>LPNX010497514.1:0-30742 GCA_001517045.1 Pseudotsuga menziesii | reverse complement strand
TGTCAAAGTTAAGAAGAACCCTCTCCATTTCTTAGGGTGTTCACCAAATTCCCTATTAAATTCCTTATTCTTGTGGTAAAACTTACATTGGTAAAAATAAATGAACTTTACCAAATTCTCTTATTTAACCATTTATTTCTCTATGCCCATAAAATACATTATATCATTTGATTTCCTTTAATCTTAGTTAAATATTACCATTTCCTCGTCTTCTTTGTTTTCCTTTAATATCAATTAAATATTAATCTTGTTTATTATCATATTAGTTTATTTCAAAAATTTATAAATATGAAAATGGAATAGGTTAATGTTTATAGCTTACCTTCTCTATTATCCTCTTTTAGTGTTTCACAACATCTTTATGCTAGTTTTATATGCTTCGACTCTTTTGATTTGGTATGAATTTTTAAATAAAATTTTATATTCTTATTCTTATTATTATTATTGAAAATTTAACTATCCATAAAAAATTATATATATAAATATATATTTAGTTAATTTTTTCTTTTAAAAAATCATTTAGTAAATAATAAGTATATTATTCCTGTGCATCAACACAATATATTTTCTCTCAAATATATACTTTGATAACCTGCACTAATTTCACAATACCTCTTCTCTTAATTATATATTTTGAAAACCTACATTAATTTGAGGTAAGGTTTATACTTCCATGGAAAGTTTTATCTCTTTTTATAAATTTTCTATGAATTGGAAATCTCCACTTAATTGACATTTCAGAGACTTTATATTTATCTTAGAAACTTTTATATTTTGCCAAATTACTTCAACAAAGTTAGAGGAGTTGCTCTAGTGTAAAATGTAGAAGTAGGTAAAATACAAAATGTAAAAGCAAAAAGAAAGAAAAAATGTGTTAATTGAAGGAAGTTTATGGCACTAGAAAATGAGAAATTATGAAGAATCACAAATCAAATTCACGTGATTGATATGGCCCAAATTTTTTGATGTTAATAATTGATTATTCCCAAAAAAATCTACTTTTAATTTTAATGATAATTACACTTAAATATAATTAAATGTAATATTATTTAGGATTTTGGTTTATATCCACATCTTTTACAAAGTTTTGTTTTGTCAAGGTCATATTAAAAAAAAATCTTTAAAAAGTTTTATGAAAAGAATTGTTTAAAAGGTTACTGCATGTTAAAGGAACTTTAAAAAGAAACATTTTAGGTAAAATAAAGTTTATATGAGAGCTATTAAGTTTTTAAAAGGAAGGTATTTTTATATATTTTTTATTTTTATTTTAAGAAGTTTAATTTTATGAGAGATTAAGTTTTTAAAATACATCTTACTGCAAACCATACTATTTATCTTATGAAAACCACATTATTTATGAGTGATCAATGATGCATAATATAGAATATATAAAAAATAAAGTATATGGATAAGAACATGGATTGCATTGAGATTGATAGATGTTGGGAAGAGAAAGACATGCATCTACAATTGGAAATATTACAGGTATGCTTATTTTGTTTGGTCTTTGAATATGGTTTCCACAAAATTAAACAACTTTTTATCTCTATATGAAAAAATCATTCATTCATATGGTAGTTAAGTACGAGGACAAGTTGGGTTGTGTTTGGTGGATTTGGAAACTCTAGCTTTAAAGTTGATATCTTTTTTTAAAGAGTTGTAGAACTCAATGTGATTGGAAATCATTATTGTTTGAAAATGTAAAAAGAGTGATCAAAGGAATCTAACAAATCTAAAAAAAATTGGTGTTTTATTAGATTTTGAAAGAACTTGTTACAATGTTGTTTAGAATATATAGGCATCATCCATGTTGGATACAAATGGGGTTCACATTAGAAGTGCCACTATGAATCAGATAGGATTGTCTTAAGGTTATTTCCATTGTGAAGTATGATTCAATTAATTATGGTACAAATTTATGGGATATGTTTTTTACCGAAATAAAACCATAGTTTGAGAAATTACTTCAAGAAAGTGAGAGCACAGAAACACCTACCTCATTGTTAACTTGTTTTCTGGAAAAGGGTAACTATTTAAAGCTTGTTTCTTTTCTCAAGAGAGAGAAATGACTTGTCCCCAACATTTTGTCAATCAAGTCTATTAAAAGTGTTTCGAAAGACATGGCTTTAACAATTTTGAGATTAGTCAAGAGTATCTTCTAAATATGGAGATTGGAAATCATGAACATCAAGATAATATTCTGCTACATGGATTTTAAATTTGCAATACATTCAAAAGTAGTGAATCAATTTTTTAATTGCATGTTACCATTCCTTGATGGCTAACAAGTCAAAAAGAATAAGCATGTCATTGAATCATTCTCTCTTTTGTGTGATAGAATTGGTGTGAAAATACTAACTCTGCTCAGTTGGTTGCTAACTTCGCCTACGATTAATATTCAAGTGTATATTAGTGATACCTTAAAATGGCTTTTTAAAGTTGAACTTTCCTTGGCTTTTCCTACAAAACTGGTAGATCATTTGTGATGGTACTAAGGTAGAAGGCTAGGTCTACACCATGGAAAAACTTTAGTTTATGCACTTTTGGGTTTTTTTTCTCAAAACACCAATTATATTTTAGTTTCCCCTTTTCAACCATTTCACCCTCATAAACATTGCATGACATACTGATCTAGAAAAAGAACATGAGCAAATATGCAAAGTTGTGTAGCCAATCAGTAAAAATATTGAAAAAGAGTTTACACCTAGAAATATTGATCCTCTTGATGCTGGATTGATCCCCTTTAAAATAATATCAAAGTATATATATTTATCCAACAATTATCTATGTATTTTATCTTTCATTGATCTATTTACACTGACCAATAGGTTAGGGTTTAAAAAGGTAATCCAAAAACAAGTCAGAATCATAGATAGAAAGGGTTGAGCAAAAGGCCAGATAATGATCGTAGATAGAAATTCATGTAGTTAAGGTGACCATACACATGATTCAATGTAGCTCATATGTCCACAATTCTCTTGGCACTAGTACGGTTAGAAGCTGGTTGAAGTTGACGTGCCTGACTGACTTTTTTTAATTCTCAGCCACACATAGGAATTCCAATACAACCAAAACGTCCTCATTCATTGGAATTCGATAGGAAAAAATTGCTGAAATCATAATTTATATTGCAACGATTTGGGTAGTTTTAAAATGTTTCATTTAGTTTTCGTTGGAATTCGATACGAAAAAATTGCTGAAATCATAATTTATGTTGCAACGATTTGGGTAGTTTTAAAATGTTTCATTTAGTTAAGAAATTGGGTTGAAATTGCATAATTACAGGCACTGCAATTTGTAAAGGTGATTTTTTTTATGCAAATGGCTTAATAAATAAATTAAAAAAACAGTGTTTTGGTTTGTGTTTATTTTAAGTGCTCTCCATCAACACCACGTATTAATTAGATTCTTTTCTGAGTGTTAGATATGGAGCTATCTAAGGGTTTTGACTTTCAGGTTGATTTTCTACGGAAATCCAGTGAATTTAACTCACAAAATCTGTAATTCATTTTGTTTATCAGGAAATTTTAAGAGCAGAAATGAAATTAGGTGACACAAAAACTCCCAATACCCACACTCTATAAAATCTAGAATGCTTTTACCAATTTTAAAAATCCATGAAGATTCCTTATTAAAAACTGGTAAAAACCAGAAACAAGAGACAATCATCCCTTGTTTAGAAACTCGGTTAGATATTAATCATTGTTCGCGGTTTCCCTCGTTTCCATTCGTCGTTGTTCCCGACCCCATTCTGAATGCATTTAAGAACTGGGGGAAGAACTATCGTAATTCTAGTTTTCAAATTCGTAGGCACCGCCGTAACAACAACCATGGAGACCTTCTAGCGAGGCCATCGTCAGAACAACAACGATGGTGGCAGGCGACTGCTGACATCAGCTTGGCGTGTGAACGGATAGCGGTGCATCCAGGGTCGTCTCAGGTTGATCAACGGTAGAAATGGGAATAAGCTAGCTATGGAGTCTCCATCGGACGGAGGAGGAGCAAAGTCAACGTTGACTTTGCTCCTACTCCGTCCGATGGAGGGAGGTTTGCTCCATAGCTAGCCCACCCGGTAGAAATGGACATAAGATAGGGCTTAAAATGGCGAAACTTGTTTAACTATTAGAGTATTCGTTCTCTTGAGTTAAGCATTGGATGTTCTCATTGGACGGATTTTTTCCACTTATCTTGAGCTAAGTTTATGGTTAAATAAGTTTCGCTCTAAAATAGGTGGGTAAAACTTATTTAATCATCAAAGTGTCTTCTCCCAAAGCAAGTCCGAGAGAATCATTATATGCTTTCATCAGAAGGCCTCTGCATTTACTTGGAGAGGAGTTAGAAGTTTAATGGTTAAATAAGTTTTGCCTTATAAATAAGTATAAGTCGTTGCTATGGCCATGGGGACATTGGGGATATTAGAAAAGTTAATATTTAATTTTTAGCTTTGGATTTAGATGTTTTTATTTGAGATTTGGGATGGTTAAATAAGTTTCACCTTATTAGAAAAGTTAATATTTAGTTTCGGATTTAATTTTTAGAAAATTGTGATATTTCACAACACTCCACCGTTTATAGAGTTATAGGTACTGTAAGTCAAATTAGTTGGAAGTTGTTAGAAAAGAGCGATGGAAAAGGGCAACTTAAAGTTGAAGTTGGAAGTTACTATAGAGATGAAGAGGACAACTTAGAGAGATGAAAAATTGAAGAGGAGGCCGTTATTGTAATACTTCAACATAAATCGGAAATTATCCATTGAACAGGAGGCCCAGGGCATTTACGAGGAGGCCCAAGATTTAAGTGGTATATGTCCATTCACTTTTTGTTTTCAATTATCCAACTTGCTTTTTTGTTTTCTATTATCGAACTTGCACGGAGAACATTAATTTTAATGTTTGAAAACCAGTGGCGTGTGACATTTACTAATTAGTTCTACCCAAATTTCTTGCTTTCCAGCCCATTTGATTATGACAGGGGAAGCGATGAATACTGGAAAGAAATGCAAGTGCCCATTTGAATATAACAAGGGAAGAAAATGGAGACAAAGAATGAAAGCTCGCTGCCGGAAGCATCCTATCTGTTTAAATGAAGTGGACCACTAGCTTGCTGGTAAAGAGTGTTCTTTTTAAACAACCCCCAAAAATCAATTCTGAATCCAATTGCCCACTGAGTGGCAAACTATATCATTAGATGTTTTCTCTACACTGTAAGGACCATATTGCTGTGGGGGAGTTCATGTCATTTGAAGAAGCTCACACTGCATATTGACTGAGATCCACCGGCAACATCTGGGATGGCAGCACATCGTTCGATTTTGTAAGCTTCAGGCCTCTAAATCTCTTCGTTTCAATGTTTCAAAACTTTTCAAGGTTTTACAGAAACATTTTCATTGATACGAGTTATTTCTATGGATTTTCTAAAGAGTTTATTACGTAGTTCAATTTTTGGCTTTCTTTTCATTCATATATTTCTCCAATTTGTATTTAGTTTCATGATCTTTAGAGCAAGATTCCTTCAGAACATATTTCCATGTGGATATGTTGTTTTGATTTTCGGATTTTTGAAAGGTAGCTTTAGGAAATAACCATGAGATTTCCATGTGGGCATGTAGTTCTGATAAGCCTCTAGAAGATCTTGACAACGATCTGAGCAAGAAAACAACAAGTGTGCAAGTAACAGCACTTGATGGACTGGTGAGTGTGAACTCGTTATTCACAGTTGCTGTATTCATTGGGATGTCAGTGGCAACCCCTGGGCAGAAGAGCCTGGAGGACAATGGCGATTGTGATGCAGGAAAGCACATTATTAAGAGCCTTTTGGTTTTTGAGGTGGCATCATTCAGTGCATTTCTGTTCTCCAGCTTGATTGCACAGGGCTTGAAATTAGCAATCATAATAGACAACGCCAAAGATCCTCACAATGTAGACAGGGGTCATATCGACAACAAGCTACTGAGGATTGGGATGCTTGCCTCGGCACTTGCGTCTGTAGTTGGATGCGTGTTCTTGATGTTGTCAATGGTGAACGTGATACAGATCAGATTGGGCGTTCTGTCCTGTGGGGCAAGCTCCACTGTGAAGGCAACTGCAACTTTGATTGCTTTAGTTTCAACAGCCTTGGTTATCTACATATCTACTGTCTTTTATGCCTTCACTCATTAGTACTGTGCTGCAATTTCAGTAATCAACCAGACTTGAATGAGATGTAATGCATCTATAGCAATACTTAGCAGAATATCTTTCATAAACTACTATAGTTGGGATTGGTTATTGTAATGTATTAACTGCTACAGTACTGCTGTTGTAGCAGGATATCTTTCATAAACTACTGTATAGTTGGGATTGGTGTATTCACTGCCTACTGTAGCATTAGCATTCATAGGCTGCAATCCAACATTAGCATTCATAGGCTGCAATCCAAGTGTGTGTAACAGGGTTTGAAGTTTTCAGTTTCTTTTTATAGCTCAAGTATATTGTGCTTGCACTATGAAACCCAGGAGGAGCTTTAGATATGTATTTTACCACGATTTTATGTACTGAAATCTACGTTTCTTTCATTTATCATGTTTGGAATTTTCAGTCATTTGTAAATATTGAGTTCACTTTTACTGTTTATCAATCAATATAATTTGCACTATATTGAGTCCTCATATTAACCATGGTCAATGCCATAAACATATTGACTAATAGAACACTTACCCTATTGACACTTTACTTATTAACACATAACATTGATAGAAATGTTAATAAAATATTTGATAAAAATTACTATACAATTAAGAATTTATATAAAAAAAAGTGCATAAGCTTAAATAGAAAGAACAATAGTAATACATACATTAGTACTGAGTGGTCTTCATGGATGGAATAAATGCTGAAAACCTTCCGCTCGTACCTCATGAAAGCCCGGGTCCCTGTTTCTCTATAATAGCCGGGATGCCTTTGATTGCTTTGAAGCTGAACAGCGATCTTATATATGTTGCATATACCTTGAGAGCTGCTTTGGGGTAAAAGCATACCTTCCATTTCGACATAGTATATTTATTGTATACGGTCCTTTGATAGTCCTTTTACAAGGCATGTGAATGTACATCTTACTAAACTTGTCAACTGCTAGAAATAAATAATTACGTCTTTTTTTGGTTCTTGGAAAACCACCCACAAAATTTATGGAGATGCTCTCATATGGTATAGTAGGTGTAGGTAAGGAATGGTACAAACCTTGCTTCTCATTAATGAGTTTACAATAAAGTATACATCCTCTAATAAATTGAGCTACACACTCTTGCACTCTAAACCTATACGCATACCTCTATAAGTTGGGAATTATATTCGCAACACCAAAATGCTCTACAAGAGGTGTAAGCCTCTTTGATAAGCTAGAATATTTCATCTTTATGAACAAAGAGATTGTTCAAATTGTAGAGAAACTCAACATGGACATGGTACTCAACCTTTCTATCACCTTCCTCAACATGAAATTGGACTTGTAGCTTTTGAAATACCTCCTTGAAGTCACCATCTTCTATTTATGCTTGTAGATATGCATCATGGGTGAAAGGATCCATGTATGTAAAAGTAACCAAAGTTTTTATCTTAAATGTGGTTGGAATTGAGAGCATGCCTACCAACATATTAGTATTTCCCTTATTATATTTGATGATAACATGAAATTGTTTTAAAAAACCCATCCACTTGAAGTGTTTGGTTTATTGAAGGTTACTTTAGGTTTGTGAATACTACAATGCTAGAGATCAATGTGGATGATGGTATACTTGAACATCATATAGTGTTTCCATTTCTCAACAGCTTGGACCAAATCATATAGTTCATTTTCATATGTAGGCTAGTTCAGGGTTCCTCCATGTAACATTTTAGAATGATAGTATTCTTGGAGCTTACCTCCTCGCATAAATATTGCCTCCATAGCATATCCACTTATATTTGTCTACACTTAAAAATGATGATGCAAATTGGGAAATGCAAGAAATAAAACTTCACTGGCATTTCATTTCAATTCTTCAAAATCCTTCTATTAATTATTTCCCCATTGGAAACTCTTTAAACTAGTTACTATGGCACAGAGTGGTGTAGCCACACCTATAAAAACGAGGTTATAAAATTTTGAAAGTATTGCTTTACCCACACAAATATAATAACTTTAATGTTATTAATATTAGTTTACCATTTCATGATGGACTCCATCTTTGTAAGATCAATTTTGAGTTTCCCTCCACTAATTGCATACCTCAAATACATAAATGTCTACTAGGAAAATTCACATTTCTTAAGGTTTTCTTGTAGTTGATGATTACTCAGGTATCTAACACTTGCATGAGATGTGATATATGATATTTATAGTTAGATATATAAACTAAGATGTCATATAAGTACTTTATTACAAATGAATTTAGAAAGGGATGGAATATAACATCCATCAAATGCATAAAAGTAGTTAGTACATTGCATAAACTGAATGGAATTACCGACCATTCATATAGATATTGCCTCATGTTTAAGGTAGTATTCCATATGTCTTTTTTTTACTCATGCATAGTGTTATCCCAATTTAAGATCCAACTTGGTGATGTAGTTGACATGATGCAACAATTCTAGCAAGTCATCAATCCTAGGTAGAGGGTATCGACTCTTCAGAGTTATCTTATTCAATATTCTACAATCAATACACATTCTCCAAGTCCCATTTTGTATTGGGTACTATGATGATAGGTGCCATTCTAAAATATTTATTTCAACTGTTTATTCACTTCATCTACTTGCAGGATGGAGTGTATGTATAGTCTGATGTTTTCCATGGGGATCCATGAAACAACTATATCTCATGCTCCAATTCCCTTCACATTTACCAATTTATTTTATATTTGATTATCTCTTAAGAAGATAAATACAAACTTCCTTCAAAATTGATTAGTTTATTAGCTCGGTTAGCACTTATAAGAGAGATCTTAGATTTACCTCTGTGTGCATTGATGATGAAGGACTCCCCATTCTTGCTTAGGAAGTACATGTTTTCCCTCCTAATGAAGATTTCATTCTTGAGATGTACCTGTAGGGGATTCCAAATATTATACCACACACATCAAGTGGTACTGCATCTACCTTCACTTCATCATTACAATCTTCACTTATGGAAAATTTGATCGTATAATGTTTAGTGTCCCTAGGATCTGTATCCTTATTTGCATACCCTAGTGGGTATGGGTAAGAATGAACTTCAAATGCAATATTGCTAAATAGATCCTTTGTTATGAGGTTGTACCATAGGCTAAAATAGAATATAGTATCAACCTTTGTCTTCTTGACCTAGATCTTGATATGGAATAAATTAGGCACCCCCTTCTCTTCCTTCAAATGGAGGATACTCATGTTCACCTTCTTCTACATTGTATTACAAAAAATATTTTCATGTACATCTGAGAAAATTTCTACTTGGTTTCTTTAATCCATATCTATCATGTTCCTCTTCTTGGCATACTTCTTGTGGTTCTTTGGATTCATCTTTGATGTGACCATCGATATTACGATATTGATTACAATGGTTATTTGGATCCTTGCAATGGTGTGTAGTTTGTTAATTTTCCTCTTATCCTTTCCTTTTCACTTCTTTTTTAAATCCTTGGAAGTGTCTTGGGTATCTTTCTTCTTGAAACCACTTGGTTTTCCTTTCTTCTTGTCCATATTATCCAAATACAATGCATGTACGTAGACCATCTCATTAATGGTCCTAGGTTCAAAGAGAATCACTTTCCTTCTTCAATGATTATGGATACCACCCAAATACTTGAGTACTATGCATAATGGATTTTTTTCTAATCTCATTGGTGTACTCTTGCGCACTCTTCCTTTGCTTCTACTAGAAATAATGCTAGCTGATCCACTAGTCCTCTTTGTAGACAATAGGGTAGAAATATGAATTGATGATGGTTTTGAACACCTCCCACTTAGCTATTGGGGAATCATCCTCTAAGCTAAGGATTTATGTGTGGCTTCCCACCAAGTTTTTGCATGGCCTCTGTTGTAATGGATAATTCACCTAATAACCTAGGTCTGGGGGTTACCAACATACTCTAATCACTTGTAGACAATTCGACTTATGAAAGTACAAAACAAGAAATAGGAAAGTAGCAGGACTTACTTGTATTAAACGAAGGTTGATCCAAGCTATCTTCTTCCTCCTTTGTTCTTCTTCCCAAGTCTCCAGGATAGTTCCTCCTTCACCTATTAACAAATATTCTTCCAAATACAGTATGATTCATATATAAATATGCAGGTTAGGAAAATCATATATTATAATGAAATGTAAACATTTACCAATCCACAACACATGAAACACAATATGGAAGAAGTTCTCTGCTTTATTAACAATAATAGAGGGAGTTTAGGTTACAACCCAATGTCTGAACAAGGGACTCCTCTGTCACCAAAGGACTCTGAGTTTCTCTGCTCCAAAGATTCTGTAGACAATCCACCAGCATAACTTTGCTCTCCAAGTGTCTATCTTTAACACCCTCCCCCAAGGCCTCTATTTATCTGAAGGAAATGAGGCAGTTCTCGAAGGTTAGGGAGGTTACAACAGTTAATGGGATTAAGATAAATGAGTAAAAAAATCTCCCATTAACTCGTATTTTTAAATATTAATTTTGAGGAAGACATACGCGGGTCTGTAGTAAGACAACCCGCGTATGATACGCGACTCTATTCAAAGGCAACCCGCGCATACAAGTATGCGCGACCTGCTAAACATGAGACTCGTGCATGATGCGCGACATGTCAATAAAGATAGTCGCGTATGCAACTCAAAATCACAAAAAGTCAAAGTAATCAGCTGGGCATATAGGCAATGTATTTCCTGATGAGCCAAGGTATAGTGGAAATGGGAAAACCTCTATCCATAAGTGTCCTTTTGTGTGCCGACATGAGGGATATCAACACTCGGACGGAGAGGTGCCATTCATCTGTATAACAGATGCCCCCTAATGTGTGAGGTCAGAGGGGAACGATGGCCGAAATACATTATAATATATAACTCTGGAGAAACTCAGAAGTCCAGTGGAGCAGAAGGAGTACCTGAAACCAATACATAATAGTGTCATATACAAAGCTATATCTGAGGATGCTATGTTCAATTTACTGGAACACTAGCTCCTTTACAAAATGAGAGTACATCATATAATACGGGTAACACCACATATGTACAAAGGTGGATTAAAGCCACAATACAATAATGATGAGTCTTCAAAGATCTGGAAGATGGAGATAGAAACTGGACATAGTCTTGTTCAACTTAGTTCATAAGTGAGGAACTAAGGTCTTCATACAATATCCCAAAGAACCAAGTACAATCCAAGCCATGTGAATAAGGGTAAGTTGAAGTCGAACATGGAGAGGATTCAAGAGTTTGTCAACCAATAGATGATAATTGACAACTGAAGCAAAGGAGTTCACCAATGATGAAAGTGAATCCAGAGGTACTACCGTCAAACTCTAGGTCTTCGGCGTCAGGAAGTGTTGAAACTGAACCATACTGTGATAGGGAAGGCAATAGATCCTCCAACGGATCACAAGAGTGACTAGGAACTGGGCAAAAGAAGATAGACACAAGTAAATGGATGACAGATATAACAGTGATTGGATCAGGCTATAAATCAGATAGTGGGAAGAATCCTTGAACAGTGAGCACAACACAGAGATGACCCAAGGCAGCGGATAATAGATAGATAGGACAACTAGACTTATCTATCATGTAGGAGACATGATCAGATTCCCCAGGTATAATGGACAAGAGGAGGAGTCAGAAAACTTGAAGTGATAGCTGAACACAGATGTACACTGAAACATGGATATCGGAAGGCAAAGAGTGCTATGTTCAAGGATGACATGCTGCCATTACTGAAAACAAGAGAAAACTTCTTCCTTTCCTTCCTTGTTAAGTTTTAACAAGTCCAGGAAAGCCAACTCGGTTCCCTCTTCATTTTTTAACAAGCTTGAAGAGACGGGAAAATAATGCTTGATAGTGTCACTGATCCGTGGATTTAACGAGCCCAAACTAGTACATGCTCGATTGGTGCTTTCATGTTTAGAGAGTCTGAAAAAGCTAAAGAAGACTCCAGGGGGGTCCTTTTTCATCCAATTTAGTCTCTTAAGGCCGAAAAAGTATAAAACAAACCTTAAAAGAACTCTCTTAACTTCCGAAGAAGAAAAGGTGAACCTTTTTCGTACTTAGTCGGGAAGGTCCGAAAAAGGTTAAATTACCACCTACCCAACGCTCCTTCAATAACAGCATATAAATAGCTTGAGTTTTACGAGTGTGAAGGAAAGCAAGATCACTCGGAAAAATCCATTTGGTTACGAGAAATGGGGCTTACAACAATAAACTCGGTGCTTTGTTCTTAAGTGTTTAACGAGCATGACAAAGACACAAAGTACACTCGAAATCTTTTTCATGTTTGGGTCCAGAGCACGAAAAAGAGAAAACTAAGCTCATACCGGGTGTTCCTTTTCCGTCCAATTTAGTCCCTCAGGTCCAGAAAAGTGATAAACCTGTACCTGAGAATACTCTTCTCAATTCCGAAGAAAATAGAGTGATCCTTTCTCGTACTATTCCGCATGGGCCGAGAAAGAGATAACCTACCACCATGCGAATGCCCGTTCACATATTCTTAACGAGCTTGAACGGACGAGATAACTCGGCAGTCAAGTCTATTTTTAAGGAGTCAGACCTGGGCCTAAAGAAACTCCATAAGGTGGGGAGTCCTATAAAAGGGATAGCTTGTAAAGAGAGATTCATGCAAAGCTCTATTTGGCATGAAAAATAGCTATAAGGAAACCCCTGGGCCTGAAACAGTGACGGAAATGAGTATCAAAGGCTGGAAATGGCATATAAGGATGATACTCATGAAATAGGGATCCTAGCCACGGAAGAACAATGGTAGAGACAAGGGACTAATGGCTTAGAATACCATAGTCCGTGGCAAAATGTTGTATACTAAGGTTAATGTGGATGATAAATTGCCAACATATGTTGGAAAGAGAAAAAACCACCCTATAGAAGCATCAACACTTTGAAATAATAGGTAAACCTGTTCCGAGGCACAAAAGTGATGGTATTAGTCAATTAGCATTTCAAACTATAGAAAAAGACCCACTTTACGAAATTTTATTTCTATTAATAGTTTTAAAATTGAAACATTTCATACCATTTCACTTTTTGATCCAAAAAGGACAATTTTACCCTCTATCTTTGATCGCTCGTTGTGGACAATTGGACCGGTGAAATTCAGATCCGTCAGTTGCAGGTAAATCTACACCCAGTGCTCTTTAATTTCATCCAAACAAATTTTTAATTTGAAGGTTAATTCGATTTAATTCATCAAAATAAAAAATGGCAGAGGGCATACGCGAGTTACCACGTATAAGAGTCGCGCATGCGCGGTTGATGCGCGGGTTACTGCATATAGAAGTCACGTATGATGCGCGATCTGTCCCAATGGACAGTCGCGCATACTGCGCTATGAACAAAAACATGAAAAAGAGTTCAAATTTTTTTAAAATTTTTTGATGAATTACTGAATTAAACTATGTGTTTTTTGCCAGGACATCATGGTGCTGGAGTGGAGGGAACAAGAACACGAGATAATGGACCAAGCGGCATTCCAAAGCCCGCCTACCATTCAAGCTTTACGGAATAGTGGGCTGTATAAGTTCTTTTGCACATCACCAATGCGGGCCAATGTCCGCATACTAGAGTTCTTGGTTAACTACTAGGACCATGACCTTGGGATGTTTAACATCGAGGGTGAGACTTTGGAATTTACCACTCAGGATCTCTATTTTATTACCGGATTATCACATCGGGGAGCCCCGGTGAACCTGGAGGGCACTGGCAGGAGTGGTGATCCCCTGAGTGTTCAGAATTATGTGGATGTATTCTATAGGCCGGGTACTCAGAAAAAGGGCAGCAGCATTCTCATCTCAGATATATAGGACTTCACACTACAGGTACTAGCTAGTACGATTGTCAAACTTGCAGGGTCATCAGGACTACACTTGGCCACCAGAACTCAGATGAGAGTGGCAGTGGATTGCTTTAGAGGAACCCTATATGACTGGTGCTCGGGAATTGCCCCCATCATGAAGAGGCAATTGTCCGATTGTAGGAGACGAAGACGCAAGAACTTCGGATATGCGAGTATCTTGGTTGCGTTCTTCTTTGAGAGGGTTCCAGCCATGAGCCCTGCGATACCCTTAGAGATCAAACATCTACGTCAGCCGAGGCTGAGCAGGTGGGGTGACATCTTCCTCCATCACGGAGGAGGTGACATAGTACAGAGTATGTATGATGACGATTTCTATACCTGGTGGGAACGGCAGGTGCCAGCATTGGAGCAGTTTCCATATGCCGGATTAGATTTCCGAGGTGATCCAGATCTAGTCCTCCCTCCAGGAGGAGCATGGGGAGACATGGGTAAGTCTTTTTATTTTTTATCATTATTAAATTTTTATGAATTTTCCAATGATATAATATATATACATATGTACAAGTCTAATCCTAACTCATATGTCAAAATGCAGATATTGGACCGGTCCGCCCCGCAGGGCACCCGCGCACCTTTGTACGTCCTGTAGCAGGAGGAGATCCTGGGCTGATCCAGGTACTCGAGGCAAAGCTGACCAGGCTTACCGAGTGAGTACCCACCATACGCATAGAGCATCTCCCTACAACCATGCAGGAGTTTGTAGTAGGAGTTCCACCGGCCTGGCTACGTCTTTTCAGATGGATAGCTAGGGTAGTATTAGTGTATAGAGACGCGGTGGAGGCTACCGAGGCCGAGGAGGCTGAGGAAGCCAGGAGGCACAGACATCACAGGGACCAGCCAGGTTCTAGCGGCCATGGGGTCCAGGCATAGATTTAGGACATTTTGATGGATGATGATCCACACTTTGTATATTTTTGGGATCTACGGATCAGACTTGACCTATCCGATGTATGAACAGATATTTACATATATATATATGAGTTTTTGGTTGTCAGTTTATTTACAATTTTTTTTTACATGTGTGCTGTATATTTTATGAATTATGTGTGAGATGCCAATCTAAAATGTAATTTGCATATGCATCAGATAATGAATTTTGGCTCCTTGGAATATGATTAAAAGTAATTACTTCAAAATGACTTTCCAATGAACGAATTCTCATGTACTGACGTAACAATGTAGAGTTTCGTACTTGATAATCTCGGTTGAGCTGGGAAACAACCAATTGGGAATCAAAACGGACCTCAAGTCGGGTAATACCACGTGACAACGCGTCCCATAAAAGCTCAATAATCGCCCTATATTCAGCAACATTATTAGAGGCAGGACCTAGGAAAGCGCCTCCCGCGGCAACAAGCTGTCCTGTGGGGGAATAAATAACCCATGCTGCCGAAGCCAGGTTACAAGTGTGACGGCTAGCGCCATCAGCGAAACCTACATACATTCCGGAAGACATCTGCAACCACCAGCAGATTGTATAAAAAACAAAACTGACAACCTAATGTACATAAAATACATACACTGATATACAAGAAAAAGTGCTAGGCCTAAGCGTAGTACTTCTTCAGGTAGAGCCCATTTCTAGGCTCAGGAAGCTTATTCCCAGCATAATCCATTAATTCGTATGCGCCTTTACTCAAAACTTTAGATACGACATAGGGTCCTAACCACATGGCCTTGAACTTACCTGCCCCCAGAGGTTCTTTATCTTGGTCCCAGAGCAAGACAAGTTCCCCTTCGGAGAAAACTCTAGGCTTGACCGATTTATCGTATTGAGCTTTAACCCTATTCTTGTGAGCCTGGTTCGCGGTCAGCGCATCTCTACGTTGTTCATCAAGGTGTTCTAAGTGTAACAACCGTTCTTCAAGCTCCATCGTATCAGGAAGCACATGAATAGCTATCTGTAAAGATGGGATTTCGCATTCAATCGGAGTAATAGCTTCCACCCCGTGAACGAGTTGGAAGGGGGAAAAACCCGTAGCAGTTTTGACGTTGGTTCGATAAGCCCAAAGAGCATTGTATAACATAATATGCCAATTGGAGCGGGCTATATTAATAGTACGTTTAAGAATGGTCTTTAAAGTCTTATTCACAGCCTCAACTTGACCGTTTGCTTGCGGATAATAGGGAGAAGAGTGTTCTTGTCGAAATCCAAGCATGGTGGTCAGTTTTGTCATCATGTTATTTTGGAAATGACTGCCATGGTCAGTGACAATCACCTTTGGAATACCGAACCTAGCAATAATCTGATTGAAAATGAAGAAAGTTGTTGTTTCCCCGTCCTCCTTAAAAGTAGGCATTGCCTCTGCCCATTTTGTGAAATAGTCGACAGCGACAATGATGTATTTGTGCCCCCCAGCCGAGGCTGGGTTGCATGTCATATAATCAATCCCCCACTTCATAAAGGGGCCTACCGAGACAACAAGAAACAAAGGAGCAGGATGCGACCGCATCTTTTTGGTGAATAGCTGACAAGGGTGACAGTGCTTTACTACTTCCACACAATCTTTAAAGATTGAGGGCCAGAAATAACCGGCACGTAAGATTTTCTGGGCCGTTGCTAACCCAGATAAATGACCCCCACATGCTCCACTGTGAGAATCATTTAGGACAACCTCCACTTCCTCATGAGTAAGGCAGTGACGCAAGACAGAATCTACCCCTCTTCGATATAAAGTATCTCCTATTATGAGGTAGTTTTTAGCATGAAGTCTTAACTTACGTCGGTCTTCCCTAGAGTAAGCGGCAGGACACTTCGAAGTCTGGAGATATATGAGAATATCTCCATACCAAGGATCAGAGGTGGCTATAAGGAAGATGTTCTCATCTGGGAATGAGTCATCTTGAATCACTACATCGTCTTCCGTAGGGAATTCTGCTATAAGCTCAGCAAACACTAAGGAATTTTTGGATTTAGCGGATTGGAAAACTAAGTCAAACTCTTGGAGAATGACTATCCACTTGTTGAATTTTCCCCCAACAATGCGTCGGGATAAAACATATTGGAAAGGGTTTACATCCGCCACTACAGTAGTGGTCCTTAGTAAGATGTAGTGCCGTAACCTCTGTACAGCATAGACAGCCGCTAAGGCTAACTTCTCGACGTGAGAGTACTTAAGCTCAGGCCCAACCAAAGCACGGCTGAGATAATACACAACATGCTCAACGAGCTTGTCGTTTTCCTGAACTAGCACTACTCCAATGGTGGACTCCGATGCAGCCAGATACAATATAAAGTCCCTAGAATAGTTTGGCGGGCGCAATAAAGGAGCCGACAACAAGGATTTTTTCAATGCCTCGAATGCGAGTTGTGCAGCTTCATCCCATACAAATGGGGTGTCTTGCTTGAGCAAGCGCATGAAGCCTTTCGTGATCTTGGCATAATTAACTATGAAACGTCGAAGGAAGTTAGACTTTCCTTGTAGACTCTGGAGTTTCCTGAGTGTGCGAGGAGGAGGCAGATTTACAATGGCCTCAACTTTTAGGGGATCCACCTGAATGCCCCTGCTTGAAACAATGAATCCTAGTAGTCTCCCTGACTCGACGCAGAACACGCACTTGTGGAGATTCAAGCGAATTTTGTAGTATCTGCATCTCTCAAAAATCAACCTCAAATGATCAGGATGCTGGATCCTCTTGCGAGAATGTGCAGGTAGATCATCTAGGTAAGGCTCGACAATGGCTTTTATATCGTGAAAATCAAAGTTCATGGCTCTTTGAAAAGTTGCCCCTGCATTTTTCAATCCAAAGGGCATTTTTCTATAAGCGAATGTACCCCAAGGGAAAATAAAAGCAGTTTTATGTTGGTCTTCCGGTTTGATTTGGATTTTATTGTAGCCAGAGAAACCATCCATAAAAGAAAAGACTTCACTCCCCGCACATGCATCAATGATCTGATCAATGAATGGTGTGGGGTAATTGTCCTTGGGACAATCTTTGTTAAGGTCTCGAAAGTCAGTACAGACGCGAATAGTCCCTTGCTTTTTGTCAACAGGAACTAGGTTGGACACCCACTAAGTCAAAGCAATAGGATATATAAAACCAGCTTTCAAGAGCTTCTCAACCTCTACCTTCACAGCCACCGCTTTACGCGGGTTCACGGGGCGTAATTTCTGCCGAACTGGTTTGGCATCAGGGTAAGTACGGATCTCATGTTGGACAATAGATGGATCGATGCCTGGCATCTCCTCATATGACCAGGAAAAGATATCACGGAATTCCTTGAAAAGGGCAGTATAGATAGCAATCTCCTCTGGAGAGCAGTTTGCTCCTATATAGATGTTTTCCACGACATCTGGGTTGACGGAAATGTTGATTGGTATAGTAGTGGAAATGTTTGCCATATTCCCCTCAGCAAACACTTCTTCCCTAGGCAAAGGGTTCACAGGTACATCAACATCTCCATGCAGTCTCACATGGAACTCTTGGTTTTCGATCTTGCTTAGCTCTGGAAGGAAATAAGACCGGTGATGAAGATCCTCACATATCTTATCACGACTACACATAGCTTCCAGAATGGCTTCATCGGAAGGTAAAACAATTTCTAAGCAATCTATGGAAGGTAAAGAGTTCTCTGCCCATGCAGGCATATAGACTTCTTCCAGATCATCCGAGACTGAAAGAGGATCTGGAATAGGATCAGCAGTGGCTTGGGTAATAGCTTGATATGCCACTTCCACCGCTGATAAGGGCACTTCCGGTTCCTGAGGGGTTGGCAGAACCCAAGGATCAGTCCTATCCACCACCGAAGTGATGGAATTCCCCACACTAGTGGAACCGATATAGTTAACCGGGGCTGGGATGTCAAATATGCCCATCAAAGATGAATACAATCCAGCCCCCAAGCTCTGAGCAGGCTTGGCCTGATCAACCAATGGTACATTGGAATCTTTAGACTCTAAACGGCTCTTTCGAGTAAAATCAAGTTGGTCAACAGTAACCAACTTTCCCTCATGTGGGAATACCATGACACGAAGAACAACCGATGCAACAGCAGTCATTGTATAAGTCCAATTCCTCCCCAAAAGCAAATTATAGTCCAAGGGAGCATCAATCACTTCAACTTCAACAGAGACTGCTTTGCCTGCCAACTTAATTTTGAAAGCTGGCAAGATACCATGTGGACGGAAAGACCTTCCATCGAAAGCAGTAAGTAAAGTGGTTGATGGGACCAGCTCTGGGGATCCTAGAGCTTTCCAGCATGCCAGGGACATGACACAAGTAGAGGCTCCCTCATCCACAACAGCTCGTCCAATGGTCTTACCACCATGGACAACATCTATGGATAGGGCTACATGGTAAGGGAGGCGAATTTTGACATCAGACAAACAAAGCTTTGCCATGAGACTCGAAGAGTCCATACTACCTAGAGCCACTAAAAGGGCATCCCGCTAGGTGGGACAACTTTGAAGCACCTCTAAAGCAGACATTGCACATGGGGTTTGAGCTAGATCTTCAACCACTGAGTAGTTGGAAGCAGCCCTATTGGGATTATGCAAAGTCTTCTTAAAGACACCTTTGGGTATCTTTGGCATTATTTCCAATGGTTTCTCTATAGTGAGCGGGTTCGAAGGTTCACCTACCGCTTTACCCGTCTCAGGAGTCTCCTTCTCCTTCTCATAGTTCTTGTTCCTGGTTTGCAACAAAGTAGAGGATCTGACCATGTTGATATAATTAGGGTCAGGAGCAGCTTGGCTGCCCCCTGCTACAGTAGAAGCTGACGTAGAATTCTATCCTTGGGGAAATGGATCCTTGAGGACAGCTGTTGGTTGGGTTTTCAACAGCTTCTGAGCTTGTTCCATGAGGGGACAAAGGTGGGTCAAGTGGTCTCCCTGGAACAACTTACAAGGAAATTTGACTTTCTTTTTATCTTTCTTGCCCCCATCAGTATTGTTTGCGGTCTTGGGCTTGTTTTGGTTTTGGTTTCCCTCTCCTTTTTTTCCCTTCTTCTTCTTTCCGTCAGACTGCTGATTGCCCTTTTGAGAAGATTGAGCAAATACATTTGCATTTTGGGAAGAGGGGGCAGCCTTTGCTGCCTCCGCTGTAGACTATTTGACAAACAATTGTTGAATTTGTTTTGTCAAAGACTCTACAGTGGGAGAACTAATGGACCCAACCACACCATCGGCATGGGGTCCAGGCTTGGGTTTCTCGGCCTCATGAGAAGGCCTTGGTGCCTCAGGGATAATCTCGTACAAGATCCCAGAATGTGAGTAAATCAAGTCTAACTGCTGGGCCCTGAGTATGGCTTCTTCCTCACTAGTCACTCCTGATGTAGAAACATCCTTAGATATATAGGGTAATAAAGATTTAAGGAACCACTCTAATAAAAACTTAGGAGGGATGGTGTCTTTGATAAGGCTCTTTCGCCTCCACCATTCTTGGATATGGTCCGAGATATGTGTAGACTTGTTTTGTCTAAAGGTGGAAAACAAGTCTGTTCCGAAATCATATCGGACTGGAAGCTGAAAGTGGCTGAGGAAAGCACTCGCCAAATCCCAGAAACTACTAAAAGTAGCAGAAGGCAACTCAATGTACCATTTTGCTGCAGTGCCGGTAAGGGTCCTCTGGAATAGCCTCAGTCTCACTGAATCTTCATTCAATGAGTTGGAAGAACACCATAAGTGAAAAGTGGTGGCATGTGCCCCAGGATCTTCACCAGCTTTCCCTTCGAACTTAGGGATGTCCGAGGGTAACTTGGTGGGAACAGGTGGCCATGTGGGGTCATGCTTCATAGGATCGTTCATCAATTTTGATAAGTCTGGCAAGTTTAAAGTTGCCAGAAAGGGAAGTTTTGGCCTAACCGATGTACTAGATATACTAGCTTGGGTATTAGAGGGACTTGCCCCCACATTCCCATAAGTAAAAGTAGGGTTGCCCCCTGACATCGGTAGTGAAGTGGAAAGGTTGCTTTGGAACGGGTTCCATCCATAGGCCACCATATTTTGGGTGGGGGGTGCAGTATAAGTAGGTTGGCCCATCCCCATAGAAGCTGGGGTCTGAAAAACTGGAGCTGGTATCCCTCCACTAAACAAAGAGAAGGGAGAGTTCGTATATGGGGTCGAAATAGGTGTTTGGAAGCTTTGCCCATAAGAGGTGTTGGCTCCAAACTGCACTCCTACATATGAAGGAGGTGGACCTACGTATGGATTGGATGGGGGTATGTGCCCCCCATTCCAAGGGAATCCTTGGACAAAGGCCGAGGATCCCACCGGACCACTGCGGGTAGGGTAAGGGAAAGAAGAAGGTATTGTAGGTATACTGGGAATCCCAGTAGCCATATCACCAGACATACTTCCAATGTTCAAGTAAACAGGTGGTTGGACCACCCTGCTTGCTGGAGTTAGGGGTGTGGAAGGTAAATTAGATCTAGGGGCACTAGCAGGGGGAGGTAGTACCCCTTCAACCAGAAGGGTTGAGGTGAAAACAAATGAACTTTATCCTTCAGAAGACATGCCTCTACCTACAGGTACACCTAGCACTGGTGAACTAAAGGATCTAACCTGCACGATCACTGGATCATTCAAATCAATCAAGGGAGGATTATAATGTCTTGCAATCTCGTCAGCTTGCAGCTCTTCTATCTCAACTGTATCTAAATCAAAGCGGTTAGCTATTAACTTAGTTTCACCAAGAACCTCACTAGTTCCTACAGGTTCAAAAGAACCACATGTGCTTAATCTCTTCCTTTGGGGTAAAGGTGGAGGTTCCAGTGGTGTGAGAGGGGGAAGGTTTCTCAACCTTCTTAACCTTCTATGTAGTTGGTCCTCCAGAATTAAGACTCAAACAAACCACACCCTAAGGTCAGACTAATCACAAGCAAATCCACAGAGCATACACTAAAAAAATCCTAGAGTCTCAAGCAAGCAAAACAGGCTATAAAGATATACCTTCCAGAAGAAGGCCGATGAGCAGTTACTTGGCGTCCTTGAGGGGTTCTCAGGCACAAGCAAAGGAATCACCCAACCGCCCTCCTACACTTTCCACAAGGGTTACCTTCCAAGTCCGTTCGAGGTCAACCAGAAATAACCTTCCGGTTTACCTGTGTATGAGCCCTAAAAGACAAGAGACTAAAGGCTACCTTGACAATACCCACTGTCTGGGGGGACAGTCGCAAGCTGGCCTCGTACGCATGAGCAGGGTAGCTGAGCCCGAAATTCTGCCTAGACAGAATCCTCAGATGCGCAAAAGTCCTGGGTTACATTTTGACAAGGATTCGGGGGGTTATCCCCTCTGTCCAAGCCTCCACGCGGCCTCGTGCTTAACTCTCGTTTAAGAGGAGCTTCCCAGATACAGCGGTAGAACCAAGGATTTACCTAATGAATGGCCCACTACGTTTGAGTTTATATTTTGTGGGAAGTTTACACTCCCTAGCCCACAAACCTAGCCTAAGCTAGTAGGTGGAAGGCCCTAAAAATAAAAACTTACTAATAGATTTTAAAATCTATTAGTAAGCGGTAGTGATGGATAACAGAAAAAGACCTAGTGAAGCGGTAGTGATGGACTGTATGGTGTTTTGACTCAGCGGAAAATAAATGAAATAAAGGTGCATCTAAAGCAATCTAACACTATAAAATAAACTTCTTTTCATTTTTTTTTTCAAATATGTTGATGAACTAACAGCACTAAATAAGAGAAACTAAGCCTATATGTTTTTGTATTTTTCTGAGATAAAAATTCTTTAAACTGAAAATCAAACACTACTTTATGCAAAATTACAATGCAAAAGATAACTATGTTTTGTTTTTCATTTTAAAAAATGCTCAAAAAACTACTGTGCATGGGTAAATGCAAAGCTTGAGTAAGCTTGACACTTATAAACTATAAAAAAAGACACAAACTGAAACTAACAGGCATACAGGACCAAAAGCCAGCAAGAAATCAGACTAAGACCTCAACTTGGGTGCAGACAATGATCAAGAAATCACTGCAGACTTTTAAACAAGCGGGTGCAAACCAATAACTAACAGAAATCAGACTGGACAGACAGAGTCTAAGACCCTGATCACTAATCTAAACTCAGGCACTCACACCAACAACCCAAACAGGCCAGAAAGTTTCAATATGCAGACAGTAAATAAAAACAAGTAAAAAGAACCCAAGGGCTTTGAAAAGCACTAATATGTGATCACCTGATATACTCTGACAACTATACAACACTCTTAGAGAAATTCTTAACCGAAAATAGGACTTATAGAAGGCCAAAGAACAAGCAAACTTCAACACAAAAATCACAGTTTTCAGGAGCATACGCGACTATGTAGTAGAGCAGGTCGCGAATGATACGCGAATGTTCTATATGACAACCCGTGAATTCAACTTAGCAAACGCGACTGTATAGAAAGACAACCCACGCATGGGTATAAAAATTTCTCAGGAAACAGAGAAAAACCAATACTTTCAAATGCTGTAAGCATGTAAGAAAACAAGACAAAAGATCACAAATAAGACTTCGAGCAATCACTGGTCAGGATAACAGAAAAAGACCTAAAGCAGACTTGGCCTCCCCAGTGGAGTCGCCAGTTCTGTTGTAATGGATGATTCACCTAATAACCTAGGTCTGGGGGTTACCAACATACTCTAATCACTTGCATACAATTCGACTTATGAAAGTACAAAACAGGAAATAGGAAAGTAGCAGGACTTACTTGTATTAAATGAAGGTTGATCTAAGCTATCTTCTTCCTCCTTTGTTCTTCTTCCCAAGTCTCCAGGATAGTTCCTCCTTCACCTGTTAACAAATATTCTTCCAAATACAGTATGATTCATATATAAAGATGCAGGTTAGTCAAATCATATTTTATAATGAAATGTAAACATTTACCAATCCACAACACATGAAACACAATATGGAAGAAGTTCTCTTCTTTATTAACAATAATAGAGGGAGTTTAGGTTACAACCCAATGTCTGAACAAGGGACTTCTCTGTCACCAAAGGACTCTGAGTTTCTCTGCTCCAAATATTCTGTAGACAATCCACCAGCATAACTTTGCTCTCCAAGTGTCTATCTCTAACACCCTCCCCCAAGGCCTCTATTTATCTGAAGGAAATGAGGCAGTTCTCGAAGGTTAGGGAGGTTACAGCAGTTAATGGGATTAAGATAAATGAGTAAACAAATCTCCCATTAACTCATATTTTTAAATATTAATTTTGAGGAAGACATACGCGGGTCTGTAGTAATACAACCCGCGTATGATACACGACTCTATTCAAAGGCAACCCATGCATACAAGTATGCGCGACCTGCTAAACATGAGACTCGCGCATGATGCGCGACATGTCAATAAAGATAGTTGCGTATGCAACTCAAAATCACAAAAAGGAAAAGCAATCAGCTGGGCATATAGGCAATGCATTTCCTGATGAGCCAAGGTATAGTGGAAATGGGCAAACCTCTATCCATAAGTGTCCTTTTGTGTGCCGACATGAGGGATATCAACACTCGGACGGAGAGGTGCCATTCAGCTGTATAACAGCCTCTAACATCAATTGGGAAAATGATATATTTTTCTCTTCTCTTATGTTATGAACATTAGTCTGACTATTGAAATCACTTATTCATCCACTACTATGATACAAGGTTGTAACGTTATAATTAGTGCCAACCCCCAATGCAATTTTATGTGAAAAAAATTGAAGGAATGAATATGAAATGGGTGTCATTGTGATTTGCATCATTCTTGTATCTTATTATTCAACACAATCTCTGTAAGGCATCATATTAATGATGATTAAAATGAGTTGAACAATTATTTAGCATCGAATTAACATATTCCAATGTATCAAGGACATTATATTAGCGTTACTCTCAACTGTGTCATGTAACAATTCCTATTAGTAAGAATTCAAAACATGAATTAAAATTTCCTTTAGTATTAGAAACTACCTCCATGTTGGAATCCTCAAATGGACATTTTCGATGATTTCTAATATCCATCATTATAGATAGCTTCCAAAATATCACTTATATAACACTCATGATAGGTCCATTCAAACCTACCATGCTCTATTAGCTAAAATTGGTTATCACAAATACAATGTCAATTAGCTTAGTGTATCGCCCTCAGACTCATATATATCTTTTCACAACATCAAAAGAAACCATTTCCAATAATATGCACTTGGATTGATGTGTGTAAATACTCATGTCTTTCCCAATATGCAAGAGAATATTAGGATTATTAATCCTCCCTTGTCCAATTTGGTCATATGTCTAAATCAGGAGTCATGTCTAAATCGGGAGTCCATCTAGTCTATTTTTAGTCACTAGCATCGTTAGTCCACTTGGCCTAATTGGGGAACATGTTTCAGTTACTAAAGTGTGGGGAACACTAATTGAGGCCTACTGCCACTGATTTCACTTGCATGCATCAGTTTAGGAGCCTCCTATACCAATCCCTACAATTTAGGAGGCAATGGGAGTGCCGAAACAAACCAAGGTCAGTTCCGTTGAGTTGGTGACTAGTCAAGCTAAGTTAGGAGTCAGTTACATTTAGTTCTAGTCCTCTACATTCAGGTAGCGCTAGGTTTGCATGGCTGCATGCAAGAGGGGTGCATTTCTCACCTGCCATAGTCAGTTATCCTTAGTCAACACTGAATGTAACACTTGAGTTGTGTTTTAGAACTCCGATGAACTCTGATTATGGTTTAGACAAGGTTAGTTAACTATTGAGTCCTCCGACAGTGATTTAGACAAGGTCTTAGTTACCTACAATCAAGTAGAGTCTAATCAATTCTAATTTCCTCATGTGGATTCGAATTGCAGTGGCTATTTAAGCCATTGTACTTCATTGTAATTACTATCTAATTACTTTTTGATTAATGAAAACATTCACAGCTGCAAGCCATTTTTGCATTGTTTCATTCTTCAATTGATGAGTAAATTGTGTGATCTATCTTGTGAGTTGTGTGTTTGTCCACAGATCTATGTGCTCAATTTAATATGGTGGCAGAGCCTCGGTGGACAAGACACCTCTCCTCCTTAGATCTCCAGCTGGATCATTTTTTTTTTTAGCAAAATTGCTCCTTCCAGTACTGCACTAGAAGCAGAGAATTTACCACTTAATATCCCAAGTTAGGAAATTGTTGATCAAACTTGCTTGATCAACTATGCTGGGTCTGAAGGAAATTCCAAAAGTGCAGGCTGTCGACCTTACTTTGTATGTTTGATTTTGTGACAGGTTATCAGCTCTTCTCACAGCATTCACTACAAGAAACCCTTTCTTCTCACTACATTCGCTACAGCGGCTCAGTCCTTCTTACTGCATTCAAAATGGTTCATCCAGTAGAGCCTCTCAATCCCTTTAACTATCACCAGTGGAAGGAAGACATGGAGGTACTTCTCCACACCAAGTAACTCTTTAGACTCATAGAAGAAACAGAGGTAGTGCTAGCTTTAGATCATTACAAAGAAAAGTACTGGAACATGATTGATGAAGCCCATGGACACTTGTTCTCCTCGGTTTCTTGAGATCTTCGATTCCACATCCAAGGATTGAAGACTCCCAAGGAGATTTGGGACAAGCTTGCTTCCTTATTTGATAAGCAAGATGAGATGAGGGTCCATCAACTAGAAAATGATATGATCACTCTTAATCCATCCAACTTCAAATCACTGAATGAATTCTTCACAAAGTTCAAGAACCTGATATATCAGTTGAAGCAATGAAAAGTGGAGAAGGATGAAGATCAACTCATCCTTTCCATTCTCACAAAGCTCAATGCATACTACTCAGTCTTTGTATCAACCTTCCAAACAGTAAGCCTCACTACTCCAAATTGGAAGATTCCCACTCTTAATGCCTTCATCCAATCTCTCATTTCTGAGAATGATAAATTGATCCAAATGGGGATCATTTGATCTTCCAAATATCAAGCTCTGGTTGCAAGAGGAGATAAGGTAGCGAATGACAAAGGGAAGAAAAGAGATGAGTCTCCTGTGAAGAAAGAGTAGTCAAAGGATCCTTCAGGTTCAAAGAGAAGTAAGAATAATGGCAAAGGCAAGGTCCTCTGCTCTTACTGTGGAAGGGGTTTTCATTCTGAAAGCTCCTGTATGAGAAGACAACTTGATGAAATGGATCTTCTTTTGAAGAAACATAACATTTCTACACCTACTAGCGCAAGGAAGGATGACTTTGAAGAAGAACATGAAGAATACCAAAGGAAAGGCCATGCACTGAAGGCTTGCTGCACATTAGCACATGTATTCCTCATTGATTCTGGAGCTTCCAACCATATGGCTACATCCAGAGAATCATTCTCTTATTTTCAGTCCTTCGATAGTCCTAGTATTCATATGGGCAATAACAGTAAATTCAAAAAAAAGGGAAGGGCTCTGTCAAGCTTGAACATGGAAGGTTCAAAGATGTGCTATTTGTTCCCTCCCTAACTTCAAACCTGTTATCTGTCTATCAGATGACCCATACTAGATCTCCAAAGTGAGTGGTCTTTGGCCCTAACTCAGTGGAGATCACAGATATCTCTACCGGGAACATCATAGAAAAGGGTGTTGCAAATCATGCTTCAAAAGCATATGAGTTCTCACATTTCATGCCTCCTTCATAACCAATGCACTCTCAGCAGCCACTTGCAAGGGAAGGTAAAATCATTGCATCTACTTCTTTTGCAGCTTCTACTAGTATTACAAATCCATATTTATTAGTTTATGAGATTAAGATTCAGGGTGACTCAGATCTATATTCAGTCCCTACTTCCAAACTGGAAGCTAAGAAGATTATTGGAAACTCACCTGACACTAAAAAAGGAAAGACCCTTGCGCTATGCCATGCAATCTTACCTCCTTCAAAGAGATGCAACAGACTCCCTATAAGATGTTATATGGAAAGGGATCAGTCTCACTACATTCATAAGAATGGATATGATCATACACCTCTTCATCTAGAAAGAGACAAAGGTTACATTCCTCCTTCCTTCTATCATCATTTTTGGAGAAGAAGGAGAAGTCTACATGCCAGGCCCCAGAATACCTGTGCATAGCACACCATGAATCTTGCTTCGCTACCTCACAGAGATGAATATTGCAGCAACATATTTTCAAGTTTTTCAAACTTGAGACCTGATTCTACCTGCTTATATAGAGGGGGGGATTTTTTCCCATGTGGTTTTTTCCTTGGCTCCTTGTATTAAGCAGTTAATTTATTTTACTTGATGTAATGGGTGACCTATGGTCTTAGTTACCAGGGCCCACAGATCGTCCAAGTTAGCATTCAGGGGGGGTATTAGGATTATTAATCCTCCCTTGTCCAATTTGGTCATATGTCTAAATCAGGAGTCATGTCTAAATCAAGAGTCCATCCAATCTATTTTTAGTCACTAGCACCATTGGGTCCACTTGGCCTAATTGGGGCACATGTTTCAGTTAATAAAGTGTGGAGAACACTAATTGAGGCCTACTGCCACTGATTGCACTTGCATGCATCAGTTTAGGATCCTCCTAGACTAATCCCTACAATTTAGGAGCCACTGGGAGTGTCGAGACCAACCAAGGTCAGTTCAATTGAGTTGGTGACTAGTCAAGTTAGGTTAAGAGTCAGTTACATTCAGTTCTAGTCCTCTACATTCAGTTAGCACTAGGTTTTCATGGCTACATGCATGAGGGGTGCATTTCTAACCTACCATAGTCAATTAGCCTTAGTCAACACTGAATGTAACAGTCGAGTTGTGTTTTAGAACTTCAATGAACTCTGGTTATGGTTTAGACAAGGTCAGTTAACTATTGAGTCCTCCGATAGTGATTTAGACAAGGTCTTAGTTACCTACATTCAAGTAGAGTCTAATCAATTCGAATTTCCTCATGTCGATTCGAATTGCATGTGGCTATTTAAGCCATTGTACTTCATTGTAGTTACT
Organism: Pseudotsuga menziesii; assembly: GCA_001517045.1. Classification (NCBI taxonomy): domain Eukaryota; kingdom Viridiplantae; phylum Streptophyta; class Pinopsida; order Pinales; family Pinaceae; genus Pseudotsuga; species Pseudotsuga menziesii. The sequence goes on along the minus strand of LPNX010497514.1, from coordinate 1,818 downwards.
ATCTAATTACTTTTTTTATTAATGAAAGCATTCACAGCTGCAAGCCATTTTTGCACTGTTTCATGCTTCAATTGCTGAGTAAATTGTGTGATCTATCTTGTGAGTTGTGTGTTTGTCCACAGATCTATGTGCTCAATGTAATAGAGAACAACTTCAAGGAGACACATGCATATCTTTCATCTCTATAACATATTTCCAAATTCAAACTGTCAAATGTAATCTCTTTAAACAAAGCATTTCATGTTGGAATTTTGTGTTGAGGCCAAATAAAAAAGTGTATGCTAATTATTAAACATGGGTTTGTTTCAACACCCATCTCATATAAATGTAACATTCATATCCTAATTTTATTCTTGAAGTTTAACAATTCTCCAAACATTTATATGCATAAGTCAAATCCTATGGTGCAATTTTATCAAACCTCTTATTGTTAATTTCCACAAGAGCTCTTAAAGTTACCAATACTATGTAAGTTGATTAAGTGTTACACAAGCATTATATCCTAATTTGTACACTTGTTTCTATGTACAAGAATAATCTATTATCCTAACATGACACAAAAACATTGTCATTAATTTATCTCGATCCTGTACAACCCCTAGTGTTGTAACCATATGCTATGATACCAATTTGTAATGTACTTCCATTACAACATCACATATAGGATTTATTAGTCTAAAGATGTATTGATGGCAACAATATGTACATAAAAAATTCAGTAATATAATGTCATTTTAAAATAAATCATCCCTATTGATTACAATGAAAATATTTGGATTTATACCAGTCCACATGTGTCATGATTTCAATCTCTAATGCAAAGCCTAATTGAAAATTTATGTAGGCAACAAAACCAAAATCACAATCTTAGTTCAATTAGAACTAACATTTCACAAATGATCACATAACACCTTTCCAATATGGGGACTCTAAAGTATATACAACATAATCAAATCACCATAAGCATAAAAAATGCTTCACATACTAATTCTACTTTAGAATTAATCAATTATGTTAACTCTTTAATTTTCTTAGAATCCCTTAAATGGAGGTGTTGTTTTTTCTCTAAGGAGGATAGATCTAGGGTTTTTCCCTTGTGATCATACATGTAACATCTTAATAATTACCTAGAAGTGTTATTCCATTATCATTAAATTCATAATAAACATAAAGCAATGACTCTTCAATCTCCCCTTCTCCTCCCTCCTCCTCCACCTCCACCCCTTCTCGTCCCTCCTCCTCCTCCCCTCCTTTCCTTATCCTCCCTCCACACTCCTTCATGCCCCCCCCCCCCCCCCCCTCCCCCCCCCCCCCCCCTCCCCCCCTCCCCCCCCCTCCCCCCCCCCCCCCCCTCCCCCCCTCCCCCCCCCTCCCCCCCCCCCCCCCCTCCCCCCCTCCCCCCCCCTCCCCCCCCCCCCCCCCCCTCCTCCCCCCCCTCACCCTCCTTCCCCCACCTACTCCTCACCCCACCCCTTCTCCTCCCTCCTTCTCCTCCTCGACCTCCACCCCTTCTCCTCCTCCTATCCATCCCTTATCCTCCCTCCTCCCTCCTTCATCCTCTCCCTCCTCCACACCCTCACTCTCCTTCCCCCACCTCCTCCTCATCTTCGTTCCTCCTCCCTCCTCCTCCCCTACCCCTCCCTTCTCCTCCCTCCTCTTCCTCCTCTGCCATCCTCCACACCCTCACTCTCCTTCCCCCACCTCCTCCTCACCCCACTCCTCCTCATCTTCACTCCTCCTCCCTCCTCCTCCCTTACCCCTCCCTTCTCCTCCCTCCTCTTCCTCCTCTACCCTCCTCCTCAACCCCCCTCCATCCTC
>LPNX010497463.1:0-11238 GCA_001517045.1 Pseudotsuga menziesii | reverse complement strand
AAAATGTTCAAGGAAGTGTTTTTCATAGGACATATCTGAAACACCAGCCCCCTCCATTCTTTCATCAACTGAAAGCTGTGGCTGTAGCATTCGCAAAAGAGCACTGACATGTTCTTCATTAAGTTGGTGACAGGCTTCTTTGTAAATAGAAGAATGCCAATCTGGAGAAAAAATGCACTCTTTAATAAAACTAAGCACTTCAACAGCTCCTTGTAAAGGAATATTACTAGAGTCAGAAACACTGTCATTTGTAGAGCAGGGCTGTTCATGTCCATCAGAGATGAGTACTACTTGCCCGCTAGCCTCTGAAAATAGATCTCCAAAGAGAGCATCATCTTCATGCCCGCTTGCAGATTCTGCATCATTTACTCCCAGCCCATCCTTGCTAGCAGTTGGCCATGACTTTCCCGTGGTTTTAATCCGTGGTTTTAGTGGTATTTGTTTCAAATTTTTTTTTTATCCACATAGCACTCTATTTTTCTTCATCACAAAGTATAATATGAAGCCCCGGAAGTTTTTAAGGACATGGTTTCTATTGTATATGAATAATTTTTACAGCATCCGTATTTGAAGAAAATTGACCTGACTTATATTTGTGAGAGTTGATATTCATGTGTTGTGTCATTGCAGTTATGCTAAGTGTGATCAGTAGAAAACTTGGAACAACTTTCATCTCAATACATTGTTTTAAAGGTCTGTACATAAAATATGGACTAAACTCTTACCTTTCTCTACAGGTCACAGTGGAGGAGGCAAGGGACTAGTGTAAACTTCCTTGGATGTGTGAAGCACTCGATAAGTTTGAGGGTTATATTCTTCGAAGTAGAGATGTCTCAAATTCCTCATTTGAATTTACCTCGGATTCTTTGTCACAGTTCTCAGATGAACATTCACAGCAGTGTATAGAAAATTCAGAGTGTGAGGAAATGGATTCTAGATGTGTAGATGCTGTTAGTTATGATGACCATCCAATTAGTCCCATAGAGGATATTCCCCATCTAATTGAGGAAAGTGCGAGTTCATCCTCTGATGAATAAGTCCACTTGTACGTCTTCATAAACTATTTTGTGCAAGTGTAAACTATAAAGCCTTTAGATTTTGAATGAAATTGCAAGTCTTAAATGTCTGTCTCATTCTTGCTTCCTAATTATGCCATGATATTACTTAACTTTAATAATGCTATGATATTGCTTTCCAGATTAAGTGATTTAAGAATGATTCCAACCTACCTAGGCAGCATTTGATAACTTTGGTTAGTAAAATATATGTATAAGAATTAGCAAAAAAAAATTTTAATTTTTAAAAAAAAAATTTCCACAAGCGTCGCTTAAGCGACGGTTTCATCTGTTGCTTTTCCGATGCTTCTTCTAGCTATCCATCGTTTATCCGACGGTTATATCTGTCGCTTTTCTGACGATTATTTTAATATACGTCGCTTATCCGACGGTTCTTCTGTCGCTTAACCGACGGCTTGAAGGTTATTTTCTTAAAAAACTTTCACTACCGTCGAAGATATTCCGTCGCTTAACCGACGGTTACTTAGGTGTCACTTAACCGACGGTTATATAGGTGTCGGAAGACCGACAACAAGTTTCCGACGCTTAAAAAAAAATCAAAGTGTCGTACATGCGACAGGGAAGTGTCGAAAATCCGACATGACGGCCGTTGGATTTTTGGTCAAAATGTAGTAGTGCTAATTGACCTTTCTCTATACAAAAATGGAATTATCTGTGTATGATCTATTACAGTCTATTACAGTCTGACACAGTGGAAACTATGACACCTCTTTAGTAAGTTGATGCACTCTTTTAGTTTAATCAAAATGGATTTTCATAATTTATAAATTTAATGTCTGTTAGATTTTAATTAATTCTCTGCCCTTTCATGAGTTGCAACAGAAATTGATGTGGTCTGTTGTCCCTTTGAAACCTTGACAGCATGGAAAAATCAAAGCAGTGTGGCGGTGCTGCAACTCTTCAGGATTTCGATGGCCACTAACATGGACGGTGATTCCTTTTCACACTTCCAGCGGTTAGGTAATTTGAACAGTGTTTCCTTTTTGGTGTTTCAGCTGGAAACTGATATTGACGGTGGAATAATTAACCACTGCCAACATTATCCCCCTTAATTACTACACCCAAAATACATCAAACACAAACAACTACATTTTTTACAAAACAAGATTTCAACTATAATGCCTGTTGGTCTAAGTCTCAGTAAGGCTTACATCAATATCAAAACAACTTCAAAAAAAAAAAATTGTTCACATTAATTGTTGGAACATACTAGTGCATCATTTATGTTTCTTTCAACTCCAAAATTTGAAATATGCAAACTTTGTTTTCTGTTTTATCTTCATCTTTACCTTGATCTTCTTCATCTCTTGCTTCATTTGTGGCTTCAACCATTTCTTCATCTTGTCTTTGTGTCTTAATAATTTGAACTCCTTTTGCTCAGCAACTCCACGATACTTGTTCTCCTCAAAATATAATATTTCAGCATCAAGACAATTGCATTCAATATTCTTTTCCTTTGCAAACCAATCATTAATTATAATTTCAATTTCATCATTCTCAGATTTGGTTTCATCATTACTTGGCTCAGAACGCCAAACTTTATACCAAAAATACTTTTGATTCTTCATCTTGACTTTCTTCTTTACCATCAATGTCTTCTTTGTTTCCACAAATCCATTATGTTCAACTTCAACTGCACAACATTCTTTAATTTGCTTATCATCATTCAATTTTTCAATGTCCTTTATCCCAAGGACTTCAATCCAAATCTTTTCTCCTGAATACTGCAACATGGGCATAAAAAGATCCCACAAGCTATCTATGAATTTATTGAAAGTAATTAGTTCAATGTCATTATGTAGACACATTAATTGATAATAATGTCCAATTTCTTCAGGACTCCATAACATGAAGATCTTTTCAACTGATTCTTCAACCAGTTCATCTTTGGTGCAATTTTATTCTTTCAAATCAAACTCATCATTTCCAATATCCTCTTTGGTGGATTCTTCTTCATCTTCGATTGGATTCTCACCTATACGTTCAAACATTTTGTTAACATTATATAATTATCATATTGTGAACCATATTGGTTCTTTTCATTTTGTTCTTCTCTGAGAGTTGTATCTATCTCTTCATTCAAATCTGCCTCTATTGCTGCAACGAGGTAATCAAATTTCTTCATTTCTGCTTCCACAACAAGACTATCATCTTTATCATCATATCTTGGCCTCTCAAGCCATTCTTCCAAAAATTTCAATTGTTCATCAAGAACATCATTGCTCATTTCAGTTGCTCTGTCTACAACAGAACATACAACATTTTGAGTGTTATCATTATGCAACTCTATCACTGCTTCTGCAATCACCGAATCATCAACATTTTCAGCATCGTTATAGATTCCTTTTTCTTGTACTTTATCTGTTTCATTTGCTGCAACTTCTGTGCAATCTTCAACAATCTTATCAAATTATTCAACAAAATTAAAATCATCAATATTTTCAAAAAAGTCATAAACAGGTTCAAGCACTTCAACATAGTGCACTTTATCTTTCTTAGCTTTTGATGTTACTCCACATACTACTGATATGGCAGTATTCACCATATTATCATGATCATCATTGACCAATACTTCTCCATGCGAAATTTCACAAATACTGACTGCTTCATTAGCACCTTCTTGATCATTCTCATCAGTAACATACATCATTGGAATATTTAAAGAACAAAGTGCTACACTCGCAGTTCCTTCACCTTCAATAATTGACTTATAACCCAAGACATCATCATTTTCTTTCTTTGTACCTGCACAATCACTAACAAACAAATTATTACCACCTAAGTTGTACTTATTGGTTTTTTTATCAAGTGAGCCTGGTGAACCAGACAAGGATAACTTGTTCGGACTTCTAAAGACCTTCATTCTTGCTTCTGGGAAGCTATGTTGTACTATATCACATGTTCATACCCCATGGGGGAATTGTAATAAATGTTCTAGCATGATAGTGTCTGTAAAAGACTTGGTCTCTTAGACATTATTTGTCAATCCGATCAGCCCAGGGTGTTTTTTCCCTTGGTTATTATTGCTTGTTTAATAAAAAACTGATAATTTCTGAGTTTTTCACTCCATACCTCCAAAGTTGGGGTGGTCGGCTTGGCATATAGGCCTATTGAGGTTATTAGAGTCTATGTGTCAATGTATAAACATGCTAGGCATCATGGTCGAGTCATATGAACATGTCTAAGTCCCCCTAGTTTTTTTCGACTATTTTAAATTTTTAAAATTTTCAGTGTTTTTTATTAAAATTTAATTTTTCCAAAACTTAGGCTAATTTTTAATAGTTTAATTGGAAAAATTGGTTTTGTAATAAAAGTGGGCCAAATAATCAGTTTCAATCATGTAGGTGCTCATTTTCAAGCTAAGAGCATCATGTAAACCCATGGACCCACTTTTTTCAGGTTTTGAGTGATTTTCCATCACTTAGGTTAGAAAAACCCAAAAAGTCAATTATTGATTATTTTAATTAATAAATTGATGAATAATGGAGCAAATCCAAAATCCTAGATGAGTGGATTCTCAGCCGAATTGATTGAAATCAGTAAGATCTGAACCAGATTGACTGGATCTGAAAAATCCTTGACTGAAGGAGGTGATCTAGATAGATCCAGAGTTGATATTCAACATCCTTTATGGGGAATTACGCCCTCTCTCTCTCCTCCACATGTGTGGGCTCTACTGGAAGCTTTGTGGATTGATGTGTCAGTTTGTGGGTTGATGTGTCAGCTCAATCAGCCCCCCGATTGACAAGTAGGCTCAGTTCGGCTTTAGATCAGCATTGATTGACTATCCCTGAGCTGCAGTGGTCTCTCTCCTTGGGATTTGCACCTCCCTTGGGTTGGATCTCCTATTTTTTGTATAAATAAAGCACAGGCTGCCTCTTCCAAGCTAGTTAGAGTTGGATTGAGGAGCTGTTGCCATTGTAATACTGCTATATTTTGTGAATAAAGAATCTTTGGAGGCTATACCATGTAGTGCATGTGTTTGTGTGGATTCTCATTTTCATGCTGCTAATGTGGTAACTGCAATTTCTTTCCAATTTCTGTGATGCTTTTGTTTTCTCGCTTCAAGGATTTGGTTGAATATTCAAGTAAGGGTGTAAACTAGGAAAGTTAGATCACTTGCTCTTGTTTATCCATATTATGTATGCTCAAGAATTTTAGTTATATGCCTAAATAAGATTATTTTTGCACGAGATTTCATTTTTGTTGCTTTTATACATCTACATCTAGATCTCACGAGTTGTTGTGCAGACTTGTGTTATCTAGTTGCAAGTTCCCCATTCGACAAAGGTGTGGATCAATATTGATGCCATTCCTTATCCAATAAGCTCAAGACTTTGTCACTCAGTGCTCCAGAAAAGGGCCTCCTTTCAGCTTGTTCCATTGAAGCAACGAACTGACCTTCTCTCCTCTTTTTCTCCTTTTTTTAAAACATCAATCTTCTGGTTACCTGTTTCTTCCTCTTATGATCATATCTAGTTCTAATAATTGAATATATTGTTATATCTAGTTCATAAGAGTCTTTCTGCTTAGATATTTAATTTCATAAAGAATATCATTTCATAAAGATAGATCTACGTGTGGGAATTTCCTTTTTTGCAAGTAGCTAAATCATAGATCTAAAGCTTGCTCATAATGTAGTTTCTTTTTTCATTATTTAAAGATTTAAATTCTGCAAGAAAAGTGCATATCTCATTGGCTACCCAAACAGCAAGACAAGATCCCAAGGAAAGCTTGCTTTCCTTGGTTCCTTTTTGCAAAACTAGATTAGCCCCTTTTAACAATTTTTTACTTAGTTTTTTTCGGTAACTAGTGTGGTGACCCAAAACACTTTTAAAGACTTTTTGGGCACATTTAATTTTAATTGCTCGTTGTTTTTTTATCAGGTTTAACAAAAAAGAGAAGGAGACTCTTCCCATTTTCCGACTCTTGGGCAAACTAGAGCTTCCCAGAGGCTTCCCCCACCGTTGTGATTTTAGTTTAGCTTGTTACAAGCTTGTTGTAAGCCTTTGGATCCCAGATAACAAGGACCAAAGTGAATAATTTATTTTTCTAATATTGTAACCAATAATAATAAAAATAATCATTTCAAGTAGGCTCTTTTGAGCCCACTCCCCATCCCCCCAGGGGGAATCCACGTCTGTTTCACCTTTTTGCATTTTTTCCTGTTTTTTCTCTAGCTTAGTCTTGTTATGCATGATTTTATACTTTGATAAATTTTTTCATTATTCCATATTTTAATTTCAAAAGTAATCATACTACTTACCCCACGACTTCCCAATTGACCCGAAAGGGGAAAGAGATGCGTGGTAGGACTAATTAGAAAACTGGCATTGCGTATCTCTGATTCCTTTTTCATCTATTGTTTCATTAGCCATAATAAAATTAACCCCTCCTTGATTCCCCGATTGAGATCCACTTGGATCGAAAGAGGTTCCTCGAGGGTTTTTTTTTAACAAGAACACCTATCTTAAAATTAACTAAAAATAATGAAGACTCCAGTGTGTATGCTCTGTACTTGGCTGCGGTTCATCCGATCAGTCAAGCTGCATCAAAAGCACTTGAGTGACTAGAATAATTGGGATTCAATCTCCCCAAATTGACAAACCATCACGCAAAAATCGAACGCCTCGATTAAACCATTACGGTGGCAAAATACCCAAAGGAAGTGGGAACTCCTGAAAAGTGACCTCGGGGCACTGATCTCTATTACACCTTCGGGTGCATTATGAACAATAGCCTCAAAGACTTCATTCAACCCACATATTCCTTGCAGGTAGCCGTGATGGTTTAGTTTTGGACATACTTCAAGTACCCCCTAGATATATCTGGAGTCCCCTCACCTAAGTTAAATTACTCATCTTTACATTAATTTAAAATTAACGAAGATACAATTACACAACATTTATTTCAGCACTTGCAAGCACTTTTAAATATTTTTCGACTCCATTTTTTGCACTGATCAACTGTTTATTTCTTTCAGTCTATATGCGATTGTGTGTCATTTCATGCTTACTTGTGATTATCTTATCTGGTTATTTGTTGTTTACAATTTTTAAGTCAAAACTCCTAAAAAACATACTCTTTAATACCATCATCATACTAAATAATTTTTTCCTTAGTAACTTAATAAGGTCTACCCCCTTGGCTTCGTTAGGAGTTGAGCCTAAATGAAGGAGTCGAGAATAAGGTGACAGCCTTGACTCGAGACTTGCCCCTGAGGATACACCGAGTGGCTTGAAGATTTCTGCCACGTGACCCAGGTGTGTAAAAGGTGGCAATAGAGCTCTCAACTAGGAAGAATGTCTTACTTTCAATTTATCAACCTCTATATGGATTCAACTTCATCCACAGACTCCAACACTTTCTTCTCTTTACAGAAGCCACGACCAAGCTTGAACATTTTAACCAACATACAACTGATACAAGAGACACTTGTTTTAGCCTTCCTAAATGATGAATCAACCTTTATTTGAGGGAGCACAGGAGCTCTTACCAATACTGAGCTGAACATACAAACTGGACTTACTTATGCTCTTTCAATGTAGGAGGAAGAGGGCACTGGAGTAAGACTCAACAACAAAATTTCCAAACCAAATACTAACAGTTCAACATACAATCATATGACTCATTCATGAAGTGAGCACACAACCAATGAACAGAAATTAGGAACACTCAGCTCTGATACACCTTGAGGGGAAGGCAGGGGAGTGCCACTCCTTCCTTAACAACACTAAAAACTTTATGCATAGATCAAAATAACACATACAAGAAATGTACAGATCTCTTGAACAATGTACATCTTTCCTAAGAAACGTACAACTTTCCTGTAACTCACTAACAGAGCTCACAAAATCAACCGAGCACCTACAAGATTGTTGCAGCATAGCTTCTACAGCTTACAATGTACTTCAAATGATGTTGTAGCTGGATGTTACAACCAACAGCACTTTATATGCTTGTTTTAGCTAGCTGTGACTACTGATAGTCACTCACAGCTCTGTTACAGCTAACCTTTTAAGAAGTTTCAGATGACCCCTACGTCCATAAACTAAACACACATATTCTACTGAATTAATAATCAACATTCACATCAAATAAAATCTGTTTCATTCAGCTGCTACTGCAGACCAACATCAAAAATAAAAACTGAGTTATCTAACTCAAAACAGAGTAAACACAAAAAAATAACACAATAAAGTTCAAATTTTCAACTTTGTTTCTATTACTCTATACTATGCATCTTCAGCATACTTCTTCGTATATCAAACATGATCAAAAGCTATGTATTTATAGGATATTTAGCTAATTTGGTCATTATCTCCTAATTGACCTTTCGCTATACAAAAATGGAATTATCTACAAATGCTTTGTTATAGACTATTACAGTCTAACATAGTGGAAAACTGCGACGCCTCTTCAATAAGTTGATGCGCTCTACTAGTTTAATCAAAATGACTTTTCATAATTTTAAAATTTAATGTCTGTCATATTTTAATTAATTCTTTGCCATTTCATGAGCTGCAAAAGAAATTGATGTGGTGTCCCGTCCCTTTGAAACCTTGACAACATGGAAAAATCAAAGCGATGTGGCGGTGCTGCAACTCTTCAGGATTGTGATGGCCACGAATATGGATGGTGATTCATTTTCATGCTTCTAGAAGTTAGGTATTTTGAACAGTGTTGCCTCTTTGGCATTTCAGCTGGCAATTGATATTAACGGTGGAGTAATTAACCACTGCCAACACATACCTGGCTAAGATTTGTCCCCATCAAAGTGCAACCACCAAAATTTATCAGTATATTCATGAGGCACAAGATTGGTTACAAAAAAATGTATGTGATCCAATATCATTTTCAAAGCAGGGGATTTCATTTTTTTGGGTATTTCAAATATTCAACGTGATGTCTTCTCATCGATTCTTTATGTGATACACAAGAACGTATGCAACAACACCACTAACCTTAACCTTGCGGGATTCCATAGAACAAATGTTTTTGTTCGACCTCGAGATATGCAATCCTAATATGCTCATCACTGCTAGAGTCATAACATTAGTTGGAGCATGAGAATAAAACATACAAATATGAAAAATTAAATCATCGACGACAAATGAAATAAAGAAGGATATGTTGTTAGGATTATTATTCCCTACTATTAGCATGCTTGAGAGAATAATCATGGTATCCTTGTTTTCTTTTTTCGTGTGAATGCCCCTTTTCCCTTCTCTGAAGTGCAATGCCTCAGTGACACAATTATTCAGGAGAGGGATCTTTACTAGTTCGACCAATAGAACATGGATCTCTGTTGCATTCAAGGAACATGGAATTCCAAACTTTAAAGGTTTGTCAATGTCCAAAACAATTGAAGACTTGTCTATACTTACCTGGACTTTGGAAGGAGCTTTGTATTTTGGTACTTTTGAGGTTGGTGGGAAAGACATTCTTCACCTATGATAGGTAATGTCCTTGAAATTTTTTTCATCGTTTTCTTAATCTCTTCTTGGGAGGGAATCTCAGTGGTTTTATCAACCTCAATGGAATTATTTCTCACTTCTTGCATATGCTTGTTAAACAAATTAAATTGTTCCACAATATCTAACAAATTGTTACATACCTCTAGATCCCCTTAATTAAGTGGATCATTGTTCTTAATACCTTCCTTATAAAACCCACATGCGTGTTCATCATGCAATGACCAACAAGCTATAAATAAATAAGGGAAATCACTTACCATATTGGTAGTTCTAATGCTGAACAAGGCCTTTGGGATTTTGGAGGCCCCTTGTTGAAATGTGTGGGAGGGAATCTAAGTTGCTAATAGATGGATTCAACCCGAAAATCCCTTATCAATAGAACGTCGTCATTATTTTGAGGTCTTTGGAAATGGTGCAAAAAATGTTACCACTCAAATTAGTATCCTTTCGTAGATCATCCTTTTGTAGATCAAGGAAATGTATGCCCAATGCTAGTGAAGGTAAGATCGAGAGAGAGTTAAACCCAATGTCACCATTTTTTGACTTATGAATGTGTTGCTGCCGCAACCTTTTCCCCGGCTCCAGTTTTTCACTTAAACCCTGGGACCCCTCCTCATCTTTGTTTGCTTGGATTGATTGTCAGAGGCTTGGCACCTTCGAGCGCATCCGTTTGTTTTTTTGTTTGAAGTTGAATGCTCGTTTCTTGAATCTCCGTGTCCTTTTTCATTTTGAATTGTGTTTGTCGAATGTTGTTATTGGCCTTTGCGAGAAAGTTGATTTTGTTGTGATTTTGATCCTTCACGCCGCTGATCGGGCCTCTTTCTGAAGTTTTCGAGCCTCATATTACCCGCCGTTGCGGCTCCCTGATCAAACCGTCCACCCGACTGAGGTTTCACCCGACGCCCGATTCGCTGTGTAAACCGCCGGCTATAGTTTTTGGTTCGCCCGCCGTTGTGGCCAGAGGGTAGGAGTTGACCTCCGATCCGCTTGTCACCCGACATCCGACTTACTGACTGTCACCCGAACCTTTTCCTTTGCCTCGTCTCCCGCCACCGACTCGCGTCTCGTCCGCCATTGCGGGTGACAAAGCCTTCCAGCTTCCGACCCACTTCCCGCCACCACCCGATTTCCTATGGCGCCCACGTTTTCACTTCCCCTCTTCTGGCACTCCTCCGCCGTTGCGGCTCCTGGAACCTTCTCCCATCCGATGTAAGAACCTTGTCTCATCCGATCTAAGAACTGCCCGACTACCGATTTACCTTTTCGTTGCCGTTCCGAGCCTCTGCAGTTCCTCACCCGGATGAACTAGGCTATATATCATTATAATTTTAAAATTATGGATGCCTAATGTCTAAATTCAATGGATAATGCACCAAGTTTGTATGCAGATATCATCTCATGAATCGCTGAAGCAGAGCATCGCGCCGGAAAGGAAAACGTGAACGAATGACCAAGGCGCCGATGGGACATTTTCTTTTTAGCGGTTATGGTCAGAAAATAAACGCCTGTGGAAATGATGGAGAAGGTGAAACGACCAGGAAAGAAACTGAATCGTCAAGGGAATTGAAAAGACGCGTTGAGGGAACCCAGAGAGGGGGGTGGTAGTTTAAATAATGGGAAGCTCGATGAAAGGGGGGCTTTTTTCCCTTAGAAAATTTTGTAATTGTTGACTTGTAAGAGGAACT
>LPNX010497447.1:9221-78209 GCA_001517045.1 Pseudotsuga menziesii | reverse complement strand
AAATGGGTTGCGAATTTGGTCCCTGTCAGAAAGAAGAATGGAGAGATAAGATTGTGCATAGACTTCCGCAATTTAAATAAGGTCTCCATGAAAGACAACCATCCTCTACCCAAGATGGATCATATACTGCAGCAAGTGGTGGGATCTGAAAGGATTTCGATGCTGGATGGTTTTTCCGGGTATAATCAGATCAAAGTGCTGCCGGAAGATAAGGAGAAAACTGCCTTTACTACACCATGGGGCACTTTCATGTATGCGAAGATGCCTTTTTGGTCTGATGAATGCAGGCGCCACTTTCCAGTGAGCTATGGACATTGCCTTTGCAGGAGAAATTGGAAGTTTCGTGGTAATTTATATGGATGATATCACAGTCTACTCAAAGTCCGACAGAGAACATCTGCATCATCTGGAGAGGGTATTCATGAAGTGTAGGAAGTATGGCATATCTTTGAACCCTAAGAAGTCTAATTTTGCACTAGAAGAAGGAAAGCTGCTAGGCCATATAATATCTAAGGATGGGATAAAGATTGACCCTGAAAGAGTAAGTGCAATTCTGAAGGTGGGAGAACCTAGAAGAAAAAAGGAGATACAATCATTTCTGGGACAGGTAAATTTCTTGAGGAGATTTGTACCAAGCTTTGCTGAAATTTTGATGAATATTACTAATATGTTGAAAAAGGGACATGAAATAAAGTGGAATACAGAAGCTAAGGAGTCATTTCGGGAAATCAAGAAAGCAATTTCAGAAGCTCCTGTTTTGGTAAGTCCAGATTTTGCCAAAGATTTTTCAGTATTCTCATATGCTTTGGAACATACTATAGCAGCAGTATTATTGCAGAAAAATGAGGAAAATTTGGAACAACCCATAGCCTTTTTTAGTAAGATGCTACGGGATGGGGAGTTGAAATATGACATCATGGAAAAGCAGGCCTATGCTTTAATTAAAGCATTAAAGGATTTCAGAATATACATTTTGCATTCCCATATAATTGCACATGTTCCAACCGCTGCAGTAAAATCAATTTTGACTCAACCGGACCCCGAAGGCAGGAGGGCGAGATGGATAGCTACATTATTGGAATATGATATAGAAATAAAACCCACGAAGCTGGTCAAAGGACAAGGGTTAGCAAAAATAATGACAAACTCAAATTGTGAATCTTTACAGATCAATTTTTTGACTCACCAGTCTGATCAGTTGGACACAGAGATAGAAGTGATGCCTGACCTTGTGGCCTCTCCATGGTACTTTGGTATTGTATATGTCCTCCGAAATTTGCAAGCACCAGAAGGATTAAATAAATCGAGAGCAAGATCTGTAAAGTTGAAATCTGCTAAATTCTGTATCATAAATAAATATCTTTATTGGAAGGATCCTGGAGGAGTTCTACTAAATTGTCTATTGGAGGATGAAGCCCAACAAATTACCAAGGAATTTCACAAAGGAGACTATGGGGGACATCATTCTTGGAAGGTGACTGCAAACAAAATCCTGAGGGATGGTTATTATTGGCCCACATTATTCTCAGATGTATATAAAGAAATCAGCAAATGTCATCAATGCCAAATTTTCGACGGTAAGAGAAAGGTACTACCTCTCCCTTTGAATCCAATAACAGTTGAGGCTCCTTTCCAGCAATGGGGTTTGGATTTTATTGGTGAAATAAACCCCAAATCATCAGGTCAGCACAGGTGGATATTGACAGCTACAGACTATTTTACTTAATGGATAGAAGCAATTCCTACCAGGAGGGCCACTGAGAATGTGATCATGGAGTTTCTTGAAGAAAATATATTGGCTCGGTTCGGGTGTCCAAAAAGGATAGTAACAGACAACGCAACTACTTTCAAATCTAGGAAGATGATTAATTTTTGTCATAAGTATCATATAAGCCTCAATCACTCAACTGCATATTACCCTCAATGAAATGGATTAGCTGAATCTTCAAATAAAAGCCTGGTGAGGAATATCAAAAAGATGTTGGAAGATAATAAGAGGTCCTGGCACACCAAACTAAAATATGCTCTATGGGCTGATAGGATTAGTACTAAATGAGAAATCGGCATGTCTCCATTCCAACTGGTATACGGGGCAGAAGTGATTTTTCCAACATCATTAGGGGTACCAGTTATGAGATATTTCCAAGATCAGCAAGAAGAACCAAATCACATACAACGGAGGATAAATCAGATCATTGAGCTAGAAGAACGAAGAAGTAAGGCTTATGACAAAGTGCAGTCTCATCAAGAGAAAATGAAGAATACTTTTGACAGAAGGATCAAGGAAGAGCAGTTTCAGATTGATGACCTGGTTTTGAAGTGGGATGCTCCTAACTAAGACAATCATGGAAAGTTCGACCCTATGTGGGTCGGACCTTATGTTGTTGCTGGGTACAGAGGACATAATGCATTTTTGGTGGAATATACAAATGGGGTTCTTTTGAAGAGTAACCCTGTAAATGGGAGATATCTGAAGCATTACATGTCCTGAAAGGGAAGGTAAAATTTGTACCATAGATTGTACATACTTATTTTTCTTTACAAGTAAATATGAATGGTAAGCCGAGTGCATTTGAAGCTCGCAGTGAAAGCCCTAAGATCCAGGAGGCCTACCATTCATTTTCTGAAATATATAAAAATGATATATTTACAAAAGACAAAATATGGGTTTTTGAGAGTTATTATGCAAAATAAAAAAACAGGCACCTGGTCTACGAGTTCTTTGATACCTCGCAGGGAGGATATCATCCCCAGATGGAGCCAGCTATTAACACCATTATTTATCAAGAGGATAATAAACCATGGTGGAGAAAGAAAAATAATGGTTGTTTGGATACTTTGGTTAAAGGATATATCGTAAAAATGGAGCTATAGGCAAAATGCGATTAAGTCACCGAAGATCCTAAGTCGCGATGGAAGAAGGAAGAAAATCAATGGCTGATATTCTCTCCGCTCCTCAGAGATGCAAGGAAGATAAAGGTTTGACCGGGCGTTTATTGGGCACACATATCAGCGGCCATCAGGTTGTTTCGGGCAGATCCACGACCCATATCCAATCCGCTTCGTGAAATTGCATCTTGGTTAAAATAACAAAATCCGGTGGAATCGGGTAGATGCTACTCAATCCAATGGCGGAGAGGAGAAGTCGGATCGCATCTATAGTTGAGACTGATTCGGGAACTAGAACCTGCATGACCGATAAACTTAAAGCGCCCAACGGAATGAGTTATCTGGTGATCGATCTAACGGTGGAAAATCAAAGTGAATCAAATCAACGGCTATTATGATTTTCGGAGAGTGAACTAGCGCGGTGGATAATTCTAAAGTGCCCAACGAAATTTGGTACGTGGCATATGATCCGATGGTGGAAAGTTGAAGGCGTATCACATCAATGGCTGAGGACGATTCCGGGGATCAAAGCTGCATGATGGTTAAAGTGACAGAGCCCAGCGGAATTTAGTACGTGTCACCCGATCCAACAGCTCATGATAAAAGGCGATTTCATCGACTGTGGAAGATCATTCTGGGATGGAGACTGACACATTATTTATCACCAAGGCGCTTGGTGAAATGGGGTACGTGGCACATGATACAAAGGCCAGAAATTAAAGAGAAACCAGATTTAGGGTCTTAAATGAATCCGAAAGATAGAAGTGCACGACAGTTAGGAATAAGTGGTGGTTGCGAAAAATAAATGCTGTCCACGTGGCGAATTGTGTTGTCCTATAAAGGTAGGGTTGACCTCTCCAATGATTATTTTATTTGCTCGGGACTCAACGAAAAGGACCTGGCGATTCGACAGCTTCCATTTGTCAGTCCAGGCACGCTCCGCGCACATGCCTCCACAGTAAGCCAGGTAGGACTTAAACCCTGTTAATCCTTCGTACAATTACCATTGTGAATTAAGTAATGGACCAAGGGAGAGAAAGTCGAGTGTCTGTTCAGGTCATGGATGACAGAGAGGAATTTTTAGTAGACAGACATAGGGGCGCGTGCGACCCCTTCCTATCCACAGGGAGCGTGTCCGGCAGTGAAGAGAAACTGTGGTATTATTACTCACAGGGGAATGACGTTCTGAATGTATGCAAGTCTTTTTTGTATTTCTTCGCCCTTGAGCAAACCCTCCAATTCTCGTAATTTTCCAAGTGGTGTGCGGTGAACTATTCTCCCTCTCAAAGGATTATTGTGAGTCGGTCCTCATCCAAAATACTGTGTAAAATTGATGCTTCAGTCATCAGAGAAAACCTTAGACTGCCCGAAAATTACCCTGTAAATCGTGAGTCTGTAAATGAATCTGTCCTTGCTGAATTTTTCAAAAATTGTGAAAGTGAAAGTCACTGTCAATTCTTTTCAAGTATACTGAAGGAAGGTCAGTCCCTTGAAGGTCTTTTCTCGCCTTACCCCTTGCACATTTTTAGAACTGAAGTGCAGTTGGTAATGTCTCTGGTCTGTCAAGTGTTAGGTCTAGATGACTATTGTCATATAGGTGATGTCATCCTTGGTTTCTTATTAAGAATAAATTCTTTAAACCCTGAGTCCCAGTCGGTTCCTGTGCTTAATTTAGATGAATACCTTGCCGAAGCGATCCACCTTCAGTTGACTGAGTTTCCCAAGGTCCAATTCTTTAGGTTTCAAACATACTTGCTTAACATGCTATTATGCTCTAATATTACTGAATTGAAATTCTTAAGTGCTCTATGCTCTTCTGATCTGCCCAAGCAAATCAACATGATCGAATTTGCTAATTCGATCATGTCCGAAATGTACAAAATGTTATTTGATAAGGACCTGCCCCGTGTCCTGGATGAGATGAGATGCCTAATGCAGTCGTCACTCGAAGATCGGGTGGGGGACTGGTTCTTGTACAGAGGTTACACAGTGATAAGAATATATGGCTTTACTGGTCATCCTTATAGGCTACCCTCCTTCTTGACCCCAAGGATTTTTGCATTAGAGTTCATGAGGCAGAGATTGCTATCTGAGGAAGAGCACTTTGGTGCTTTCAAAAAATCTTCGAACATTAAATTTCCACTTAAAGTCGGCCCTTTCATTTTTAAAGGTAAAGGTGCCCTGGCATTTATAGAAAAGTTGCTAGAAATTATGGATTTCATAAAAGATGTAAATGTGAATTACGACCCCTGCCAAGTGATCTCATTGAGAAAACAGCCAAACAAGAATAAACCATTTGAGCATCAGGCTATTGAGGGGCTAGCTGAAATGGCCAATTTGTTGCAGTGTACTGACAGGTCAAATTCTGATGAAGAGACACATACTACACCTGTCACAATGACCCAAATAACAGAAGGTGCTGGTATTGTGGTCAAGAGGAGTTTGTCTGAAACTGAGAGTATGGATGTAGACGAAGAAGGGCCCCATAAAAAGGCCAAGCTGCTTGAAAGTGGTGAAATTGTAGATGAGGAGGTTTCTGATGGTTCCAAAAGAGGTGACCCTGTTCCCTTGAAAGCGGTGCAGATAAGTCAATTCTCTTTTAAAAATGCGGAGGATGATGTAGACAGTTCGGAATTATGCCACATGTTTAAGTCGAAGGAAGACCTAAAAGCCAGCTACATGGAGAAGAGGAAATAGTCTATGGAGGAGACGAGAAACTTGCTCCCGAGGGTGAGAAATTTGTACAGTTCAAAAACCTCTCTAGTCTCTGCTAGAGATGCTGAGAGGAATACTTTTAAAATGGCTATAGTAAGCGACAAGAAGATGTCTGAAATGGAGATCTGGCTAGACAAAATCAGCACTCCAGATAAAATTCAACGCCACAAACAGACCAGCGATATCATCTACTCAGACTTACTACAAGCCATGGTGAGAATTAATAAATTGCAAGTTTTGATAGACAAGTTAGAAATCCAATTAAACCATGAGAGAGTGGAAAATAAAGCAAATGTTGTTCAGATTAGAAAGCTGCAAATAGACATTGCTAGTTCAGACAGTACCCAGGTAGTCAAGAGGTTGTTAGAGGAAAAAGACAATGCACTCCAGGTCCTGAAGAAGGAACTGAAGATCCCAGGTACTGAACATGTTCAGTCATCTGAGTTACTAGCTCTCCAAGAAGAGAAGGATAAAATCCATAAAGAGATGATGGAATACAAAGGAAGATCCAGAGAGCTACAGGAAGAAAAAGAGAAGTGGGAAGCCGTAAGGGAGGAACTGTTATCCCAAATCTCCTTGATGAAAAAAGATCAGAATGAAGAGAAGGAGATTATGGAAGAGTTGATGAGCCAGAATCCCACCGGCGAGGACTTGTCTATTTTAAATATCCAGAAGCCTTTAGATGATTTCTCTACTGATGATTTGTTAGTACCAATGTCCCGGGTGAGTTTGAAAGAAGAAGCAATCAAAGATTTGAAAGCAGAGAATGAGAAGATGAAAGCTTAATTGGCCAAAGTAAGTGAAAGCAAGAAACAAATACTACAGGACAGAAATCAATTACAGAAGAAATTGAATGAGCTAAAAGAAAAATGCATTGGGAAGGGCCCTCTTCAAGGGGCAAAACATATCATTTGGGATACCTTGTGTATAGAGATTACCAAGTTTCGACACTATTTAAATTTTATTGATGATTTGAATATAATGATAAATTTGGTCCCCTAGAGATTAAAATTGGTAAACGAACATATGGATAAAAGACCCCATGTTACGGCTCAGAACACACTAAATTTTCTAAATTCACTGTCATATCAGAAGTTGCAGGAATTGGGCATAAAGGACAGAGTGTCAATAGTGATGTGGGCAAAGAAAATCATTCATAAGCATCACTTAATCAAAACGGTCCAAGATAAATCAGAAGGATTGTTTCTGCAGGTTAATAATTTTAAACAGGAGTTTAAAGAACTGTTCGAGGATGGGTTGCCTTCTTTCTGGGATGGAGAAGGGCGGATGTTCTCACAGGAACATTATCATAACCTGCTTGTTCAGTGCCGCATGGACCACTCCAAATTCAATGATTTGGAGAAAATCCTGACAGGGAAGACCATTGTTGATATGCTCACAGAAGATTTTTTGATTCTGCAGAAGTTCACCATCATCAGGAGCAGATTGCCCAGAAATTCCTATGAAGCATATATGGAGCTTGAAGTAGCAATTCGGGAAATGATGGAGTGTGACACCCCAAATTCGGAGCAGTGGAAATCTGTGGAGAGGTTTGGAAAGACAAAGTATATTCTCCATCCCTAGGAACAGGTGTCATGCACTGAAGAGCTGATGGGGTAAAGACGTGGAGCTGATGGGGCAAAGATGTGGAGATGATGGGACAAAGACGTGGAGCTGATGGATGAAATTTTGTTGTCAAGTTGATTTGTACTTTATGATCTGTTAGGATTGGAGTTGTAACAAACTTCCTAGGGGTTAGGAATTCAGTTACAAACTAAAATTAAGCCGGTCATTCTGTTATTGATCTTCTTGTTGAAGCACCAATCATTTTATATATAAATATGCATATTTTTTAAGAGATGGGGGTTGGAACCCATCGGGTGGTGAATAATTTTGGAGAACATATCTGTTTTTGGAATAACAAAGAGAATGCATGAGAGTTTTTTCAGAGATTCATGTGTCGTTGATATTACAGTCCGTGCTTCCTTCTTTATGTGATTGTATTTCCCTTGTGTAACACTCCATTTTGTTTCTTCCTCATATGTGGAAAATAGTGTTATATGATTAGAATTCATGTGTTTATGCTCTGGTCATCATTCCAGATATTATATGATTTTTTCTGCTAAAGTTGGTATAGAACTCATCCTTGTTGATGCTCTGTATTAATGGGTTGTTTCTTCATCTCTTCTGTTCCACCTGAATCAATTTGAATGACTGTGATGATATGATTACCTTGCCTTTGATGAATATCATGTATATGTCTTTGTGGTATCTTTATATTATATATGACTCCATGCCCAATGGTTATGTGATTGTTTCAGCCAAATACATAAATCTTTAAATGTTATTTTAAATCTGGTCTTGTTAAATCTTTATTGAGAGATCCCTCTCTAGAAGAAAATACCAGTTTCTTCCTGAAGTGGTTTTGCTGTTACCTTGGAGTATAGATTTTACAACCTGGGTACATTTCGAGTGCTAACACTGGGGGCATCCACCCAGCCTCTATAGGTCATGCTGGGGGAAAACAACCAGGCTCTACAAGTCATTTTGGACCCAACCACCCAACCTCTAGAGGTCATGCTAGGAAAAAAACCCACTCTTACTTCGGAGAGTGGCGCTCATAAAGTGGTTGAACCAATGCAATATTTGGTCAATCACACTCCTCCTTCAGAGAGTGACCTTCATCAAGTGGTTGAATCGATACAATATTTTATAAATACAGTTGTTCCTTTGAAGAGTGAGTTGTCTGCTAGTCATGTTTTCCTCACTACCAGCTCAAAACGTTTTGGACAAGGGAGCACTAACTTCGTTTTGAGTGAAACCACAATAAGCCCTCATATTGCTTCCTTTGATTGGGATAGCCTAGCTGATCCACCACTTTATTTAGCTACACCTTTTCATATAAAGGTCAAAGTTGAACATTACACGATTTCTCATTGTAATGTAAATGAAAAAGATTATGTTAGTATTTTATCTACACATCGTTGGAGAGGTATGGGATCTCCTAGCCTCGTGTTGACTATTAATCAGTCGTCGACCTTTTATAGAAGACCTAGTCAAAATTTGGTAGTTCTTACTAAAACACATGTTACTTTGGGTGGGAAGACCGTCTTAGTTTATTTTATGGTTATAGAGGACCCCTTGGACTTCAATATGCTCCTCGGGCATGATTATGTATATGCTATGAAAGTTGTGGTGTCTACGCTCTTTCGTGTGATGTAATTTCTCACAACAAAAGCATTGTCATTGTTGATCAATTGGAATTTGTTGATCCCTCTCCATACCTGACTGTAGACCAAGTCTATCCTTTGTTAATTACCAGTGTTTTGGTAGACACTTCCCCACCACGGGTGAATTATGTGGCCTCATATCTTTCATTTCCAATTGCTACTAAGAAGAAGCCTCTGCATTCATTCTTATCTTCTTGTGACTCGGTCCCAGCAGTTGACCAGGTTATATACCCAATGGGGACTTTGGAGCTCGCTCTTCACCTTATTGATCCAACATAATGTTTAGACATGTGTTATATCTGGGATAATCTAATTCCTTAAGACAAAGTATTCCTAGAATCTACGATACAGTCTGGCCTTCTTTTGGATGTTGAATCAATTGTAGTTGAATCCAACCCTGAATTGCTTCTTGAGCTTGATATTTCTGATGATCGATCCTTCTATGTTGGAATTGTTGAGTCTTTGGACTCTCCCATCGAGCAACAAGTCAATGATCCTGATGGTTTGATTCTTCGTGTATAATTTTTGACTCACGTGTTGTTGATTTTGTTCCTATAGAACCCATCAACTATGTCAACTTTAGCTTTCCTCTTGAGGTTGATCTTATTGATTATAAATATTTAGGTATTGGCACTATAGAGTCTTCCTTGGTTAACTCTGCCTTGACGATACCATTTTTTGAGGATAACGAAGTTGCAACTGTTTCTACCAAAGTGACCTACATCAGACCTCTTCTTTTGAATATGATCTTGATATTGTTATTTCTTGGAGACATGATTCTTAGTTGGATTCATAACTGCTTACTTGCCTTAGCTTTTTGTTCAATATGTAACCACATTTTCCTCTACCCTTCTTATGCTTATGAGCTTGATGCAAGATTCCACGCTTTTATCTTGTAATATAAGCCCTCATTTATGCTCTCATCATTTCTCATCCTTGTATCATTCTACTTGTTAGCACCCTTTAATTTTCCTATGGTTGCGGTAGGAAGTCACAGGGTAACCATTTCAAACCAATATTTAGACTATACTCCAACTGATACAGTTAGAGAGGGCTCTCTCTTGTCACAAGGTATGCCACATATACATATGGATTTAAACAAGCATGCATAAGGCTATATTTCTGTTGGTAACGAAGCTGTTTATGAATTAAAATATTGAAAGACAAGCAGATATTGAAACCATCGGGCGATGGAGTCACAGTATGAACCATTAAAGGACATTACAATAGATGATGAAAGATGATTTTCTATTTGTATTATGAGGAAAAGTGAGTGCTGCATTCAACCAAATATATTTTAGTGATGGTAGGGGAAAAGAGGAAATCCCAGGGTGGAAAGGGGCACCTATCAATGGACGAATCCCTTGCAACCCCTTTAGCAAAATAACATGATAAGGGAAATGACGGAAATCTAGCATCTAACTAGGATGAATTTCATAACAACCATTACAAACACATAACAAATGCTACATATGATGAAAAGAGAGCTTAATGAAACAGATTCGTCTCATACAACTAGAAAAAATTCAACAAAAATCAACACATATGGAAAATGGCATAAACAAAGAACACAAACTAAATAAAAACATTGTGATGAATCTCATAAATGCAGAGAAGCATTTTCATTACTATTCCCAAAAATGTTTGCAAAGCTACAACTCCAGTGCAGAGGCCTAAAAAATATGAAATCGCAATCAACCTATATCCTCCTTTGAGGAGGTTCTATTTATAATGCAATGGCCCTGAGATAAACCTCAAAACAGGGACTTAATTCTATTAGAAATTTGGGGATCAAATCTGTAATACCCCAATTTTGACCCCGTTTACATTAAAGGGTACATGATGTATATTTTGTAATTAATCATGGTGAGGAGCTAAAGGTAAAAGCCCTACCATCGATTCGGCTGTGTTATGTTTCGGCAATAGGGATCGTTGCTGATGGTATATCATGATGTACGACACATTATAGCTTTGGCATCATGTAAATACGCACATCAATTTAATTAAACCTACAGCCCGCTATGACGGCGCAATGTTAAATGAAAAGCACATGATTTCGAAGGATAAGTGGGGGATGTCTAAACCGTGGGGACATTGGGAGTTAGCCATGTGTCACCACCATCCGTGCCGTTCTATTGTTAGTTGGGGCAGCGATTTGCTGACAGAAAGACCACGCCTGCTCCCACTCTCCATGACGTGTGGATGGTCTGCCCACTAACCAGATTGTGAGTCTGTTCATCTCCTCTCACGTAGACGGAGTTAAAGGTTACACAATCCTTTGATTGGGGGTTATCGCTTTCCTCCTTTCTTGCCGATTGCTATTCAGAGGTGTTCATCCTCTTGACCGTGTAGCATTTTGGGTGTCTTTTCCCCACCATTTTTTCAGACTGCATATTGTTTGGGGTATGTCCATCATTGTGTGGAGGCTGGGATTTTTGGGATAGTTCAGGGAGTTGCGTTTTGTCTTTCCCATATAGAGTGGATCATGAGATGAGTTGTTTTGGCCACTGATTGCTGATTGCAGTCTTCCCCACACATTGTTGAATGTGTCTTCCTTTACAATGCGGCATTTGCCGAATATTGCTGTGGCTTTACCCTGTGGCTCATCGCTGAATCATGGTGGTTGTGCTCCTTTGCTCATTTGAGTGCTGTGGATCCCTACGCTGTGGGGACAGTGGTTTATTTCCCTTTTTGCGTGGGCTGTCTCTTTCCTTGTGTACAGATTGAGAGTATGTTCTTCCCCTTTCTCTACCTGTGTAAGTTCTCCAGCAATCACATTGGGAATGGTGTGTGTTGTGAGCTCTGGGATGTTGGTGGGCTATTGATCTTCACATTCGTTGGCTGAGTTTTCCCCTATCCATGCTGGGGGTGTGGTTTCTTCCGAATGCAGACTGTGTAGTTGTTACCATCCTTTCTTGTGGTTTTAGGGCTGTTGTCTTCCCTTGGTTTTGGGTTGCTTCTTGGTTTCTGAGGTTATCCGTATTGTTGCTGAGTTGTTTTGGCCATGCTAGGGCCAAGAACAACTCTGAAGCATTATTTGACCTGAACTATGTTTCACCTTTTGGGTTGGGGTTGTCACCATGTTGTCTTCATCTTCTTCCCAGAGCTGTGAACTGTTTGTTTTGCTGCGGTATGCAGTGGTTGGTCTTCGAATTGTTTAGAGTAGGATTAAAGGCTGGGTATGCTTGAGAATACTGGTGTTTGAGGCCACTAGCTTAGCATTTAGCCTTTCCTAGCTCCTTGACAGCCTGATAAACCCTATTGTGTGGGCTTGGCTGATTGGTGTACCTTGGCTATGTGTAATCCTGCTTGACCCTTATTCCTTGAGGAATCATGCCCAGCTCGGGGGTGGGAGTGATGCTGAGAGATTGATGAGCACACTAGCCTATGGTTGGGTGGAACGTTGCAGTGACGTAGCTAGTTGCGGGATGAGTTCTTATCAAATGAGTATTTGTGTCCATTTTACCTCTGCAATTATATTTACAGATTAATGAATATGATGAACATGTGGCATGCTTGAATGAATGTTTTTTTGCTTCTGCTATGTATATGAAGGGTTATGCATCTTAGGATGTATTATGTTTAAGATTTTTACTTTAGCATTATATGCTTGTTCATGTTCATGGGGCTGTTTGCCTGTATGTTTGGTGTTAGTAGCATCCTCTTCGCCGGTCAAAGGGTCGGGGACTTCGTCGGCCATCAGATCATGTTAGTGGTATTCACCACCGATGAACAATGAAAGGGATTAGTTGAATGGATTGCTACCGTTGCGAGTGACTAGGGAAATAATCGTCCGATGCAGCAGATGCTAGTCATTTCGACAGCCGACGCGACGGAAGAAAGAGAAAAGAGAAAAGTTCTGAAAATTCTTCTAAGTCATAAAATCATCGACGAAATTTAGATGACGGAACCGTCGATGCGGTGGCGGACACCCCGAAAGAATTTAGTTGTTTGTCAACCCGCCGTTGCGGCTGCCATGTGGACTAAAAAGCCGACGCATAGTGCTTAGTGGATTCGACCGCTGAAAGAAGAAGAAGTTTCAAAATTTGGTTTAAGTGTTGGAATCATCGACAGAAGTTAGTTGATGAGACCGCCGATGGACATCAATAGAAATTAGTTGATCAAGCACCCACTGTTGCGAAAGCCTTGAAAACTATCCCACCGATGCAGGAGTCTCTCCACTCGTTGATGTCGTAGTGTTTAGTGAATAATAGTGGCAATAAGCAGTTTCTTTGATTGGCGAAGGATAAGGGAGATGGAGCCGATGGAATCGGCGGAAGGAAGAGGAATACTAAAGAGAAAGATTTCAAATTTTTTTCAAAGTCATAGAACCATCGGCCATCAGTGATGGTTATTTGATGACATCATCGATGATTAGGTGATTCCGTTGCCAATGAGCTACGTCGGGTAAAATTTGTTGGTTAGCGTCTGTCGTTGCGGAGATTGTGAGGACTAACCATCCAACAAGGAATGCATCTGAGCGTCGATGTCGCAGCTTCTAGGGGTTCCTATTGTCGATGGACAAAGAAAATTCAAAAATTTTCTAAGGAACAAGATCATCGGGCATCGAAAAATGATCGAAGATGGGGTCGCCGAAGAACACTAATCCTTCAATGCATACAGGTTCCCAATGCCAATGTGTTTCAGCATCCGATCGAAAAAGGATCAAAGATGATGAGCCACTGTTGTGGCTGTGAAATGAACTATTCCACCGATGCTAGTCCTTCCAATCATCGATGTTGGGGTGTTCAGTGAACATCCGGGATCACTATGGAAGTGAAAAATGGAAGAGAATTAGGCGATGAAGCAGCCGACATGAAGAAGAAGAAAAAGGAAAATTTGCAAAAATTTGCCTAAGTAAAGAAAAAATCAGAAAATTTTAGTATACTACCCTTCTGATGAATAATTGTTCCAACCGCTGATCGAAAAAAGTTTAGTTGATCAGACCACCGACTGGAAAAAGTTAGCAGATGGAGAACCGCCATTGCGGCAGCCATGTGGGCTAGCATTCCAATGGTTAGAATTTTTAGTTTTCGGTCACCAATAGACTTGTGGCTGCGGAAGAGATAGTTTGAATGTGGGCTGCCATTGCGCAAAGCTTGACGACTAACGAGCTGATGCGTAGGGCACCGGCTCACCGACGCAACAGTTAGCCTAGGCTATCGTCGAGGAAATTTGGAGTGATAGTCTACTAAGGAACCAATATGGTGGACGGAATTAAACAATAGGTCATCGATCGGAAGCTTAGTCGGTTCGCCCGTGGAAATCATAGTAAGATTTCTTTTCGTTGTTGCGGCTGCTCAAGAAATTGCGCACCCGATGAACAGTTTATTTGCTCGTCGATACAGATCGGGAGTTTAGTAATTTTGCCTCTGAAATGCTGGAGAGGAATAATGGAATGGTCCGCTGATGAAATTCGGAAGTTTAGACCACTACAGGTTCGACACGTTGGAGAAGGATAGATAAGCAGACTGCTGATGAGCAGCGCGGAAGATTAGTTGGTTTGTCACCGAAACGTCAAAAGGTCAGTAAAGAAAGGAACTGATAGATAGTCTTGGACATCTCCGATGCAGATCGGAAGACTATTCCATTGAGGATTCAAAACGTCGGAAACTTAGTTGGGAAGTGACCCAATAGGGAGAAAGAAAATTGGGTTTTCTAGTAAAATTTTCAGTGGATTCCAGCTAAGTGTTTCAATGAATTTTCATGGAATTTTTCAGCAGTTCAGGGCTAAAAGGAAAGAAAATTCCAGGTGTCTGAAATTAACAATTCAAACCAAAACACAGTCGAGTGTTTTTCCTAAATTTGATGAATGTCATGATTTTAGAAGTGGTGTGGTTTTCACACCCGAGGTCGGAATGAAGCATGTGGATAGGAGTTGGAAAGATGCAGGGAACAAGGGAAAGTCACCATAATCTGAGTATGGAGCAGCAAAGTGCTAATGATGGCCTGAAAGAGAAAAGTGTTGCTGTCAAATGGACAAATCTGGGAAATTGCGTGTGTAGAGGTAGCAAGACCATGAAGTCAAACCAGCTTTTGTGTGGAAGAGGAGTTCCATACAAGGATGTGGGACTTGAAAAGGGAAGTTTCCATAAACCCTATCTCACTAATTATAACTACATTTCATAATTTTTTGAGGGTATGCTTTGCATACATAGGATATTGAGGATTATACATTTATAATGAACCACTAATGATAGTTATTGCATTGGTGTTGGCATTAGTGGAAAAACCAATGACAACATGGACTTGGCTGAATATGTTGCTGATGCAGACAAATGTGACTAGAAACCCTATGCAGAAAGGGATAAGGCAACAAGTCCATAATCAAAAGTTGGTGAGCAAATTCTGCAATCTCCTGCAAAGGACCAACCAAACTGGTAATGACAAGGGTGTAAGTAGGACCCATGAAGGTAAGAGTTTGACTATGACAAATTCCATGGAGTGGTAAAGGTAAGAGACCTCATACCATGTGGATATTTGAATGTTATACTACATTCATATAGAAATGTGTCATGCCTGTATATGTTGATTGAGCTTAGTAGCCCAAGGAAAGTAAGTACTGATGATCTTGATTATAGTAATGCATCCTATATGAAGTAGTCATGTTTAGGCCATGCATGGTATGTTGAATGCATAGTATTCCTAAATCAATGCAAGGTAACATTGAGTGGGTATGCATTAAAAAGATTTTATGAATCTTGTAGTTATGCATTGAATGATTGCATAACAAGGGTGTGAGTGACTGATTGCATAAGTATAGGTGCAAATGTTGTGATGCATTGCGTTAATGCATTAAGATAAGTGCATGTTATATTATGAATAACTAATGGCTGAAAAGATGAATTGATGACATTTCAGGAACCATTTCAAAGGCTGTTATGAATGCAGGATAGTAAGTACATGAAGAGGGTAGTCATGATCAATTGGCTGCCGGAAATGCTTTATGAAAGAGTAAGGTGGTACGAATGATACGCTTGTGAAGTAAGAAGTATCTAAACATTTCATTTAAATTACATGAATGATGTGAATATACCCTGTAATTTAAAGTATGATAATGATTGCATGAAGTAAATGAGTTTTGGTAATATTGATGTGATTAACAGCTGGAAATGTTTGAATTTTATAAATTCTGAAAAGGCTTCAGTGATTGTTGTAGGAATGGAAAAATTTATAGGCATAAAGACTTATCAAATGTTTGGCTGATTGAAGTTTAGGTTTCAGGTAGATTGTTTGGGATATGGAAAAATGGGTAAGACCATGACAAAGGCCGAAATATACCATGTGAAAGAGCCAAACCTCATGAGAAGAGTCTCATGGCTGTGATAATAGTTTGTATGCATAATTAGTTGTAAATTTGCATTTGTAAATTTCAGATTTGAGAAATTGCTGACACGTACTAATCGCTATTGGCTTGCATAGAATTGTGTCAGAAGGACGCATTGTAAGTGGGTGTTCATGTTATGCTAGTAAGCATAAAATCATAATGGATATAATGGTGCTGCTCACAAGACACCCACAATTGAGGATCACCTCATTGCCAAGCAAATCAATTTCTGTAGTAAACAGAGTTACAATTCCTATTGAATTTAATTACTAATGTCATTTGCTTGGTTATGGACAATCAAATTTGGATTGTATTATTAGATAATGATGGAGTGTTTGGCTATTTGATGAATGTTCCACGGGTACACGTTGTAGGGAGACCATGTGTGATGGCCTGCAGGAGCCAAACTTCATAGGAAAGTTTTCCCTTATCTTGAAATGGGTTTTGAGGGAAACTCCATTGGACATTTTGGGAATGCCTAATCTGCACTGCATGGTTGGTAAGCAACATGCGTGAGATGGTATGGGTTATGTCGGTAAGACATGTGTGGATACAAAATGAAAAGAGGAATTGGGATGGAAAACCAAGGGACTGTCAACTTAGATAAGGGAGCCCCATTCCTCCTTAATGAAGGAATATTGCTACAACAAATGGATAAGTGTCTATAACCCTAGCTAAGAATATACATGTCAAATTTTTAAATTCAATATGCAGAACATGTTTTGATTTTATTTCCATTTGGACTGATTGCTTGAGTATGAATAAGGCCTACATGATACACACCAGACAAGGGTGCACACTTTTTCGATGTCAAATCATGGAATGATTTTTCAATGTTGATTACATCCCAGGGAGTGGACGCACTCCTGGTGTCTCAATACTTGATAGTGAATGGTGTGAAATATAGTTACAATTTTAGAGCAATAACGCTAACAAATATTCTTATATTGGTTGTGTTGTCAGGATAAACAAAGGTAATTTGGTATTACACACTAAATGGACAATGTCTTGAACTTATCCTTCCTTCTATAGAGAAGGGGACCAACCATGTGGGAAGGTTCCATGGTTGAGAGGTCTGAAAATAGACCAGAGACACTAAAAGTGTCATGACCAAATATAGGCGATTGTTGATGATCTGATAAACCCAACGAGGGTTGGCTTGACTGTGCCTGATATATATATATAAAAGGATGTTGTGAAGTAGCCTGCGTGCTGACCTAACATCCAAGTCCATAGGCGATCCCAAGGATTGCAAAGCAAAGCAGGATCCTGTGGATCAACGAGGAAACAGGCAATGCAGATAAGTATTGGATTGTTTTGTGATATTTTGCTTATAAATATACATGTGTATATGATTTGGTTATGATGTTTTAAACTCTTGTTCTAGAGATAAAACCAATGAGAATAAACTAAACAGGTGAATCTATTCAATGTTTGGATATAGGTATCTGTTGTACAGGATTATACACCTAATAACCTAAGGTCTGGGGTTACCAACATACTCAATTACTTGCAGACAATTGACTCTTAAAGCACATAATAAGAAATAGGAAGATTAAAGGACTTACTTGTTAAACAAAGGTTGATCCTTGCTAATCTTCTTCTTCTCTGTTCCACTTCCAAAGTCTTCAGGATTGTTCCTCTTTCACCTGTCAAGAAACACTTTTCCAGATACAAGATGATTCATATATATATAAGCAGTTTAGATAAATCACATATAGATGCAGAAGCATAAATAATGGACACCAAACCACAAGACATGAAACACATATGGAAGAAGTAATCTCTTTATTATCAATAATGGAAAGAGTTCAGATACAACCCAACGCCTGAGACAAGGATTCCTCTGCAACCAAAGGATTCTGAGTTCACTACTCCAAAGACTTCTGTATAAAATCCACCAGCATAACTTTGCTCTCCAAGTGTAAGTAATAGACACCCTCCCCAAGGCCTGTATTTATATGGGTGAAATAAGGCAGTTCTCGAAGGTTAGGGAGGTTATAGCAGTTAAGGAAATTAAGTTAAATAACTTAACTAATCTCCCATTAGCGCGAGTATTTTTATGTTTTAATGTTGAGACACATTCACGGGTCTGTAGCAGAGCAACCTATGAATGACTTGCGACTATGTATAAGCGCAACCCATGAATACATGGATTCGCAACTTGCTGTATAGGAGACTCGCGAGTGATGCACGAGTTGTATAAAATGATAGTCGCGAATACATCTCAATATAGGCAAATGACAAAGTAACTAGGTGGATGGTGAAAGAATGTATTTCATGACAAACCAATCTATAGTGTTTTGGGCAAACCTCTATCCATAAGTGTCCTTTTGTGTGCCAACATGAGGGATGCCGGCACTTGGATAGAGAGGTGCCATTCAGGTGTATAACAGATTCCCCCTAATGTGTGAGGTCAGAGGGGAACGATGGCCAAAATACATTATAATGTCTATCTTTGGAGAACTCAAAAATCCAATGGAGCAGAGAGAGTACCTAAAACAAAGAAGAATAATGTCATATACAAAGTTACATCTGAGGATTCTATGTTCAATTTACCGGAACATTAGCTCCTATACAATATTTGATTACATCATATGATATGGGTATAAAACCACGTATATTACAAAGGTGGATCGAAGCCACAATATACAATAATGATGAGTCTTCAAAGATCTGGAAGCTATGTAGATAGATCGAACATATTCTTGTGCAACTTAGTCTATATGTGAGAGACTAAGGTCTTCATAAAAGATCCCAAAGAACCAGTACAATCCAAGCCATGTGAATAAGGGTAAGCTGAAGTCGAACATGGAGAGGATTCAACAGTTTGTCAATCAATAGGTGATAATTGACAACTGAAGCAAAGGAGTTCACCAATGATGAAAGTGAATCTAGAGGTACGATCGTCAAAACTCTAGGTCTTCGTCATCAGGAAGTACTGAAACGGAACCATGCTGTGATAAGGAAGGAAACAGATCCTCCAATGGATCACAAGAGTGACTAGGAACTGGGCAAAAGAAGGGAGACACAAATAGATAGCAGATATAACAATGATGGAATCTGGTTATAGATCAGACATTGGGTAAAGTCCTTGAACAGTGAGCACAACACAGAGATGACCCAAGGCAGCGTACAACGGATAGATAGAACAACTAGACTTATCTGTCATGTAGGAGACATGATCAAATTCCCCAGGTATAATGGACAAGAGGAGGAGTAAGAAACTCAAAGTGATAGCTGAACACAAGTGTATACTAAAACATGGATATCGGAAAGCAAAGAGTGCTATGTTCAAGGACGACATGCTGCCATTACTGAAAATAAGAGAAAACTTCTTCCTTACCTTCCCTGTTAAATTTTAACGAGTCCAGGAAAGTAAACTCGGTTCCCTCTTCATTTTTTAACAAGCTTGAAGAGATGGGAAAATAATGCTTGATACACTGATCCGTGGATTTAATGAGCCCGAACTAGTACATGCTCAAATGATGTTTCACATTTAGAGAGTTTGAAAACTCCAAAGACTCCAGGGGGGTCCTTTTTCATCCAATTTAGTCTCCCGAGGCTGAAAAAGTATAAAACAAACCACAGAAGAACTCTCTTAACTTCAGAAGAAGAAAAGGTGCACCTTTTTCGTACTTAGTCAGGGAGGTCCGAAAAAGGTTAAATTACCACCTACCCAACGCTCCTTCCAGAATAGCATAAGATAGCTTGAGTTTTACGAGTGTGAAGGAAAGCAAGATCACTCGGAAAGATCCATTTGGTTATGAGAAATGGGGCTTACAACAATAAACTCGTTGCTTGTTCTTTAGTGTTTAACGAGCATGACAAAGACACAAAGTACACTCGGAATATTTTTCATGTTTGGGTCCAGAGCACGAAAAAGAGAAAACTAAGCTCAAAATAGGTGTTCCTTTTTCGTAAATTTAGTCCCTCAGGTCCGGAAAAGTGATAAACCTATACCTGAGAATACTCTTCTCAATTCAAAAGAAAAGAGAGTGATCCTTTCTCGTATTATTCCGCATGGTCCGAGAAAGAGATAACATACCACCAATGCGGATGCCCATTCACATATTCTTAACGAGATTGAACAGACGAGATAACTCGGCAGTCAAGTCTATTTTGAAGGAGTCAGACCTGGGCCTAAAGAAACTTCATAAGGTTGGGGAGTCTTATAAAGGGATAGCTTGTAAAAAGAGATTTAGAAGAAGCTCTATTTGGCGTGAAAAAAATCTATGAGGAAACCCCTGGTCCTAAAACAGTTTCGGCATGAGTATCAAAGGATGGCAAAGGCATATTAAGATGACACTCATGAAATAAGGATCCTAGCCATGGAAGAACAATGGTAGAGACAAGGGACTAATGGCTTAGGATACCATAGTCCGTGGAAAAACGTTGAATACTAAGGTTAATGTGGAGTGATAAGATACCAACATGTGTTGGAGATAGCAAAACCACCCTATAGAAGTATCAACACTTTGTAAAAGTTGGTAAACCTGTTCCAAGGCACAAAGAGGGGGATATTAGTCAATTGATATTTCAAACTATACAAAAGACCCACTTTACGAAATTTTATTTCTATAAATAGCTTGAAAATTAAAACATTTCTCACCATTTGCACTTTTTGGACCAAAAAGGAAAGTTTACCCTCTATCTTTGATCGATTACCGTGGACAATTGGACCGTCGGAATTCAGATTCGTCAGTTGCAGGTAACTCTACACCCTAAACCCTTCAATTTGATCCAAACAAATATTAAAATTAATGGTTAATTCAGTATTTTACATCATCCCAAATTACATAAGGGCGCATTCGCGGGTTGCAAAGAGTAAAAGTCGCGAATACGCATTTTACTCACGAGTTGTCGAACTAGGCAGTCGCGAATGACTCGCGGCCTGCCTAACTAGACAGTCGTGAGTGCTGCGCAATGGGTGAAAACTCAAAATTAATGCTCAATTTTTGATTTTTAAAGATGAAATACTAAACCAAATTGTGTGTATTTGCCAGGAAAAATATGGTGCTGGAGTGGAGGGAAAGAGAACATGAAATAATGGATCATGCGGTGCTCCAAAGCGCGGCCGTAATACAAGCATTGAGAACTTGTGGGCTGCTGAAGTTCTTTTGCACATCGCCCATGCGGTCAAATGTCTGCTTACTAGAATTCATGGTCAACTACTGGGATCATGACATGGGGATGTTTAATCTTCAAGGTGAGACTTTGGAGCTTACTGTAGAGGATATATATTTCATAACCGGGTTATCACAATAGGGGGCACCGGTGAACTTGGAGGGCCCTGGCAGGGGCGGAGACCCCTTGAGTGTCCAAAACTATGTTGATATGTTCTGTACACCAGGTACACAAAAGAGGGGCAACAGTGTTATGATTGCAGACATCCAGGATTTCACACTCCAGGTACTAGCTAGTACTATTGTGAGACTTGCGGGATCATCAGGGTTGCATATGGCCAGCAGGAATCAAATGAGGGTGGTGGTTGATTGCTTTAGAGGTGCCCTCTATGATTGGTGCTCAGGAGTGTTCCCCATCATGAAGAGGCAACTTTCCGACTGTAGGAGAGGAAGACGCAAGAACTTTGGATATGCCAGCATACTAGTAGCGTTCTTCTTCGAGAGGGTACCAGCTATGAGCCCTGCGATACCACTACAGGTCCGACATCCACATCAGCCGAGGCTGATCCGGTGGGGAGATATCTTCCTCCATCAAGGAGGAGGAGACATAGTACATAGCGTCTACGATGCTGACTTTTATGTATGGTGGGAACGACAGCTACCGGTGTTGGAGCAGTTTCCATACACTGGGATGGATTTCTGAGGTGATCCTGACCTTGTCCTCCCTCCAGGAGGAATATGGGGTGATATGGGTAAGTGATTTTTTAATTTTTGATCATTTTCAATTTTTTATGAATTTTCAAATGATAGAATATATACATATGTACAAGTCCTAATCCTAGTCATGCGTCAAAATGCAGATATTGGACCAGTCCGCCCTGAAGGGCACCCACGGATGTTCGTGCGACCGGTTATAGGAGGAGACCCAGGATTGGTTCGGGTACTAGAGGGGAAGCTGGCCAGGCTGACCCAGCGAGTACCTACGATACGTATTGAGCACATACCTACAGCCATGCAGGAGTTTGTAGTAGGGGTTCCACCGACATGGCTACGACTGTTCAGGCGAGTAGCTAGAGCAGTACTTGTCTACGGAGATGCAGTGGAGGCTGC
Source organism: Pseudotsuga menziesii (assembly GCA_001517045.1). NCBI lineage: Eukaryota > Viridiplantae > Streptophyta > Pinopsida > Pinales > Pinaceae > Pseudotsuga > Pseudotsuga menziesii. The sequence goes on along the minus strand of LPNX010497447.1, from coordinate 55,812 downwards.
CGAAGCCGAGGAGGCTGAGGAAGCCAGGGTGCCTAGAGATCACGGGGACCAAGGTGGTCCTAGTGGCCATGGCGGGTAGGCTTAGTTCTAGGGGATTTTGATGGATGATGATCCACATTTTGTATATTTTGTATATGACAGGATCTACGGATCAGTCTCGACCTATCTATGACAGATATATAGGATTCCGTACCTGAACTGACGTAACAAGGTAGGATTCCGTACCTGATAAGCTCGATTGAGTTGGGAAACGACCAACTGAGAATAAAAATAGACTTCAAGTTGGGTGATTCCATGTGACAAAGTATCCCATAGGAGCTCAATAACAGCCCTATACTCAGCAACATTATTAGAAGCAGGACCAAGGCAAGCGCCACCCACATCAACAAGCTGTCCTGTGGGAGAATAGATAACCCGTGCTGCTGAAGCCAGGTTGCAAGTGTGAAGGCTGGCGCCATCAACGAAACCTACATACATTTCGGAAGACATCTGCAACAACTAGCAGATAATATAAAAAACAAAACTGACAACCTAATGTACATAAAAATACATACACTAAAATACAAGAAAAAGTGCTAAGCCTAAGCATAGTACTTCTTTAGGTAGAGCCCATTTCTAGGCTCAGGCAGCTTATTCCCATCATAATCCACTAATTCATATGCGCATTTACTCAAAATTTTTGACATGACATAGGGTCCTAACCACATAGCCTTGAATTTTCCTGCCCCCAGAGGTTCTTTATCTTGGTCCCAAAGCAAGACAAGTTGCCCTTCAGAGAAAACCCTAGGTTTGACCGTTTTATCATATTGAGATTTAACCCTATTCTTATGAGCCTGATTGGCAGTCAACGCATATCTACGTTGCTCATCAAGGTGTTCTAGATGTACTAGACGTTCTTCAAGCTCAGTCGTATCAGGTAACACATGAATGGCTATCTGCAAGGACGGGATTTCGCATTCAATCGGAGTGACTGCTTCCACCCCGTGGATGAGTTGGAAAGGTGAATAACCCGTGGCAGTCTTAACATTAGTTTGGTAAGCTTGAAGAGTGGGATATAACATGATATTCCAATTAGAACAGGCTGTATCAATTGTCCGTTTAAGGATAGTTTTCAAAGTCTTGTTTACAGCTTCAAACTGACCATTTGCTTGCGGATAGTATGGAGAAGAATGCTCTTGTCGAAATCCGAGCATGGTGGTCAGTTCCGTCATCATGTTATTTTGAAAATGACTACCATGGTCAGTGACAATCACTTTGGGAATACCAAACCTTGCAATAATTTGATTGAAAACAAAGAAAGCTGCAGTTTCCCCGTTATCTTTGAAAGTAGGCATTGCCTCTGCCCATTTCGTAAAACAGTCAACGGCAACAATGATGTATTTATTCCCCCTAGCCGAGACTGGGTTGCATGTCATGTAATCAATCCCCCATTTCATGAAGGGGCCTACCGAGACAACAGGAAATAACGGAGAAAGATGCGACCGCATTTTTATGGTGTAAAGCTGACATGGATGACAGTGCTTCACGGCTTCCACACAATCTTTAAAGATTGTGGGCCAGAAATAACCAGCACGCAAAATATTCTGGGCCGTTGCTAACCCAGATAAATGACCCCCACATGCTCCACTATGAGAATCATTTAGGACAATCTCCGCTTCCTCATGAGTAAGGCAACGATGCAAGACGGAATCTACCCCTCGTCGATATAATGTATCTCCTATAATAAGGTAGTTCTTGGCATGACGGCGTAACTTGCGTCGTTCCTCCCTAGAGTAAGAGACAGGATACTTCAAAGTCTGGAGATATATAAGAATATCTCTGTACCAAGGATCGAAGGTGGATATTAAGAAAATGTGCTCATCTGGGAATGAGTCATCCTCGACCGCTACATTTTCTTCGGTGGGAAATTCTGCTATAAGCTCAGAAAAAACTAAGGACTTTTTAGACTTAGCGGATTGAAAATCCAAGTCAAACTCCTGAAGAATGACTATCCACTTGTTGAATTTCCCCCCAACAATCCATCGGGATAAAACATATTGGAAAGGATTCACATCCACCACTACCGTGGTGGTCCTCAGTAAAATGTAATGGCGCAACCTCTGCATAGCATAGACAGCTGCTAAGGCTAACTTCTCGACGTGGGAGTACCTAAGCTCAGGTCCAGCCAAATCACGGCTAAGATAATAAATGACATGCTCAATGAGCTTATCGTCTTCCTGAACTAGCACTACCCCAATGGTTGACTCCGACGCGGCCAGATATAATATAAAATCCCTAGAATAATCTGGTGGGCGTAACAAAGGAGTCGACAGCAAAGCTTTTTTCAATGCCTCGAACGTAAGTTGTGTGGTTTCATCCCATACAAAAGGAGTGTCTTGTTTGAGCAAGCGCATGAAACCTTTAGTGATCTTGGCATAATTAACGATAAAACGTCGAAGAAAGTTGGACTTTCCTTGCAGGCTTTGAAGTTGCCTGAGAGAACGAGGAGGAGGTAGATTTACAATGGCCTCAACTTTTAAAGGATCCACTTGGATGCCTCTACCAGATACGATGAATCTGAGTAATCTTCCTGATTTGACACAAAAAACACACTTGTGGGGATTCAAGCGAATTTTATAGTATCTGCATCTTTCAAAATTCAACCTCAAATGGTCTGGATGCTGGACCCTCTTGCGAGAATGTGCAGGCAGGTCATCAAGGTAAGGTTCAACAATGGCTTTTATGTCGTGAAAAGCAAAGTTCATGGCTCGTTGAAAGGTAGCCCCAAAATTTTTCAATCCAAAGGGAATTTTTCTATACGCAAATGTACCCCAAGGGCAAATGAAAGCAGTTTTATGTTGGTCTTCCGGTTTGATTTGGATTTGATTGTAGCGGAGAAACCATCCATAAACGAAAACACTTCACTCCCCGCACATGCATCTATGATCTGGTCAATGAATGGTGTGGGGTAGTTATCCTTGGGACAGGCTTTATTGAGATCTCTAAAGTCAGTACAAACGTGAATATTCCCTTGCTTTTTATCAACAGGAACAGGGTTGGATACCCATTCAGTCAAAGCTATGGGATATATAAAACCAGCTTTCAAGAGCTTCTCAACTTCTGCCTTCACAGCCGCCACTTTACGCGGGTTCACGGGTCGTAATTTCTGTTGAACCGGCTTGGCATCAGGATAGGTTCGTATTTCATGTTGGACAATAGATGGATCAATGCCTGGCATCTCCTCATATGACCAGGCAAAGATATCGCGGAATTCCTTGAAAAGGGTAGTGTAGATGGCAATCTCCTTCGGAGAGCAGTTTGCACCTATATAGATGTTTTCCACGACATCTGGGTTCACAGAGATATTGATAGGTATAGTGGCGGAAATTTTTTCCATATTCCCCTCAGCAAACACCCATTCCCTAGGCAAAGGGTTGATAGGTACCTCAATATCATCTGACAGTCTCACCTTAAACTCTTGGTTTTCTATCTTGCTCAGATCTGGAAGAAAATAGGATCGATGATGAACATCCTCACAAATCTTATCACGTCCACTCATAGCTTCCAGGATAGCTTCATCGGAAGGAAAAACGGTATCTAAGAAATCTATGGAATATAAAGAGTTTTCCACCCATGCGGGCAAATAGACTTCTTCCAGATCGTCCGAGACTAAAAGAGGATCTGGAATGGGATCAGCAGTAGCTTCAATGATGGCTTGATAAGCTACCTCTACTGTTGATAAGGGCACTTCTGGTTCATGGGGAGTTGGGAGGACCCAAGGATCAGTCCTATCACCAACCGTAGTGATGGAATTCCCCACAGTAGTAGAACCAATGTAGTTCACCGGGGCTGGAAGATCAAATGTGCCCATCAATGATGCGTACATTCCAGCTCCCAAGCTCTGTGCAGCAGGTTTGACCTGATCAACCAATGGAACAATGGATTCCTTAGACTCTAAATGGCCTTTTCGGGTAAAATCAAGCTGGTCAACAGTAACCAGCTTGCCCTCATGCAGAAAAACCACTACATGAAGAACAACCGATGCAACAGCAGACATTGCATAAGTCCAATTCCTTCCCAGAAGCAAATTATAGTCCAAAGGAGCATCAATCACTTCAACTTCAACAGACACTACTTTGCCTGCCAATTTCTGCTCGAAAGCCGGTAGGATACCATGAGGATGGAAGGATCTTCCATCAAAAGCAGTAAGTAAAGTGTTTGATGGGACCAGCTCTAGGGATCCAAGAGCTTTCCAATAGGCTAGGGACATAACACATGTAGAGGCTCCCTCATCAACAACTTCCCTTCCAATGGTATTACGACCATGGATGACATCTATCGATAGGGCTACATGGTAAGGCAGGAGAATTTTGACATCAGATAGATTGAATTTCGCCATGAGACCCGAAGAATCCATGCTACCTAAAGCTGCTAAGAGAGCATCCCGCTGGGCAGGACAACTCTGTAACACCTCTAAAGCTGACATTGCACACGGGGTTTGAGCTAAGTCTTCAACCACAGAGTAGTTTGAAGCAGCCCTAGCATTAGGGTTATGCAAAGTCTTCTTGAAAACACCTTTCGGTATCTTCGGCATAATTTCGGCAGGTTTTTCTATCGTGAGAGGGTTCTAAGTTTCAACTATAGCTTTACCCTTCTCAGAAGTCTCAGTTTCATAGTTTTTGTTCCTGGTTTGCAACAAAGTCGAAGATCGAACCATGTTGATATAATTAGGGTCAGGGGCAGTTTGAGTGCCCCCTGCTACATTAGAAGCTGAAGCAGAGTTCTGTCCTTGGGGAAACGGGTCTTTCAGGACAATCGATTGTTGAGATTTGAGCAGCTTCTGGGCTTGATCCATAAGGGGACAAAGGTGAGTAAGGTGGTCCTCTTGGCACAACTTACAAGGGAACTTGACCTTCTTCTTTTCTTTTTTGCCCCCATCAGCATTGTTCGCAGGTTTGGGCTTGTTTTGGTTTCCCTCTCCTTTCTTACCTTTCTTCTTCTTCCCGCCAGGATACTGATTGCCCTTAGAAGAAGTTTGCGCAAAAACATTTGCATTTTGGGGAGAGGGGGCAGCCTTTGCTACCTCTGCCGTAGATTGTTTGACAGACAACTGGTGGAGTTGTTTAGTTAGAGAATCTACGGTGGGAGAGTTGACGGACCCAACCACACCATCGGCATGGGGTCCAGGCTTAGGCTTCTCCGCCTCGTGCGAAGGCCTCGGTGCCTCAGGGATGATCTCATAGAAGATCCTAGACTATGAGTAAATCAAGTCTAACTGCTGGTCCTTGAGTATGGCTTCCTCTTCATTCGTTACTCCTGATGTGGAAACATCCTTAGATATGTATGGCAACAGTGATTTAAGGAACCATTCTAATAAAAACTCAGGAGGAATGGTGGATTTGATAAGGCTCTTTCGCCTCCTCCACTCTTGGATGTGATCTGAGATGTGGGTAGCCTTGTTTTGTCTAAAAGTAGACAACAAGTCCGTTCCGAAATCGTATCGAACCGGAAGCTGAAAGTGGCTAAGGAAAGCACTACCCAAATCCCAGAAACTACTAAAGGCAGCAGAAGGCAATTCGATATACCACTTAGCCGCCGTACCAGTCAAGGTCCTCTAGAATAGCCTCAATCTAATTGAATCCTCATTCAACGAATTGGAAGAACACCATAAGTGAAAAGTGGTGGCATGTGCCCCAGGATCTTCACCAGCTTTACCTTCGAACTTAGGGATGTCCGAGGGCAATTTGGTGGGAACAGGTGGCCACAAGGGGTCATGCCTCACTGGGTCATTCGTTAACTTTGACAATTCTGGCAAGTTTAAAGTTTCCAAGAAAGGAAGTTTGGGCCTAACCGGGGTAGTAAATGTGCCAACTTGGGGATTCGAGGGACCTGCCCCTGAATGCCTATGGGTAAAAGTGGGGTTGCCACCAGCCACCGGTTGTGAAGTGGGAAGGTTGCTTTGAAACGGATTCCATCCGTAAGCCACAGGATTTTGTGTGGAGGTGCAGTGTAAGTTTTTCGGGCCGTCCCCATAGAAGCAGAGGTCTGAAAGACTGGAGCAGGTATCCCTCCGCTAAACAAAGAAAAGGGAGAGCTCGTGTATGGGACTGAAATAGGGGTTTGGAAGCTCTGCCCATAAGAGGTGTTGCTCCCAAACTGCACTCCTACATATGAAGGAGATGGACCTACGTATGGACTGGATGGGGGAATGTGCCCCCCACCCCAAGGAAATACTTGGACATAAGCCAAGGATCCTACCGGACCACTCTGGTTAGTGTAAGGGAAGGAAGAAGGAATGGTAGGTATACTAGGGATCCCAACAACCGTGTTACCAGAAGTACCTCCTATGTTTGAATGAACCGGTGGTTGAACCATCCGGCTCGCTGGAGTCAAAGGTGTAGAAGGAAAACTAGATCTAGGGGTACTGACCGGGGGAGGTAGCACCCCTTCAACTAGAATGGTTGAGGTAAACACAAAAGAACTTTCTTCCGCAGAAGACATGACTCTACCCACGGGTACACCTAGCACTGGTGAATCAAAAGGCCTAACCTGGACGACCACAGGATCGTTTAAGTCAGTCAAGGGGGAGTTAAAATTTCTTGCAAACTCATCAGTCTGCAATTCTTCTATCTCAATTATGTCAAGATTGAAACAGTTAGCAATGAGTTCCGGTTCACCAAGCACTTCACTTGTTCCTACAGGTTCAAATGAACCCTCTGTGTCTAATCTCTGCCTTTGAGGTAAAGGTGGAGGCTCCAATGCAGTGATAGGAGGAAGGTTTCTCAACCTTCTTGAACTTCTAACAATTTGGTCCTCCATAATTAAATATTTAAGAAATCACACCCTAAGGCCAACTAAACACAGGCAAAACCACAAAGCATACACTAAAAAAGTTCCTAGAGTCTCAAGCAATCAAACCAGGGTAAAAGATATACTTTCCCGAAGAAAGCTGATGAATGATTACTTGGCGTACTTGAGGTGGTTCTTAGGCACAAGCGGAGGAATCACCCACCGCCCTCCTACACTTTCCACAAGGGTTACCTTCCAAGCCCATTCAAGGTGAACCAGAAATAGCCTTCCGGTTTACCTAGGTATGAACCCTAAAAGACAAGAGACTAAAGGCTACCTTGGCAATAGCAGCTGTCTGGGGGGACAGTCGTCAACCAAAATCGTACGCATGGGCAGGGTAGCTGAGCCCGAAAATCTGTCTAGGACAGAATCCCTAGATGCATAAAATTCCTGGGTTACATTTTGACAAGGATTCGGAGGGTTATCTCCTCTGTCCAAGCCTCCACGTGGCCTAGTGCTTAACTCCCGTTTGAGAGGAGCTTCCCAGATACAGTGATACAGTCAAGGATTTCCCTAAAGAAAGGTCCACTATGTCTGATTTTATAACTTGTGGGAAGTTTACACTCCCTACCCCACAAGTCTAGCCTAAGCTAGTAGGTGAAAGGCCCCTAAAAATAAAAACTTACTAGTAAATTTTAATTTATGCGTTTATTTTAAAGGGCTGTTCTTTACTCAAGAGGAAATGGAGTGGTATACTGTATGATGTTTTGACCCAAACAAGAAACAAATGAAATTAAAGGTGCATTCAAAGCAAAATTACCATAAAAGCAAACTTCTTTTTAATTTTTGCAAATATGTATTGATGAAATGAAAGCTACGATGAAAGAAACTAAGCCTATGTTTTTGTAGTTTTTTGATATAATATTTTTAAATTGAAATGAACACTACTTATGCAAAAATTACAATGCAAAAGCTTTAACTATGTTTTCTTTTCACTTTTGAAAATAATCAAAACTCTACTATGCATCTACAATGCACAAAGCTTGAGCAAACTTGACACTTATAAACTGTAAAAAAGCAATAGGCTGAAGCAAACAGGCTAACAGGACCAAAAGACAACCAATGAAGGAAGGCTAGGAACCCTAGCTTGGGTGCAAACAATGACAAAGAATCAATGCAGACTTACAAAGGCAAGTGACAACCAGCCACTGTCAAAAGACAGACTGGAAAAACTATGCCCAAGACCCTGATCACTGATCTGGACTAAGACACTTTAACCCACTACCCAAACAGGCCAAAACACTTCAGTATGCAAGCAGTAAATAAACCAAGCAAAAAGACTCAAGAGCTTCCGAAAAAGCAAGGAAATGTGATCACCAACAGTACTCAGACTCACTACACAACATTCTTAAAGAAATGCCACTTAGAAACAGGGACCAAACAAAGAGAAGAACAAGCAAAACTTATCTAAAAAATCCCCACTTCCAGGAGTATTCGCGACTGTCACTCAGAGAAACTCGCGAGTGACTCGCGACTGTCCAGTATAACAACCCGCGAATGCACAGTAATATTCGCGACTGTCTAGAAAGACAACCCACGAATGGGTATAAAAATTTTCTCAAAAAATCAAGAAAAAACCCAGGACTTTCAAATGCTAAAGTAAATAAGAACCAGGATAAAAATCATGAACAGACTCACAAGAAAAACTGGTCAGGAGGACAGAAAACAACCTACAGCAGTCCGAGCTATCTCCCCAGTGGAGTCGCCAGTTCTATTGTACAGGATTATATACCTAATAACCTAAGGTCTGGGGTTACCAACATACTCAATTACTAGCAGACAATTGATTCTTAAAGCACATAATAAGAAATAGGAAGATTAAAGGACTTACTTGTTAAATGAAGGTCGATCCGTGCTAATATTCTTCTTCTCTCTTCCACTTCCAAAGTCTTCAGGATTGTTCCTCTTTCACCTGTCAAGAAACACTTTTCCAGATACAAGATGATTCATATATATATAAGCAGGTTAGGTAAATCACATATAGATGCAGAAGCATAAATAATTATCAAACCACAAGACATGAAACACATATGGAAGAAGTAATCTCTTTATTATCAATAATGGAAAGAGTTCAGATACAACCCAACGCCTGAGACAAGGACTCCTCTACAACCGAAGGATTCTGAGTTCACTGCTCCAAAGGCTTCTGTATAAACTCCACTAGCATAACATTGCTCTCCAAGTGTAAGTAATAGACACCCTCCCCAAAGCCTGTATTTATATGGGTGAAATAAGGCAGTTCTCGAAGGTTAGGGAGGTTACAACAGTTAAGGAAATTAACTTAAATAACTTAACTAATCTCCCATTAGCGTGCGTGTTTTTATGTTTTAATGTTGAGACACATTTGTGGGTCTGTAGCAGAGCAACCCGCGAATGACTCGTGACTATGTATAAGCGCAACCCGCGAATACATGGATTCACGACTTGCTGTACAGGAGACTCGCGAGTGATGCCTGAGTTGTATAAAATGATAGTCACGGATACATCTCAATATAGGCAAATGAAAAAGTAACTAGGTGGATGGTGAAAGAATGTATTTCATGACAAGCCAATCTATAGTGTTTTGGGCAAACCTCTATCCATAAGTGTCCTTTTGTGTGCCAACATGAGGGATGTCGACACTCGGAAGGAGAGGTGCCATTCAGGTGTATAATAGTATCGCCGTGAGCGAGGACTATGAAATCATCCTAGGGGTGCATGTGGACATGTGACTGTCCTAAAGAGCTCAAAATGAGCGGTGATGAAAAAGGTGCTAGTAAGACTGTGAAGGTCCTAGCAGCCGAGACTAGCCATATGGGGAGGCTCCATGGTTTAGAGGTCTGAAATAGACCGGAGACACTAAGTGTCATTACCAATAGGGATTGGTCCAGCATTCATGGTGAAGTGAAAGAGGCTGAGAGCACGAAAAGCCACAGTTGTGCTATGGGATCCAGGATGGAAGAAAACAAAGAGGGTAAAAACTCTTGCTGCTCTCTCTTGCCTTTTGATTATATACACACACACACACACACACACACACATATATGTTTATGCATTGTGAAAACAAAAGGGTTTTGAATGCATGTATGACTGAAAATAGAATGTGTGTATTTACTTAAAGTAAATTGTGAATGCTAGAATGGTTAATTCCCTGCCCAAGAATGGACATGAATAAGCTCATGTGCCTGTTGGGAGGGCATGAAAAATATGAAAGTCTCCTTGATGAGGCTTGGACTGTCATTCCAATTGGGAAATTAAATGACTGATATTAATGCCTATATTATGCTTGGTCTAACAGAATTTTAATGATGCATTTCACAGGTGAGAAAGGTGAAATCCACTGGTGCACATTGATTATGGAAACAGACCAAAAGTTGTTGGACTTGGCTGGAAGTCTCCTTCAAGTGATTTCCAGGACCTAAGAGAATCTTGGAGAGATGCTCAAGATACAGAAAAGACAGAATGAAATGAACCACCAGATTTTGCAAGACTCTATTGGTTTGCAAAGGGAGGTGAAAATCCTTATGGGAGAAATCGACAAAGGAAAGGAAGGTGGATCAATGATGGGACATTCGTCCAAGCGACCATTGAGTAATGGTACAGGCATGAAGACTCAAAGGAAATTGAGCAAGTAAATATGAAGCAAGAGGACATCATTTATGCCGGCACTGTCCCACGAGGGAACATGAAGAGGGCAGTAGCCACAAAGTTCCTAGGCTTCGGGATAAGCCAAGAGCTGAGAACCAGCAAGAGAAGTTCTAGGAAGCCGAGGGGCTTGGTCCTGAACATTCAAAAAGTAGATAATTGAACATGGGATAGGTCTGCAAAATTTTGAAATTTTGATGTGCAAATTGTATATGTATTGGAACACCGAGGACAGTGTTATTCCAAGGGGGAGGGGATTGTAATACCCCATTTTTGACCCCGTTTACATTAAAGGGTACATGATGTATATTTTGTAATTAATCATGGTGAGTAGCTAAAGGCAAAAGCCCCACCATCAATTCAGCTGTGTTATGTTTCAGCAATAGGGATCGTTGCTGATGGTATATCGTGCTGTCCGACACATTATAACTTTGGCATCATGTAAATATGCACATCAATTTAATTAAACCTACAACTAGCTACAATGGTGCAACGTTAAATGAAAAGGGCATGAGTCCGAAGGATAAGGGGGGGATTTTCTAAACCATGGGGGCCATTGGGAGTTAGCCATGTGTCACCACCACCCCTGCTGTTCTATTATTAGTTGGGGCATCGATTTGCTGACAGAAAGACCACGCCTGCTCCCACTCTCCACGACGTGCGGATGGTCTGCCCACTAACCAGATCGTGAGTCTGTTCATCTCCTCTCATGCATACGGAGTTAAAGGTTACACATTCCTTTGTTTGGGGGTTCTCCCTTTCCTCCTTTCTCACCAATTGCTAGTCGGGGTTGTTTGTCCTCTTGATCGCGTAGCGTTTTGGGTGTCTTTTCCCCACCATTTTTTCAGACTGCTTATTGTTTGGGGTATGTCCATCGTTGTGTGGAGGCTGGGATTTCTGGGATAGTTAGGGGAGTTGCATTTTGTCTTTCCCATATAGAGTGGATTGTGAGCTGAGTTGTTTTTGCCATTGATTGCTGGTTGCAGTCTCCCCCACGCATTGTTGATTGTGTCTTCCTTTACAATGTGGCATTTGCCGAAGTTTGCTGTGGTTTTACCCTGTGGCTTATCGCTGAACCGTGGTGGTTGTGCTCCTCTGTTCATTTGAGTGCTATGGATCCCTATGCTGTGGGGACAGTGGTTTCTTCCCCTTTTTGCGTGGGTTGTCTCTTTCCTTGCATACAGGTTGAGAGTCTCTTCTTCCCCTTTCTCTACCTGTGTAAGTTCTCCAGCAATCACATTGGGAATGGTGTGTGTTGTGAGCTCGGGGATGTTGGTGGGCTGTTGATCTTCACATTCGTTGGCTGAGTTTTCCCCTGTCCATGCTGGGGGTTTGGTTTCTTCCAACTACAGACTGTGTAGTTGTTACCATCATTTCTTGTGGTTTTTGGGCTGTTTTCTTCCCCTGGTTTTGGGTTGCTTCTTGGTTGCTAAGGTTATCGGGATTGTTATTGAGTTGTTTTAGCCATGCTAGGGCCAAGAACAACTCTAAAGAATTGTTTGACCTGAATTGTGTTTCAGCTTTTGGGTTGGGGTTGTCACTCTGTTGTCTTCATCTTCTTCAGAGAGCTATGAACTATTTGTTTTGCTACGGTATGCAGTTATTGGTCTTCAGACTATTGAGAGTAGGATTAGAGGCTGGGCATGCTTGAGAAAATTGGTGTTTGAGGCCACTAGCTTAGCATTTAGCTTTTCCTATATCCTTAGCGGCCTGATAAACCCTACTATGTGGGCTTGACTAATTGGTGTACCTTGGCTATGTGTAAGCCTGCTTGACCCTTATTCTTTGAGGAATCATGCCGAGATTGGGGGTGGAAGTGTTGCTGAGAGATTGATGAGCATGCTGTCCTATGGTTGGGTGGAACGTTGCAGCGACGTAGCTGGTTGCGGGACGTGTTCTTATCAGATGAGTATTCATGTCCATTTTACCTATGCAATTATATTTACTGATTAATGAATATGATGAACATGTGGCATGCTTGAATGAATGTTTGTTTGCTTCTGCTATGTATATGAAGGGTTATGCATCTTAGTATGCATTATGTTTAATATTTCTACTTCAGCGTTATATGCCTGTTCATGTTCATGGGGTTGTTTGCTTGTATGTTTTCCATTAGTAGCGTCCTCTTCACCAGTCAGAGGGTCAGGAACGTTACAAAATCCTGAATCATTATAACAAATCCTAACAAACATTAGGAAATGGTAGATTCTCCATGCTTGACACCTACAAACGAAAATACGTTGTGACAACTATGTTGGATCAAAATAGCGACACGATGTCTGGGATGCAGGCTCATTTGGCATGACAATGATGGTTTAGAGCACCTTTAACAAATTTCTACTAACTTATCTTAGCTTGTTTCTCCTTCTACTTTTGATTTTTATGCTCATTCCGTGTTTTATGTTCATGTTCTTCCTGTGTTCATAGCTGACAGGAAGGTTTATGCTCCTTCTGTGTTTGTATTTTTATTTGGTGGCTATATTTCCTGGTAACACTATTATTTGTGCATACCTAGAGAAGATAGCCCCATTTATCGATGTAACACCTCCTTGGACTTGTCATCACCTTCATTGGAGTAAGCAATTTGTGTCAAGGATAATGATGACAAAGACCTTCCACCCTTTCCTCCCCTGTCATATTTGGATAGTGAAACACACCCCAGCTGTAGATCTCCTCTACGAGAGGCCTTGACCGTTCAACTTTGTGAGCCCTACCATCATTCATGATTCGTTTACTTGCTAACCTTCATGCATGTTTTCCTTGCGAAACATAACAGTGCCATTGGTTAATTATCCCACCAAATCTCCATCGTCGAAGGTGTGAGCCCCTACGCAATTTCACATCATCTCATTCCCTTAACTATCATGCACCTTCTGGTTGTGAAATCAGCCAGGACCATTGATCAGATCCTGGTCAGGTCACCACCATTAAAAAATGTGGGGCCTTCCAACACTTCACAACCCCACTTCGTCTTATCTATCATGCAAGTTTGGGTGGAGAAATGATTCTCCTTCGTAGATCTTCCTCATATCGAATCATGACCGTTAAATTGTAGGGGCTCCTCTAGTCATCACAGCCTTGATATGCATGTATCTCTCCAGCCTCTTTTGTTGTGAAGATGCATCTTCACCGTAGATCTGGTTCACTCAAATTCATGACCATTGGGATATAAAGCAAACGACGAATTTCACACACCTTCATAGTTTAATTTTATATGCATATTTTCCACTGCGAAATCCTCAATATTCGTTGATCTACGCTACCTGCCCATGCGATGACTAATTTTTCTCATCGTTTAACATTGCTCCGCTCGTGCCAAGATTACACGCCATGGGATAGCCCAATTTTGACTCTTGGGAATAGGATAAGTCTTCCCAACAACCTCAAAATCATTAAACACAGAAAGTTTTTGGCTATACCCCCTTTCTACAAGGAAATCACTACTAGAGCCTATATATAAATATTGAAATATTAACGCAAGTTCTAACAACGAATCCAACTTAGGGATGCTATCCTCCCTATGATGTAGTAAAGAACTTGTTAACACTCCTTTTGCAACAGTCTATTTATGGGACTACCAGAGTTCGAGGAGGGTTCCATTCATTTGAACATTATGTGAACACCCTTTAGGTTATCAGAGGCACCTTTTCCATGTTTTAAGACTGTCAGATGATGAAGAGAGGTCAATCTATGGTGGTAGAATCTTCCGAAGGTGAAAGTTTGCGGCAGCATGGATGACAGAGATAAGCATCATAGCCCAACTATATAAGATCAAAAGGAATAAGAACAACGATAGATCATGGTTTTGGTGCAAGACACAGGAGAACGATCAAAGTTTGGATTTTGCGGAGTCTGTGAAAATGGGCAAACAATGAAAGTACGAGATCAAGGCAAAGACCGATCAATGGCATGAAATAGTTTCGCTGAGCAAACATGCTTGATGGAAGGAGATTTCCCAAATCACAAAATGGTTAAAGGTCAGAAACATCTGACGGCAGAGATGAGATGAGAAGCAGATCTACGTTCCCAGCCAATTTCGCAAACCAGATTTGTGCGGATAAAAGTCGTGATTTCAAATTGCAAAAAGTGGTATCGGCTACGAATATCAACAGTCATGACAACGAAGGGAATAGACCTACGATCAAGGTTATTTTCGTGATCCAAACTAGCATGGACAACGTCGTGGTATCAGTTCGCAAAGAGGTGGTAGGATCCATTCGTATCGACAGTTGCATGGGGAGGTCAATACTGATCAACGGGTAAGAACACACCACAATCTAAAGTTTCCCATTGTATAAAGAACGGAGAAATTGGTGGAAGAAGTAAGGAAATGTGGATGGTGGATGTGAAAGGTTCCCCCAAATATGAGGGTTGAGGAGGCATCAAGGCTACAGGTGTTGCATCCAGTGCTGAGATGACAAGGGAGGGGACGTTCATACACGTAATCTGCCTCCAGATAGGTGGGATGATTTCCCCAACGCCATATTTGACAAACCTAAGGAAAAGGTCCCTTCCAATGACACTAACTTCTCCACCTCCCAGTGGGTCTGCCACGTGGCTGACATAGGAAAAATAGTATGGAAGCGGGAAGTGCAGGTTTTGAAAGGATGAATCAAAAATCTACACAAAGTAAAGAGATGCCGCGAACCAATTCTGCTCAGTGCCACCATCACAATGAATGAAAAGGAAAGGAAGGTCAAATCCATAGTCCTTGAAACCAGCTTGGTAGCAATGTGTGAAGTGCCTATAATCCTATCCATATCAGATAATATAATTGAACATTAGAAGAGAATATCCCCACCCTGGTGTCACACATGCTACTGTCACATCAACTAATATTCAAGAGTATAGCCATCTCCAGGCTGTTTCGGCTTGCCCTATATAGCTCCATCTTCTGAAGTTGTCAAGGTATGGAAATGTATAGGTGGTGAGAGGTAAATATTGAACTACGAGAAGTGTTGAGTCCCTTCGCATAAAGCCATGGCTGTGTGGTTTGAGAAGTTAGTTCAACAAGGGGTATTGATGGTTGGCGAACCTGAAATTGTGTTTATTCATCATCCTAGTTATCTGCACCAGGAAATTGCCAACCACCGGGGCATAGATGTTAAACACCTAGGGAGGTTCAATTGTTTCCACACATCCCTACCCTCATATGCACTATGTATGGGTTTTTACATCTCGAGGACACTTCTTTGACACCTCCAGTTGCAGTCATGACCTCCGAAGTCCCAAAGCACAAGGGTGGCAGAGATGTTGGAGAAAATTCTCAGTTTGCGATAGTGGAGGTCTGACGCCTTCACCATCGCCCCTATGGTCTCCACTTAACGAACTTACTACGGATGAGGAGGAGGTTGAACACACACCCTGCTATGTGGAATACGAGAAAATCCTCCTCGTAGGAGGGTGAGAGCAGTACAAGGATGATAAATCTATTAAGATGTTTTATCATCATCAAGTGCATGGACACCCTTTTCCCGGTTCCCTCCTATAACCGTGTTTCCAGACGAAGGAAGGGTTGGGAAAATGTCAGTCACCAGGGCATAGGCGTTCTTGTCAGCCTTTGAGCAATGTGGGTTGAAAGAAGCAGGCCGATCAAAGGAGGCAGAAAAGCATGTCCAAAATGGCCTGAGTTGGCAATTGACCATCTGCAGGCAACATAAGGATCGCTTTCACATACCAGGATAAAGAAAACTATGCGCTGTCAGTCCACGCACTACAACTCCATAATGTTTATTCATATTTGTAAATCGTGGCAATAGTTCCACTCTCTAGACTGCATACGCATGATTATGAATAGAAACAATTTTTAGGTTTGTTTCGAAGAATAATCTCAGCACTAAAGTAGTATAAATGCACTCCTGATAGGGGGAGAAAAGAGTTAGCGGGTGGGTTGGGAAACCTTCAAGGGCTGAGGATATCCATTGTAAATAAGATTTGATACCCATGTTATGACTAAAATTGTAGAGGAAGGATTGTTTTTCAAGATAGAGATTCTTGTGTTGTTGCTTCTTTCAATATGTACTTTCTTTACGTGAAATGTTCATCCTGTTTTCATTCAAGTTTTTTTAATTTCTTTCTTGTCTGAACTGAGTGTATAATAGTTTGGAATTCATACATGCTCTGCCTATTGTTTCAGACATTCATTAAGTTTTCTTCTAAAGTAACGTAGAATTCATCTTGTTGGTGCTCTGCATGATGGGTTGTTCCCTCTCACCTACTAATCACCCACTGAATATCTCCTGATTGCAAGATCGACGACTATCTTGCCTCTGTTTGTAAATCCATGCCATTATTTTCCTCCTGCAAATGTTCCTTACCCGGTCTTTCAAATCCATTTCCAATGGTCCCTTACCCTGATAGTCCCACGTGCATCTCACATTAATGCACTTTGTTCCATTCAAGAGTCTGGCCTCGTGACCACTCTTGATCGAATATTGTATGTGAGGTAAACCTGAAAACAAGCGAGAGATCCCTCTCTGACTGCGCAGGGCCAAAGGCATAGTCTAAAGCGGTTCTGCTGTTGCCTGGGAGAGAGCCCTTTTTCAGCCCAACCTATGGGCATGATATCGACACTAATAGAACCTACATAGATAACGTGCCTGATCCATTGAGCTGATCCTAATCATCTCTTGGAAACCCCACAACATGCACTGAAAGAAAAAAAATGAATAGACAATGAAAAATAAACCAAAAATAAAATGCTTAAAGGAAATGCTTGTTGGGCCAAGCTTATTCATTTCTACCTACCATACCTACTGAGCACCAATGCTAAGTCAAGTAACTTTTGACTTCCCATGAAGCCAATTAAGCAGATGACACCATATGCAAATTTTCCCTTCATGCTTGATTAAAAACAACAATGACAAGTTGAATGGCAAGAGGCTATGGATGAAAATATGATTTTTACTGGACATATCTAACGCATCACTCTCATTTCTAATATTCTCCACATACCTAGCCAATGGGTCATGGAAATCTTCATAAAATTATACTATGTGATTTCCATGACAAGGTCACTCCATATACTCAACCATTGGATTATAAAATCCATGACTATATTCAAATTTTCTTGGCATTGGCTAGCTCCAAGATTGCTGCTCCAACTGGAAATTCCCCTGCATACTGTCAAGATGTTCTTCAAAATAACCATGCAAGGGAAACTCATGACCACTTGTACATGAGACATCAGTTGCTTCACTCATGCATTTCACAAAACCTACTTTCCGTCATGCATTTCACAAGGAGTATTTTCAATAAAATCAAGTGAATTAATATATTCTTGATATAAATGTTCTATACAGGACAAGAAGATAAATCCCACATAGGACACTCATCCCCCAAGTAGTCATCCTCATATTTATCATACAGTGGAGGAATGCAAGCTTCTTCAAAACTACCACATACAGGAATTGCAATAGGCATGATGCTTTCTTCGTTAAACAAATTATAATATTCCTCCTGTATGGCCCTAGGCTGCTCATCCGTGTTCTCATAAAGAGAAAGACTAGAATGCACATCATATTATACTTGTTCACCCCCTTCATTCTCCATTCCCAAAAATTGCATGACATCATTCCTAACCTCCATTTTTTGCATATGACTAGCAAATCTTAATTTTTGTTTCATAAAATCAAATGAGGAAAAGCATAATGATAGATAGTCACCTTCCTCCCGTTGATTGTATTCTTCATGAAAATCCAAACTGAGAGGCAAAGGAGACTCTAGCTATTTATCCTCCCCTCCTTCCGTTAGTAGAGGAGGACCTGTATGTTAATTTAATTCCCGATTTCTCATGGGAGGTGGGATGTGTTTTACAACATACATCTCCATCAACCTCTCCATGGCCTTCATCATCATGTGCATTCTGGCTTCTGGAGTGTTAGAGGGAGAAATTTGGGTGAGATCTTCATTGTTTCTTCTTTCTTCTTCTTCTAACCCCTTTTCTCTAGCAGCAATAAGGTTCATTTCTAATTCTATAGAATCATTCATCATGTCTACTAGGGAGATTGATCTTCTTTTGCTCAGCCATAAGGAAAACTCACTATCAAAAGCTTCAACATACTGGATTTGAGCAGTTCCAAGAGGAGGCTTGAACTAGGTAGGGATAGCATTATAAACCTTTCTAATTTTTTCAGAAAACTCCTAGACAGATTCGCTCTCCTGCCTCCTTATGGAATGAAATTGGAACAAGCACTTCTTGGGGTCTTTCCTTTCTTCCCATTGGTTCTTCAAAACCTCCTCAAAATATTGATAGCTAGAAATGGAGTTGTTTGGAATACCGGTGAACCACCTTCTCTCCCCTCCAAAAAAGATTTGAGCGAGCAGTCTGACTTTAACATCCTCACGGTCCACCTCTTCTAGGTCATCCTAGTATGTAAACCACCCTAAGTGTTATTCAACTGGATAACCCCTCTCCCTAGTGAATTACTTGAGTCTTTGGGCATACCCTGGGGGAATTTATGTAGCACTACTGGGAGGAGTAGAGGGGAAAACCATTTAGCCTTTGCTGGCGTTAATTCTGGGGGAAGTAAGGGGAAATATAGGTTAGACGAGGGTTGGAGATCCTTGTTTGGGGACTTAGCAAAATGCACAGGGTCAGCTGTAACATCATGAGTCTCACAGGGATGATAATTTGTCTTATGGGGCTCAGATGAATAGTCTGGGTCCAAATCATATGTACAGGGAAAATGGGCATTTTCAGTTCCCAACGAAGGATATACATGGGTAGACCTTTGGTCTTTTCCTGAGCGTGATAAGTAGTGGAAAGATTCTTTGACCAGTACAGGGAAGGATAGGAAGAGATTTACTAGGAAGGAAAAGATATCTTGGAGCAAAATAGTAGGGTACCTCATTTTTCACCATGCCCTCCATGTCTTGCTATATTGGCATCATTTTCCCCAGTAGAGTCACCATGTAACCTATGAAAATCTTTGTAGCTTCCGGGTGGTCGGTGTTCACAGTGGAGTCACCTTCAAAGTCTCTAAATTGGATTCGCTAAATCATGTACAACCAATATGTGTCTAGGACCGACTGCTCAACCGATTTGTAGATCTAAATAATGTCATTCTCCAAAGGAAATAATAGTGATTATGTCCCCGACAATGATTCCTAGATGTTAGCACCCTATAATTTTCCTATGGTTGCGGTAGGAATTCACTGGGGTAACCATTTCAAACCAATATTTAGATTATACTTTAGACGATACAATCAGAGAGGGATCTCTCTTGTCACAGGGTATGTCACATATACATATGGCTTTTAACAAGCACACAGAAGGCTAGATTTCTGCTGGTAACATATTTTTTTATGAATTAAAAGATTGAAAGACAAGAATATATTGAAACCATTGGGTGATAGATTCACAGTCTGAACCAATCAAGGTCATTACAACAAATGATGAATGATGATTTTATCTTTGTATTATGATGCAAAGTGAGTGTTTCATTCAGCCAAATATCTTTAAATGATGGTAGGGGAAAAGAGGAAAGCCCAGGGTGGCAAGGGGCACCTATTAATGGATGAATCCCTTGCAACCCCTTTCACAAAATAACATGATAAGGGAAATGACAGAAATCAAGCATCTAACTAGGATGAATTCCATAACAACCATTAAAGACACATAATAAATGCTACATATGACAAAAAAAGCACTTAATGAAATAAATTCTTCTCATACAACTAGAAAACATTCTGCAAAAATCAACACATATGGAAAATGGCATAAACAAAGAACAAAAACTAAATACAAACATTGTGATGAATATCATAATTGCAAAGAACCATTTTCATTACTACTCCCAAAAATGTTTGCAGAGCTACAACTTCGGCGTAGAGGCCTCAAAAATATGAAAGTCCAATCAACCTCTATCCTCTTTTAAGGAGGTTCTATTTATAACGAAAGGTCCTTGAGATAAACCTCGCAATAGGGACTTAATTCTATGATAGATTTGGGGATCAAATCCTGAATCATTATAACGAATCCTAACAAACTTCAGGAAATGGAAGATTCACCATGATTGGCACCTACAAAGGGAAATACGTTGTGACAGCTATGTTGGATCAAAATAGAAACACGACGTCTAGGATGCAAGCTCATTTGGCATGACAATGATGGTTTAGAGCACCTTTAACATCTTTCTACTGACTTAGCTCAACTTGTTTCTCCTTCTACTTCTAAATTTTATGCTCATTCTGTGTTTGATGTTCATGTTTGGTTTGTGTTCACAGCTGACAGGAAGGTTTATGCTCCTTATGTGTTTGGATTTTTACCTGGTGGCTATATTTACTTGTAATGCTCTTATTTGCATAGACCTAGGGAAGATAGCCCCATTTATTGACAACACTAAATCCTAGATGGGCTTATTATTCTTGTATGCTTCTGCCACCGGGATAAAAACCTTCCTACCGGCTATGCCAACGCAACAACTCCTTGGACTTGCCATCACCTTCATTGAAGTTAGCAATTTGTGTCAAGGACAATGATGACAAATATCTTCCACTGTTTCTTCCCTTGAAATATTTGGACAGCGAAACAGAACCCAGCTATAGATCTCCTTTATGAGAGGCCTCAACAGTTAAACTATGTGGCCCTTACCCTGCTTTGCGATCTGCCCTCTTTCTAACCTTCGTGCATGTTTCCCTTGTGAAAAAGATCAGGGCCTTTGATTAATTATCCTACCAAATATTCGTCGTTGAAGGTGTGGGACCCTACGTGATTTTGCATCATCTCGTTCCCTTAACCGTCGTGCTCCTTCTTGCTTTGAAATCATCAAGGATCGTTGATCGGATCCGGGTCAGATCACTACCGTTCAAAAATGTGGGGACCTCCAACAATTCAAAGCCCCACCCCTTCTTATCTATCGTGCAAATTTGGGTGGAAAAATGATTCTCCTCTACAGATCTTCCTCATCTAGAATCCTTTTCGTTAAACTGTGTAGGCCCCTCTAGCCATTGCATCCTCGACATGCCTTTATCTCTCTGGCCTCTTTCACCGTGAATATGCATCTCCACCGTAGATCTAGTCTTCTCAAAGTTTTGACCCTCGGGATACATAGCGAACAACGTATTTCACAAACCTTCATAGTTTAATTTTCTATGCATATTTTCCATTGCAAAATCCTCAGCATTCGTTGATCTGTGCTACCTAACCATGCAACAGCTGATTTTTCTCATTGTTTAATCTTGCTCCGCCCTTGCTAATATTACACACCATGGGATAACCCAATTTTGATGCCCGGGCATAGGATAAGTCTTCCCACCAACTTCAAAATCATTAGATGTAGAAAGTTTTCGGCTATACCCCCTTTCTGTAAGGAAATCACTGCAACGCCTATATAGAAATCTCAAAGATTAGCACAAGTGCTAACACTACCATTGCAACTTGACACCTTTTACCTGGAGGAGACACTCCCCAAGTGTCCTTATCTTACTTGTGTTCCTTGTACTATGCTTCGGTCTTTTCCTTGCGCTTAGAACTAATTCTGCATGCCTCTGACACTCATTTCCTTGCATTTAGAGAATTCTTCCTGCTTTACTTCGAGCTTGTTAAAAATAGTAAGGAAGCCACGAGTTGAATTTTTTGGGCTCGTTAAAAATTTACGAGAAAGGTATATGGAGTTACCTTCAAACTGTAGTCTAACTCCCCAATACGACTAGATTTCCGAGTTCGCTCATTTTTTCAAATTCGTTAAAGGAATTGAAAGATCATCCACGTTGGTATAATTTTAACCCTTTTCCAGACAATCTAGATTACTTAAAAAAATGGAATACTCTAGTTCACTTTGGTTAGAAGAGTATTCCCAGGTATAGTTTTCTATCTTTTTTGGGCATGAGAGACTAAATTTATGAAAAAGGAACCTGTTTGAGCTCACTTTTTCTTTTTCATGCTCTAGTTTAAACTATGAAAATATTTCGAGCATTCTTTCTGTCATTGTCGTGCTCATTAAAATTTAATACAAAGCATAGACTTTATTGTTGGCTGCTTCGTACTCGTAAATAAATGGAACATATCGAGTGATATTTGCTTTCTTCACACTCATTAAATTAGGGCTATTTGCTTGCTTTTGAAGGAGCGTCGGTTTGGTGATAATCTACCCCTTTTTCGGACCTTACCAACTAAATATGAAAACGAAATACATTGGTTCGTCTAAGATAAGAGAGTTCTCCTTTGTATTGTTTTATACCTTTTTAGATTTAGGAGACTAACTTTACGAAAAATCCCTCCCGTACAATCTTCTTTTGTGTTTTCAGACTCCTAATTTGTGAAAAATCCACAGAGCATCCACTAATTTGGGCTCATAAAATCCACGGATCAGTGATTTATCAAGCATTGTTATATCTATTCTTTGAGCTTGCCAACAAAGAACAAGGTCCCAATTTTTCTTTCTTGGACTCGTTAAACCTCTACAAGAATGAAGGAAAAGGAAAATAATTCACATGTATTTTACACCATGGAAGAAAGTCTTGTTTCCTTGAACAAAGCACTAGTTTTGAGTCTATCAATAGTTGGGTTCTATTTTTTGGCCTTAGGATTAACCAAAATATCATAGTTTTTACTCATCCGGTTGGTTACTTTTCCGATTATATGGATAATTTGTCAATGTCTCCAAGATTGTAGATTTGTATGATTGGTCCTTTTGTGCCTAAAGTTTTCCATGTCATGTTTGTGTCATTCTCACTTTTCAAGGATAAAACCTTTGTTGGCCATTTTGTAGTTTCCTTGACCTTGTATGTTGGTCACTCCTTGGTATCATTTCATTAGATCAAGTCTTTCAATGGTATTTGTTGTAAAACTTTGTCCCATATCCAAATCAAATAAGTATTTGACTTCCCTCATGTTGGCTAATGGAGGATTCCTTAATGTTTCTTTCGACGAATCTATTCCTATTGAATTCTTGACGCATCTTTCTCTGGGAATGAGGTTTATATTTCATGATAGTACCTCAGGGATTGCAGTCATCAATAGAAATTTCCCTCACTATTGGGTAGTGGGAGTACCTTTAATGTCTCCTACTTGATGGATTCTTCAGGCGTATGACTTTAGGAACATTTATTCACGCTTGTTATAATGTACTAGGTATCTTGGGGACTGTTTTCATTACTAGTGGTTTCCCTCGCATTTGTTAACGGTTCTCATCAATGACCAGTAATCAAACACTTTGCTCCAGGTTTGACTTCAACTCCACTATTCACATGGTTAGGATTCGTTCCTTTGGGTGGTTTGGATTGAAGAAATTAGGTCAACAATAGCATTGTTATCTTTTCCTATTGCTTGAGTTGTGCAAGACCTTGTCATATATTCATATGAAATTTTTCGAGATGTAGATCGACCTTGTATTCTTGTGGCTATGATCATTTATTGAGCATGGATTCATGTTGTTCATTTGTGGCCATGACTCCTATAAATTTCACAGGGCACCTTTTTGCATATTGTGTGACCATGATAGTTACATCAATGATTCATATGTTGGATCCACCTCGTATATTTCTAGTGATCACTTGCATATGGACACGTATGTCCTAGAAATTAGTTTTTTCTGACATTTATCTCTCTTTTAGGTACCTTCATTTGAGCCTACAATCTTGGATTCTCTACTTTCTTTGACTCAATGTCTCAATTGTCCCTATTTGTAATGTAATTCGGCTATTGTCTTACCCTCTAACCTCATAAATTAGGGGCAATATTTATAGTAAAAAATGGCACTTCTCCATCAGTGATGACATCTACATGTTTGGTCACATGACGATAATTCCATGATGACACTTCATGAAAGTTATTGTTAGTCACCCAAACAAAACCTATGGAAGGAAGGGCCGTATTGGGAGTTTTGTAGCTCCATTTTACCTCTTTTTTGGACCATTTTAAAATTTAACATATTAAGGAACAACTTTCTAGAACAAACCAACACTTGAAAATTTTAGGAAATACCATGAAAAATGTTTTTTTGACCCATATGCGATTTGTCGGTGTAAAGACAAAATTTTTGCACTTTTCATATGCGAGCTGTCAGTGTAAAACCCATGTTTTTTCACTTTGCATACATAATTTTTCATCCTTGTACTCATGTATACCCTAAGAAATGGTCAAAAATATAAAATTCTTGAATTTTGGGTGGTTTTGGAACTACCTCCTTAGTTGTAACTTCCCTATCATCGACCCTAACTCTTCAGATTGCTATATAAGAGAGGGAGAAGGGACCATGAAGTGGAGTAATACTTTTGGTATGGTTATGCTGGTGAAATTTGGATTCTCACCTCCCTCACCTTTGCACTAGTTGTCATTTAACTTTATTGCAGAGCTTGGAGGCTGAGAATCATGGAGGAGAGAAGCAGGAGATCCATATCGAAGATTTTGCGAGATTCCTTGCATGAGGAGGAGGTATATATTGAACTTATTCCATTGAATATTTAATGTTATTCAGTTTCCAAATCATTGTATAATGGATGTTGAATCTCATTTTCTAATCACATGTTAATTAGGGTTTCATGTTATCTTGATTATGATTGCTTTATACGTGGTCAAACTGGTTTGAGGTTTTTTTTCTAGGTTCCCAGGTTGGAGAGCAAGAAGAGGGATGAATAGAAAGCTTGGATCAAACTTTAGTGCATAAGGTGTGAACCCTCCTAACGCTTAAAATCTTGTTTAAATTCATACTTTTAGAGCGTTATATATCAGTTGGTATACCCCTATTATGTTGGTGGCCTCAGCTATTGAATTATTGTAACTTCGAAGAATATTCTATATGTATTTTTTCTGGTCCTCAATGTTCCTATTGGGAGAATCGCTTGTATTTCTTTATACCCCGATGTTTCTAATCGGGAGAATTAATAAGAGTCATGAGGAAGTCCCCTCCATTGTAAGTCGGGTCATTAGTACCCCGGCTGTGATTGCTCGAGCCTACATAATTAAATTAGGATTACTCGAGCCTACATAACTGAATTAAATATTAATTGAACGAAATAATATAAATAGAGATGAGGTGCTTCTCATTTGAACACACTCACACTCACTTGTGTAGCGCATTAGAGAGAGAGAGAGAAAGAGCTATAGCTAGAGAAGGAGGAGGATCAGTATTTTGGTTTTACCTTTTATCTTTTTGGGGCATCTATATTGAGGAAGCTTTTGCTGGAATTTTCCCTTTAGGGTTTTCCCAGGATAAATTTGTGTTGTTCTTGTGATACTGTTTCTTTCATTGATCCTGTTTATATGCTTTTGTCATGAAATTGAATATAAATGCCGATAATATAGCTTAGCATATGGAATTTTAACATGGTATCAGAGCTAGAATGAATAGGACAGCTTTCACAAGGTGAAAAGCCCTCTCTCTCTCTTCGGAAGAAATTAGTGTTTCAATTTTTAATTTTTAATTTTTGGAAAACTGCTTGCATAGAAAATTGTGCCCTCCCAGAGCACATCTATTGAGCCTAGAATTGAGATTTTTGGGTGAGTGAGTCTCTGGGAAAGTCAAACCATAGTTTGATAGATGCACCAGAAAACTTTTGAACCAGAAAATAACTAGAAGTTGTAGAAGCTGGATCTTGCAAGTATGATTTGGAAGGTGAAGACTTGAGATCTCCAGAAACCAAGCACACCAGTCAACTAGCCTCAGTCAAGTGCATCTCCTGGTAATTTTAGTTTCTCATTCTGCAGAATTTCAACATTTTGTAATTTTCTGACAAGATGGCCCTAAGCACTAAGCTTGAGGACAAGCTAGAAGACATAGAGAATTTTCGAGCATGGAAATATAGGATTGGTTTCATTCTCCAAGAGAATGATCTTGATAAGTATATCAAAGAGGAAATTTCAGAACCTAAAGAAGATGAAGCTAAGGAGAAACACAAGAAGGATATGATTAGGGTACAAAGGATTATTGTTGACTCTATCAAGGATCACTTCATCCCTCAAGTGTCATCCAAGAAGACTCCAGAAGAAATGTATGATGCCCTATCTAGAATGTATGAAGGTAGAAACATCAACATACAGATGAATCTAAGACCTCAATTGAAGAGCACCAAGATGAGTCATGGAGAATCCAGCCAAGACTACTTCACAAGGGTTTCCTAGATCAAAGAACAACTAGAATCCATTAGAGACAAACTTGATGAAGATGAGATGGTTATGACTGCTCTCAATGGTCTCACTAGACCTTGGGAGTCATTCATTCAAATGATGTCTACCAGGAAGGAAAGCATGAAGTTTGATGTGGTATGGGAAGACTGCATTTAAGAGGAGACTAGAGTGGCAAATAGAGAAGCCTTACTAAAGGAGGATGATCAATCCCTAGCCACTCATACCAAGATAAGAAGAAATAAACCCAACTTAAAGAAGGTAAACCACAAGGAGCATCAACCTCTTAGAAGATTCCCAACATCAAGACAAAGTCTATCAAATAAGGACTACTCTGGCTTTCAATGTTTCCATTGTGATAAGATAGGACACACTGCTAGAAATTGTCCTATGAAGAAACAAGAATATAAGAAGAGGACCAACAACAACAAAATACACCATGCTCATCTAGCTAAAGATGAGGATGAAGAGGAAGAAGAGGAAGAAGAGGAAGGACCTTCAAGAAAGAAATCAAGAGAAGAAGATGCAGAAGAGTATGTACTATTCTCTGCTCTCTTTAGGTCTGTAACACCTAGAGAAGACACTTGGCCTATTGATAGTGGTGCTTCAAAGCACATGATGGGAAAAAACAAAACTCTATCCAAACTTGAAGAAAAGAACTCTCCTTAGAAAGTATCCCTAGGAGATGACTATCAATATCCAATCAAAGGAGTTGGTTTTACAAATTTTACAAATTTTACAAATTTTAAGAAAGATTTAGTTTTACAAATTTACAAATTTTAAGAAAGATTTTGTTTTACAAATTGGTTTTACAAATTTTAAGAAAGATTTGTAATGACAATATGGTTTGTAAACTTGCAGGTCCTTCTCCCGGTTCTGTAGGTGGAAATGAGCTTACTCCTTCAACGTTCCACTTGAGCATACATTTGGTAAGCCCCAATTGCAAACGAGGGTTTCTTCCTGCAATTTGTTGTGGTGGTTGGAAGTTAGGTTCTTTGTGGTTGAAAAAGGAACGGACTCAGTTTACCTACTAGCTTGTTCTTTCTTGCTTGCTTGTTTCTATATGAGTTTCAAAACCCTTAGAGGGTAATTTTATGCAAGGAGGATAAAGGCTAGTGGAGCTGTGATAAAATAGTTTTTAAGTCTAAGCCTTTACGACCTGAACAATGTAAACTTATTTTATTGCTTTTGATAGAGCTTATCTCTAAGCCCTACGAGGCTGTCGACCTCTGTCTGGTAAATTTTTAGTTTTTAAAATAGATTTTTAAAGGAAAAGAAAAGACTGTTAATCAGTCAGGATTTGTAAATGGATTAAGGGTTTTTACCTGTCAGTAATGTATGGTTATTGTTCGATATAGACTATTTTGTTTAAGCTAATATTTGGACGGGCCTGAGTATTAACCTGTAATTCTAAAGGAAATAAGCCATTTCTTCCTATTTGATTTTGTTTTTAATAAATGTTTATATTATTATTTTAATTATTATCATGTAATTAAAAGGAGTTATAGTGCAACGTATTTATGGAAATTTTTACTGTGTTAAGAGTACTATTATTACTTTGTTTTGACTCATAAGGGTTGATATTTAAATATACCCTGTAGTTTGATAATAGAATAAATTCTACATGATAATTTCTTAGCTCCGTTTTATTATTTTTTCTTCAATAATTTTTACAGATGTTACTATTTTTATAAAATAAATATTTAGGGTAAATACTAGGATTAAGTTTATCTTTCATGAACTTAGATAGTTGTCTTGAGGTTACAGTATAAACTTCTGTTTTAATACAGAGACACATATTATCTGGAAATAAATTATTATAAGATTTTATTGAAATCTATCTAAATATAAACCCTAAGTGATAGTTTGTTTATTATTCCTATGTTTATTTGTTAACTGTATCTATTGTATTTATAAAGAATAATAGTATTAAAATAGTTCTATATGTAGTATGATTACTAAATATCTTTAAATACCTATGTTCAGTTCTTGTTTGAAGTAAATACATTCAATAGATAAATAGATAAAGTGTTTACTGTTTCTTACAGAATAAAATCATAAGCAAACTATAGCAAAATTTAGTTACAATTTTCATTCAGGGTTAAATAAGAATTATCATATCTACCTAAACATCCAGCTGTACTAGAGTACTTCCTAATCCAGGCGTGGAAAAATATAGTATGGAAATATATTTCTGTTTATTTCTCATTTAGCATATTTACTACTATTTCTAACATAATTTGTCAATTACTAAGTCCATCAGTACATATTTACTCTTTTCTTTATGAACCCTAATAAGATGTTAACATGCCTCTATTTGAAAACTAGTAAACATTATACTGAAGACAGTAAATAAATATAATAACATGAAAAAAATAGAACCTGTCAATGATGAGGTGACAACAACTTAAGGAGGTTGTTTGTCCCAACCAACTCCCGGAGAAAGATTAGAATGCACTTCCTCAGGACCACCGAGCCTATTTCCTGGTCCTCCTAGTAGAGTACTGGGTGAAGGATATGTCCTTAAGACCTTCTGTCACCTGACTGGTCCAATTACCTCAGTAATCCAAATTTTTTCACAGCAGTAAGAACTCCAGCCTAATAGCTGCAATAAGTTCAGTATCAGCAGTTAACCCCTCAAACTCACTTTAGTAATCCCCTCCATCGAATTTCTCATAAGCAAATTCATTCACTTTGAATGATCAATTTTCAGAATGAGTAGCCTCAGCTGTCTTTAATGGGAAATTTTATAGAAATTCCTAGGTCTTCTGGGTTAGTTTTCACTTAATGAGCCACCTGCTCCAATTCCACTTTCTTGTGGAATCATGACCGCAAATATAGGGAATTTTCCACTTGCAACAGTTGGAAGTAGTTTGAGGATGTTGCCACTTGTCAGTGTACTCTCCACCCAGTCTCCTCCATCAAGTGACTAGTTAACACTCTTTTAACAGCTTCCCTAAGCTGTTGTCTCATCATTTATTTATTTATAATTAAAATATTCTGAATTACATTAATTATTCTTGACCCCAATTGGTCATCAATTACAAACTTAGCATAAAATATAACAAAATGTTCCTCAAATAATATTAAATTGTTTTTGCAAATTGGGGCTTGTGACATACACACCCCCTTAATTTATAACATCGTCCTCGATGTTATTTATTCTTCGTCCTGAGAGTTTCCTTGAAATAGAATTGGATATGCATCCTGCATATGAATTTTCAATTCCCAGGTGGCTTCTTTTGTACTAAGGTGCTTCCATTGCACCTTCACCTGACCAATGGTGCGATTCCAAAGCGAGATCTCCCTCCGTTCGAGGATACAATCCGGTTCCACGAGAAAATCTCCTCCGGGTTCCACCTGCACATCATTCCAATTAATAACATGAGTAGCATCACGCACATATTATTTTAATACAGAAATGTGAAAAACATTGTGAACTCTTATATTTGGTGGCAGAGCTAACTGATATGCTACCTGTCCTATCCTGGACAATATTTCAAAAGGACTATAATATCAAGTTGCTAGCTTGGCACAACTACCCAGCCTCAGAGAACTCTTTTTGGGTCTCACCTTAATAAAAACATGTTCACCTACATGGAACTCCTTTGGAGTTTGTTTAAGGTCTGCTAGACTTTTCTGTCGATCTTGAGCAATTTTCAAATTACCTTGTACCTATTTCACAATTAACTCTATTTCTTCCAATAATTCAGGCCCTAATACTAACCTGTCCACTGGATTACTCCAAGAGATGGGAGTATTGCATTTCCTTCCATATAGAATTTCGAAAGGACTATACCTAGCTGAAGCTTGATAATGATTATTGTAAGAAAATTCTACCAGGTGTAAATAATCTTCCCATTTACCTGGCTGCTCCTTTACATACATTCTGAGTAGATCGCTAATACCTGATTTACTCTTTCAGTCTGTCCATCAGTTTGAGGATGGAAAGAGGTGCTAAAGTTTAACGTAGTATTTAATCCTTTAAACAAAGATTTCCAAAAATTACTTGTAAATTTAGGGTCTCGATCTGAAATGATCACCTTCGGTATTCCATGCAACCGAAAAATTTGTTTTAAGAAAATATCAGCAATATTTGCAGCTTTAAAAGTAGTTTATACAGATATAAAATGAGATTCTTTAAATTTGTCAACCACTACCATTATTGAGTCATTTAAGTTCTGATTTCTAGGTAATCCTGTAACAAAATCAAGGCTAATTATCTCCCATTTCTAGCTAGGAATAGGCAATGGCTGAAGTAGCCCAGCTGGATGCTGATGTTCAGTTTTTACTTGCTGACATTCGAAGCATCTAGCAACATATTCTGCCAGTTCATTTTTCATGTTTGGCCATAAATAATCCTTTCTTATCATAGTTATAGTTTTCTGATAACCTGGATGCCTTGAACAAGGAGTTTTATGAATTTCGTTTAAAATTAACACCTTAATCTTAGCTACATTAGGTACGTATAATCTGTCTTTATACAGTAATAATCCTTTTTCATTCAAGCTGTACCTTGTACTTAGACTTTCTATTAAATTCTCTTTTACTTTTGCTTGTAATTTTCGGTAATTTTCATCTTGTTCTATTCCAGCTTCAAGTTGTTCTTCCAAGTCTGTTGTATAAGTGCTGATGGCTGCTGTAAAATTCAGCTTTGCATGTCTACTTAATGCATAAACAACCTTATTCTCCTTTCCTTTAATGTGTTGAATTTCAAAATCGTATTCACTTAGAAAAGCTATCCACCTAGCTTGCCTAGCATTCAAGTTAGGTTGATCTAATAGGTATTTCAATCCTTTATTATCTGTCATTAATATAAACTTCCTTCCAATTAAATGATGACGCCACATCTTTAAGGCATGTATGATAGCAGCTAATTCTAAGTCATAGGTCGCATAATTTTTCTCATGAATCTTTAGCTTCCTAGACTCATAGGCAATGATGTGTCCTTCCTGAGTTAATACTCCACCTAAACCGTCATTGCATGCATCAGTAAATACTATAAAATCTTTATTAGGGTCACCAATTCTTAGAATTGGTGCAGTGGTTAATAATGTTTTTAACTTTTTAAAATTGTCTTCACACTTCTGATTCCAATCGAATTTCTTCCCCTTTTTTTGCAAAGAGGTTATAGGGTTTGCAATTCTTGAAAACCCTTTGATGAATTTGCGGTAATAACCAATAATCCCCATGAATGATCGGACGTCAGTTACGTCTTTTGGGATTGGCCAATATTTGATTGCCTTTATCTTTTTGGGGTCAATAGAAATTCCATCTTTAGTCACCACATGACCTAAATATTGGATTTTATCTTTAAAGAAGTCACATTTACTAAATTTTGCAAAACATTGATGCTCTTGTAACTCTCGCAAGACAATTTTTAAGTGTTATTTATGTTCCTCTTCATTTCCTCATGTAGCTATTCAAACTCATGAATGCTTTCTTTATGTTGATAACCTATATCTTCAGACTCACTTCTTTTACCTTTTCCCTCAGTATGAAATCTTTCTATTAAAATATGATTTAGCTCCTCTTGAGCTCTCAGAATCCTCTCATTTTCTTTATTAACTGATTCCATCTCTGATTTTAATTCTTTAACTGTTTGTAGTAGTTTGGAAGAATTATTAGTTATCTCTTCTTGTATAGGTTCTTTTTGAATATTATTTCATTCAGTGTAAGGAGATTCCTCATCCGCATATTCTTCCAATCTATCCATACCTGTCATTAACTCAGAAACAAAATTCTATGGGTGTATCATTCAAAGAAAATAACATCAGTATATGTATTTAAATTTACTGTTCCACATAAGCAAGTTGAGCTACATTCAGGCCTAGTGTTTGAAACTGGCTCTGATACCACATGTAATATCCCAAAAATTCGTAAAAATTTAAAATTTTTCAAGTGACATAAAATGTCTAGAGTCGCAACTAAGTACCTACTAATGGTTAGAGGAAAATGAAACAATTTATAAAAGAACACATGATCTCTTCTTTATAAGAACCTGTAAACTAAAAGGTGTAATCTTAAAAACTTGTGTTAGTGCTATTAATGACTTAGCAGCTGTAATTCTATCAGAGTTAGAAAAGGACTTGCATTTTACTGCAGCTAGATATACTAATGTTTATCTTTTGTTAAGTAGGTAAGAATTCTTGTGTGTGATCGAGGCTTACTTAGCGTTCAAATAACTCAATTGGATTGCTGGTTCCTTACAGGTTTAGCAGGTAAGCGTAAGATCCAGTAGGGTGTTAGTTAAATTCAAGTCGAGAAGCTACTTTCCTAGCATGATTAAGATGCTAGTTTTAGAAAATGTTTTAATATGCTGCTTATCTTCAAGGAGGTAGTATTAATATTTTTTTTCCGTTACAACTCCATAGTTTGTATTTATAACTAACTCCATAATGACGTTTTATCAATTACATAAACATGCGTTAAAACTTTGCAAGAACAAGTAATATCCAAAGTTCCTCCAATCGACTGAATATTATACTTTAAAAATATAAAGCACACTATTTTTTTTGTTTACAATAATGGTTATTTATAATTTCCGTAGAGAGCATATAGCTCACAGTTTGGGCTTAATTTCACTCCATACTATTTGGTGTTTCTCGCAGCTACCTTCACTTCAGAAGTCTATAAACGTCCTTCTCTCAAAGAATGATCAAGTTACTTATGCTTTTAATTATAATTTCATCATTAAGTTGTTAGAATTTTATTGGGATTTCTTTATCATTTTTGGTCTTCAGTTCACCGAACACTCCTTCAAATATATCACAAAGGCTAAGTTCCAAGAGTCCCTGGCTCTTGTTCTTACTATGGTTATAAGTTACACATGGTCTTCTCACTATTTCCATTAAACCTAGCTAAGAAACATAACTATCCAACTTGATTTATTATCAAAGAAAAACTCTAGAATAAACATAAATATTCATGTTATATCCTATAGTCGATTCCCTAAGTAACAATACACCATGGTAAATATCAAATTATGGGCAATCATATAATGTATAGTTTGTAATGATCGTTGGTTGATTGTAAATCATTTTGTTGCAGTGTTGACTATGGAACTCTACCCATGTTGGAGAGAAATATTTAGAAGGACACGTGGGATGGTTTTATCCACACAAGGGTTGACTTATAACTCCAAAACCCTACTCACTTGTTTAGCAGAGCAAGGGTTCCTCCATCTTGTTGGCCGAGCTGAGATCTCACGGCCATTGGAGACATGTAACCACCTTCAAGTTTTGACAGCTTGCTTCCATATTCAAATGTTGTGACTGTATTGAGAGAGGTTGTGAGTGGTTTTTGGTCTTTAAAGGTTGATGTGGTTTACAATGAGTGTAGATACTAGTTTTTCTTCAGGACTAGAGGACTGTGTTTGTCTTGATCTTGCAAACTGATTGACAGAGCTCGAGCAAGAGTATTTCTTCATCCGGTTGAGTTGATTTTCTTGTTTTCTTTTGCAGTGGTGAATCAGTGTCTTCTTGTCTTTAGGCACGGTGCCAACACGATATAAGGTGGCTGTTTTACCTCAAATTCATCTTGAAACTTTAACAGGTAAAGCCTTACACTCGTTTTCTTTTTAGGTTAATTTTTATATAAGGGTTTTACAAATTTTAAGAAACATTTGTAATGACAATATGGTTTGTAAACTTGCAGGTCCTTCTCCTGGCGCTATAGGTGGAAACGAGCTTACTCCTTCAATGTTCCACTTGAGTATACATTTGGCAAACCCTGATTGTAAACGAGGGTTTCTTCCTGCAATTTGTTGTGGTGGCTAGAAGTTAGGTTCTTTGCAGTTGAAAAAGGCATGGCCTCGGTTTACCTGCTAGCTTGTTGTTTATTGCTTGCTTGTTTCCGTATGAGTTTCGAAACCCTTAGAGGGTATTTTTATGCAGGGAGGATGAAGGCTATTGGAGCCATGATAAAATAGTTTTTAAGTCTAAGCCTTTACGGCCTAAACAATGTAAACTTCTTTTACTGCTTTTGATAGGGCTTAGCTCTAATCCCTATGAGGTTGTTGACCTTTATCTGGTAAATTTTTAGCTTTTAAAATAGTTTTTAAAGGAAAAGAAAAGACTGTTAATCAGTTTGTATTTGTAAATGGATTAAGGGTTTTTACCTGTCAGTAATGTATGGTTACTGTTCGATATATACTATTTTGTTTTAGCTAAGATTTGGACAGGCCTGAGTCTTAACTTGTAATTCTAAAGGAAACAAGCCATTTCTTCCTATTTGATTTTGTTTTTAATAAATGGTTATAGTATTATTTTAATTATTATCATGCGATTAAAAGGATTTATAGTGCAATGTATTTATGGAAATTTTTACTGTGTTAAGAGTACTATTATTACTCTATTTTGACTCATAAGGGTTGATATTTAAATATACCCTACAGTTCGATAATAGAATAAATTCTACATGATAATTTATTAGCTCTGTTTTATTAATTTTCCTTCAATGATTTTATAGATGTTACTATTTTTATAAAAGAAAGATTTAGGGTAAATACTAGGATTAAGTTTATCTTTCATGAACTTAGATAGCTATCTTGAGGTTACAGTAGAAACTTCTGTTTTAATACAGAGACACATATTATCTAGAGATAAATTATTATAAGATTTTATTGAAATCTATCTAAATCTAAACCCTAAATGATAGTCTGTTTATTATTCCTATGTTTATTTGTTAACTGTATCTATTGTATTTATAAAGAATAATAGTATTAAAATAGTTCTATATGTAGTATGATTACTAAATATCTTTTAAATACCTATGTTCAGTTCTTGTCTGAAGTAAATACATTCAATAGATAAAGTGTTTACTGTTTCTTACAGAATAAAATCATAAGCAAACTATAACAGAATTTAGTTACATTTTTCATTCAGGGTTAAATAAGAATCATCATATCTACCTAAAACACTGAGTTGTACTAGAGTAATTCCTAAGCCAGGTGTGGAAAAATACAGTATGGAAATCTATTTCTATTTATTTCTCATTTAGCATATTTACTACTATTTCTAACATAATCTGTCAATTATTAAGTCCATCAATACATAGTTACTCTTTTCTTCATAAACCCTAATAAGATGTGAACATGCTTGTATTTGAAAACTAGTAAACATTTTATTGAAGATAGTAAATAAATATAATAACATGAAACAAATAGAACTGGTCAATGATGAGGTGGCAACAGCTTAAGGAGGCTGTTCTTCCCAACCAACTCCTGGAGAAATCTTAGACTGCACTTCCTCAGGACCCCTGATCCTATCTCTTGGTCCTCCTGTTAGAGTACTGGGTGAAGGATATGTCCTTAAGACATTCTGTCACCTAACTGGTCCAATTATCTAAATAATCAAAATATTCTCACAGTAGTAAGAAATTCAACCTAATAGCTACAATAAGTTCAGTCTCAGTAGTTAACCCCTCAAACTCACTTCAGTAATCCCCTCCATCAAATTTCTCATAAGCAAATTCATTCATTGTGAATGATTACTTTTCAGAATGAGCAGCCTCAGCTATCTTCAATGGGAAATTTTATAGAAATTCCTAGGTCTTTTGGGTTAGTTTTCACTTAATGAGCCACCTACTCCAATTCCACTTTCTTGGGGAATCATGACCACAAATATAGGGAAGTTGCCACCTATAATAGTTGGAAGTAGTTTAGGATGTTGCCACTTGTCAGTGTACTCTCCACCTAGTATCCTCCACCAAGTGACTAGTTAACACTCTTTTAACAACTTCCCTAAGCTGTTGTCTCATCATTTATATATTTATAATTAAAATATTCTGAATTAAATTAATTATTCTTGACCCCACTTGGTAATCAATTACAAACTTAGCATAAAATATAGCACAATTTTACTCAAATAACATTAAATTGTTTTTGCAAATTGGGGTATGTGACACAGAATTTCCCCTAAAGATGAAAGATGTATTATATGTACCTGGTCTAAAGAAAAATTTACTTTCTATCTTAGCTTTAGATGAGAAATGATTTAGAGTTTCCTTCATAGATGGTCAAGTACTCATGTGGCCCAAAGGGAAGAATATTGAAGATGCAGTTCTCATTGGTGAAGAAGAAGGAGGCCTGTATAAACTCAAGGGACATGCAGAAACAACCCTTGTTCATGATTCTACTGATACTTCTAGTGAACTATGGAATTGAATGCTTGCTCACATCAATTACAAAGCACTATCTCATGTGAACAAAGTAGTGATGGGATTACCAGACATGAATAACAAACATGAAGTCATTTGCAAAGGATGTGTGAAAGGAAAGAACATCAAGAATCCATTTCCAAACAGAAAAACAAAAACAAAAGGTACATTAGAATTGATTCATTCTAATGTGTGTGGTCCAATGTCCTCCACATCTTTAAGTGGTTTCGAATATTTTATTACCTTTATTGATGACTGTTCAAGAAATACATGGATTTATTTATTGAAAGCAAAGAGCGAAGTGTTTGAGAAGTTCAAGGAATTCAAAGCCTTGATAGGGAATCTCTTAGACAAAAGAATCAAGACACCCTGATCAGAAAATGGTGGAGAGTATACTTCAAAAGAATTTGAAGCCTTCTGTAAAGATGTCAGAATCAAGATGGAACTAATCACTCCCTACAATCCTCAACAAAATGGTTTTGCGGAAAGAAAGAAAATAACTATCACAGAGGTAGTGAAGACAATGATATATGATCAAGATCTTCCAATGCATCTATGGGAAGAAGTAGCAAGAACTACTGTCTACGTACATAATAGAATATCTCACAATGCTCTCAGATTCAAGATTCCAGAAGAGATGTTCACGGGAAAGAATCCTGAGGTAAGTCACCTAAAGATATTTGGTTGTCTAGTATATATTCATATACCAAAAGAGAAAATAACCAAATTGGACCCTTCCAGAAAGAAGGGAATATTTGATGGATACTGTGAAGTGTCCAAAGCATTCAAAATTTACATTCTTGGATTCCATCACATGGAAATAAATAGAGATGTAACCTTTGATGAAGAAGAAGCTCTCAAGAGATCTAGAAAATGTCAACATGAAGAAACATACGAGGAATATGTACCTCCTAGAAATGTAGAGACTACATCCCTCTCTGAAGATGAAGCTCCTAAAGAACATGACATGACAGAACCACAAGAACCTCGTACAAAGGAGGTATCAAGAAAGAGAAATCCTTTTTGGGAAATAGAGGTTATACAAGAAGCAGAAAGATGTGGAGCTCCTAAAGGCTCCACAAGGGTAAGTAAGAATCCTAAGACATTTTCCAATTATGTAGCTTTGATGTGTAGTTTGGTGGATCAAGAACCTAGAAACTACAAAGAAGCGATACAGAAGAAAGAATGGGTAGAAGCAATGACTGAAGAATACCAGTCAATAATGAAGAATGATGTATGGGATATAGTTCCCAAACCAGAAGGAAAGAGTGTAGTATCCTCCAAATGGATCTATAAGATAAAACATGCAATTGATGGAAGTATCGAGAAGTATAAAGCATGATTTGTGGCCAGAGGTTTATCTCAGAAAGAGGGAATTGATTATGAAGAAACTTTTGCATCCATGATGAAGTGTGACTTACACCAGATGGTTGTGAAGACAACCTTCCTGAATGGTGTGATTGAAGAAGAAGTATACATAGAAAAACCACAAGGATTTGAAGTTGAATACAGAAAGACTCAAGTATGCAAACTGAAGAAGGCCCTGTATGGCCTAAAGCAAGCTCGCAGAACTTGGTATGGAAGGATAGATAGTTTCCTAACAAGCATGGGCTTTACCAAGAGTAAAGCCGATCCTAACCTTTATTTCAAGGTTATAGAAGAAGAACCTGTCATACTATTACTATATGTGGATGATTTCTTTTTGACAGGGAATGAGAAATAGATTATGGAAAGAAAGAAGAAACTCGCTGAAGATTTTGAGATGAAATACCTTGGGTTAATGCATTATTTCCTAGGCCTGGAAGTATGACAAAACTCAGAAGGAATCTTTCTCAACCAGGGAAAGTATGCAGTAGAGATATTGAAAAGATTCTATATGTTGGAATGCAAAGCCATGGCCACACCCATGGATTCCAACTTGAATTTGTTAGCTGATGACTCATCAGAGTTAGTGGATGTGAGTCAATACAGATATATCATTGGGTCAATGATGTACCTAACAAATACTAGACTTGAAGTTTGTTTTGTTGTGAACACTTTGAGTCAATATCTAGTTCAACCTAGATGTGTTCACCTGGTATCTACAAAACATGTGATGAGATATCTGAAAGGGACTATCATACTTTGGTCTATTCTATGATGGAAGCCATGAGTACATAATGTATGGCTATATGGATGCAAATTGGGATGGAAGTGTCTCAGATAGGAAAAACACATCAGGTGGATGTTATAGTCTAGGATCTGCTATGATTTCATGGTTTAGCAGGAAACAGTCTAGTGTTGCTCTTAGCACGACTGAAGTAGAATATATATTAGCTTGCTCTGCTAGTTGTGAATCCATATGGATTCAGAAGCTGATGTCAGGGTTATTCAACCTAGAGTTGGATATTATCATGATTCTATAGGATAACCAAAGTTGTATAAAGATGACAAAGAACCCAGTGTTCCATGACATGTCGAAGCACATAGAAATCTGATATTTCTACATTTGAGATGTGATGCAGAAGGGAGCCATAAAGCTCCAGTATGCGAGTACTGATGAACAAGTTGCTGATGTGTTGACGAAGCCTCTGTCTCGGGTAAAGTTCGAATACTTTCGTGACAAGCTTGGTGTTGTTAAAAAATACCTTCCTCAAAAGGGGGAGTAGTGATGTAGTAGTGGGATTGTATCATCCATGGACATTTGTCCTAAATTGATATGGTGACTTCGGTCCTCGAGAATGAAGAGGGATTGTATTGTCCCAGGAAATTTTTCCAGAAACGATCCGGTGACTTTGGTCCTCGAGAATGTGGTGGGATTGCATCATCCCTGAACTTCTATTCAAAATGTATCCGGAGGCTTCTGTCCCCATGAATGTGGTGGGATTGCATCATCCATAAACTTATGTTCAAACTGTATCAGGAGGCTTCGGTCCCTGTGAATGTGGTGGGATTGCATCATCCCTGAAATTCTGTTCAAAATGTATCCATAGGCTTTTGTCCACGTGAATTTGGTGGGATTTCATCATCCCTGAACTTCTATCTAAAATGTATCCAAAGGTTTTGGTCCCCGTGAATGTTGTGGGATTGCATCATCCCTGAACTTTTGTTCAAAATGTATCCAAATATTTTGGTCCCCGTGAATGTGGTAGGATTGCATCTTCCTTGGACATAGTCCTAAAGTGATAGGGAGTGATTATCCCGTAATTGTATCCAGTGGCTTCGATTGTCGAGAATGTGGTAGGATTGTATCATCCCTGGACTCTAAGTCCAAAAGTGATCCAAATACTTCCGTCTTCATGTTGTGGATTGCAGGTTGTTGCTGCTGCTGATGATGTTACTGATCGAAAGATCAGAGTGTGATGATGATGATGTTACTGATCGAAAGATCGATGTGTGATGATGATGTTACTGATCGAAAGATCAGAGTGTGATGATGATGATGTTATTGATCGAAAGATCAGAGTGAGATGATGATGATGTACTGATCACAAGATCAAAGTATGATGATGATGATGTTGATCGAAAGATCAAAGTGTTGCTGATGATGATGTTGCTGATCGAAAGGTTGAAGTGCTGCTGATGATGTTGCTGATCAAAAGGTCAAAGTGCTAATGATGATGTTTCTGATCAAAAGGTCAAAGTGTTGATGATTATGTTGCTGATCAAAAATTCAAAGTGCTGATGATGATGTTGTCAATCGAGCGGTCAAAGTGTTGCTGCTCCTGAAGATTGAAGATGAAGGCTATATGTTAAAGATGATGAAAAGCTTCCAATGATTTATAGATGTGTTAACCTGATGATGTTGATGATGTCCTCTCTCCTACTGTTGTTGTTGTTGTTGATGTTGTAGAATACCCTTCTCGTTAAGGGGGAGTTTTGAATTATTGTAACTTCGAAGAATATTCTATATGTATTTTTTGTGGTCCTCGATGTTCCTATCGAGAGAATCACTTGTATTTCTTTATACCCCGATTTTTCTAATCGAGAGAATTAATAAGAGTCATGAGGAAGTCCCCTCTATTGTAAGTTAGGTCATTAGTACCCCAGTTGTGGTTACTCGAGCCTACATAACTGAATTAAATATTAAGTGAACTAAATAATATAAATAGAGGTGAGGTGCTTCTAATTTGAACACACTCACACTCACTTGTGTAGTGCATTAGAGAGAGAGAGAGAGAGAGAGAGAGAGGGAGAGAGAGAAAGAGTTGTAGTTGGAGAAGGAGGAGGATCAGTCTTTTGGTTCTACCTTTTATCTTTTTGGGGCATCTATATTGAGGAAGCTTTTGCTGGGTTTTTCCCTTTAGGGTTTTCCCAGGATAAATTTGTGTTGTTCTTGTGCTACTGTTTCTTTCAATGATCATGTCTACATGATTTTTTTATGAAATTGAAATTAAATGCTGATAATATAGCTTAGCATATGGAATTTTAACATCAGCTCCATCCATAAGATCAATTCCTTAACAAGTGATTCACTACACCATTCATGATAGCGATTCTTGCTAGTTGTTGATGTGTTGGACACATTGCAAATATCATCTGATTGTTCTATCTTATCTATTGCTCTGTATCTACATCTTGGGTGTTCGTTCTTATCTTGCACTCGGGGTGCCAAAAGCAATATGCTATTATAAAAGACATTCTATGCTATCTATCATAATTATACTTTGAATATTTGCTAGGGTTTTTCATCTTCATTTTGAGGGTTTTCCCCAAGGTATATCCCATGTTATGGTTGAGTGTTCATGTGAATCATTTATTGATTTCAAGTTCTCTATATTTATGTTATTAATGCTTTAAAGATCAAATCTCAACATATTTTCACAAAACTCAACATATTTATGTTTTGCACACATATTTTATATGTTATGAATTCATAACATTATTGTGGGTATAAATTTAGACACCCGAATCCATGTAATGTCCCCTCCCAATGGTCAGATTGGGTGAGAGGGACGTTACACTATAGAGATTAAAGACCATGAATAGAATTATGCCACTCATGATTTGGATCTTGCAGCCATCATTCATGCCTTGAAGATGGAGAGGCACTACTTGATGGGTAATAAGCTTGAATTAAGGATTGATCATGACGGTTTGGAGTATTTGTTTGAGAATCCTACCTTGAATGCAAGACATAGAAGGTGGATGGAATTGTTATGTAAATATGACTTTGATATCAAGAACATCAAAGGAAAGGAGAATAAGGTTGTTGATGCACTCATCAGGAAGATAGATGTGATGTATGTAGCAACTATTAGTACCGGTACATCATATTTCAAAGATAAGATCATTGAAGCCATTGTTATCGATGAACATTACCTCCATGTAAGAGATGGATTGTAGCAACATAAAGTACCACCGAAGTTTGATAAGTATAAGTTGGAAGAGAATGGAATACTCATGCATAAGGATAGGGTTTATGTGATAAAATTTGGAGATATAAGGAATATGGTTATGGAAGAGATGCATACTGTGCCTTATGTTGGGCATTTAGGTTATCAAAAGATAGTAGCAGCAGTTAGTAAGCATTAGTACTATTGGTTAGGAAAGAAGATTTGTGTTGCAAATTACAAAGCCATATGCATGGAATGTTAGAAGGTTAAAGTGGAGTTTGACATCTAGCGAGTTTGTTGCAACCATTACAAATATTTGAATGGAAGAGGGATGTAGTATTGATAGATTTCATCACTAAGTTTCCTAAGACACGACTACAAAATGATGGAATCATGGTGATGGTGGATAAGTTGACTAAATATTCACACTTTATTCTAGTGAAACAACTCATAAGATAGATAACATTGCATACATTTATATGAAATAGGTTTCCAGACTACACGGAATTCCAAAATCTATAGCGTCAGAAATAGATGCAAAGTTTACTTATAAATTTTGGAATAGATTGTTCAATGGATTTGGCACAAATGTGAACATGAGTGCATCCTACCATCCTCAAACACATGGCCAAACAAAAAGAGTCAATCAAGTGATTGAGGATATGTTGAGAATGTATGTGATGGATCATCCATCCAAGTGGGAGGATTATTTACACTTGATAGAGTTTTCTTATAATAATGGATATTGCGCCTCTTTAAAGATGAGTCCTTTTGAGGCATTGTACAGAAGGAAGTGTGATTCTCATATAAGTTGGGATAATCCAACATATACAATAATTGTTGGATCGAAACTACTAAAGGACATAGAAGATAATATGGTTAGAATCAAGCATAATTTGAAAGTAGCTCAAGAAAGACATAAAAGTTATGCAGATCATAACATAATTGACAGATAGTTTAAAGTTAGAGATCATGTCTTTTTAAAATTTAGACCCAAGAATGGTTCCTTGAGCTTGGGGAACTATTCCAAGATAAATTATAGATACTTTGGACCCTTTGAGATCTTAGCTAGGATAGGTCTTGTTGCATATGGGATTTCATTTCTTGCTTGCATTAAAGTGCATAATGCATTTCATGTATCTTTGTTGAAAAATTATATTCCTGATGCTAATCGTGTGATTGGTTGGAATGTGATTCAAGTGGAACCGAAAGGGGATTTTTTAGTACAACCAATTTCCATATTGAGTAGAAAAGTAAAGTTTGTACAAAATCAAGAGACCGGGAAGGTAAAGGTCCAATGGACCCATTATAGTAATAAAGATGCTACTTGGGAGCTGGAAGATGCTACGAATGAGGAATACTATCATATTTTTTGAAATTTTGTGTTGCGTCATGTATGTGATAAGCATTCATTGAGGAAGATGCATTGTTTTAAGGGGGAGAGGGATGTAGTACCCCAAATGTTAAGCCCCATACAAATGTTATTATTTGTTTTGTTATTGTGGCACAAGGTTCCAGGACTGTGGAATTGGGAATTACTATTATTATTGTTGTTGTTGTTTAGTAAAACAATTGCTTAACATGGACAACTAATGAGAATGGGGGGCCATGGACTCCATATGCAAGGGGGTTTGGGACTAGGAGTTGTTGTTCTCCATAACATTAATTGTTGGATCCTATTTTTGATTATTTTGGCTTATGGAGGTACTATTACATCCTCTTAGATGTTTGGTAGGACCATATTGACTAATACACCTTCCTTGGCCTTGGTTTGGTGTCATTTATAACTCCTCATGTGTTAGTGTGCCCTCACTGGAAAATTTAAGCTTGCACT
This sequence comes from Pseudotsuga menziesii, assembly GCA_001517045.1. Lineage (NCBI taxonomy): Eukaryota > Viridiplantae > Streptophyta > Pinopsida > Pinales > Pinaceae > Pseudotsuga > Pseudotsuga menziesii. Next base: position 11,987 of record LPNX010497447.1, on the reverse strand, counting down.
TTATGAAGTGCAACTCCTAACTTTTTATGCACCCTTTTTCTATTATGGGAAAGGAATCTCATGAATGATTAAATCCTCTATCAATTCGAGTTGTCTGGGGAGGAATTCAAGTTAGCCTCTTATGGTTTAAGTAACCCTATTGGATTTGAGTTGCATCTCTTAGGAATGAAAATGGATATATAATGATTCAAATTGGCCTTATTTTGTTCTTCTTCTCTCTCTTTGAGCTCTCTACTGCAGTGGAATTATCTCTTATCAAGAAAATACATTATCTCAAGTAGGTGATGCATGGTATTGGTGAATATTGAAGGCCTTGTAATGAGGTTTGAAGACCCTTTAATGGGGATTGAATATTGATCTATGCTTACATAACAAGCATCCTTATCCCATTTCTTATATTAGTATGGATCTAGATTGTAAATATTGTGTGAGAGTGGTGATATATTTAGGGCATGTAGAGCGACGAGAGTCACAACTCAATAGGTAGAGTAAATGGAAGGTAAAGTTTAGATGGAGAAAAGTGTCATTGTGGTATTCTCATGATGTTGATAAGGACGCAATCATATGTTATGGTTTGCCTATTTTTGAGTATTTATGGGTTGTGATACCTCTTCCATTGTGTTAGGAACATTTTTTTCTATAAGGGTTACTTTTTTTTTCATTGAAAAAGGATTATGTATGACTGAGATACAATTGTTTTTGTGTGGCAGTGTTCTCGGTGTTGAGATGAGGGCACCATACCCTTTGGTTTGAGAATACCTCTCTTGTAGATCTATGGCATCAACTCAGGGGTTACTTTCATGTTGAAATATGCATGGACATGTAATCTCTAAGGCTTGGTGGAGCATTGTTTTGTTGAAGCTAGTTTCCCATTATTAATATGAGTATTTTATTATGTGATTATTTATTGTATTTTCTGATGAATATGTGTTTATGGATATGATTTTATTGTTGGTTACATGGATGTAGGTAGAAGCCATGAGATATGATGTTATTATTTTTTATATGGATGTATATGGAATCCTTCATATTTGATATACTTATTGTTTATATTTTTGTAGGTGGAAGTCACTAGATCTGCTTTTTAACAATGTTAATGTGGTTGTAGATGTAGCCCATAAATCCGATTATTACATTGTTATGATATCTTGTACATATGATTTTATTAATGTTTATATGGATAAAATAGATATGGTATTTGATATTTAGATACATGTTGATATCTTTCTCATATTTGTTTATGTTTATGTTTGGATTTACCTTGCATTCCATGTGCATATGAAAATTGATATGCATTACAAGTTTGCATGGTATTTTAATAGGATAATTGTTTTATTTAATTGGATTGCTGGCATGTTTCCGCAGCCTTAGATAGCCTTATTCCACTATGAAATACTGATTCAACCTTCTCTTTGGTTTCCTAGTGACCTTGGCCTTGATTTTTGGGTCAGGAACATCATAAGGAGGCATAAATTTCTGATATGGTATCTGATTGAGGCAATTGTTGGATAATTGGAAAGGTATCATAGTGTAGAACATTATTGAGGGATTGGGAGCTATGATCATGAATGTTTGACCCCAAAAAACATCATTTAAGACCTCAAATGAGATTTTAAAGGTTCTAGACCCTAAACCTGCAAAGTGAGACATGCCCCTTAAATGGGCCCTATAAGCTAATTCATCCAATCGTTCCACCTACAAAGCACCAAAATAGATTACAAATTATATATTGATCCAATTCAAATCAATTGGAATTTTTAATGTACCCAATTTCCTCTTTACTACTGTGGAAAAAGGGCTATAAATTTTTTCCTTAACAATGTCCAACAAACTAATAAGTTAGTTTCAATGCTTATAATCAAGGTACTTTCTCATCAAGTATAACTTTATATAGAAGAGACATAGTGGTTCAAGGATCTCATTCAAAAGAAGGTGGTACAGTTTGTCATAAATCCTATATTATTACTTGACCAACTAATTACTTCCACTTCATTTATCATAATCAACCAATACTTATTTTACACAAAACATTTCTTTAGATATAACTTTATATGTTGGGTGGTATAAGTACAACATATATCCATGTTAGTAGAATTACAACATAACCATTATTAATAAAATATGTTATTTTCCATTCTTCTTACTTTCAACTTCATGCATAAGGTTTAGAGCATTTATTTAATTATATCGTTCATGTTCTAAGTCTATAGTCAAGTGTAAGCTATTCTCATCAACAAGAAGCTACTTGGTTAACTTAGCAATTAAAACCCTTTAGTTACATTCATAACCTATTTCTTACCAAGATTAGTTGACAACAAAAAGGTATTTTCAAGTGTTTATACTAACCCATTCAAGCATTAAAAGTTTTACCATCATTTAAGATATTCATCCACCTTAAAGTAAGTACTTTATATAGATAGTATAAATCCACTTTCACCCATCTAGTAAGAATTCAAGCATAATAATTAATAATATTCGAAGCAAAACATACATTGACTATTTAGTTACAATCTCATTATTATAATCCCTATGCTCATTTAATCCATAATAATTATAGAAAATTACATCAAGGAAGAACATATAACACTTGTTTCATACAAATTCTTAATATGACAAGAACATTTCTTAATAAAACTTAACATCTTTAACCACCATGTAACAATAAAAAAACATATTTATCTTAATGACGTGGTGATTGAAGGCTTGAATGCAACGTTCCACTCAACTTTTTGTCTCTCTATCCGATGTATAGTATTTCCACCGAGA
>LPNX010497441.1:30665-72724 GCA_001517045.1 Pseudotsuga menziesii | reverse complement strand
ATGTTGTTTGATAAAGTTATAAAAAATTATAATTTAGAGATATAATTTTATTTTTTAATTTTTTAGATTTTAAATGAAATAGAATGATAAATAAGGAAAAAAGTGGAGAAATTTAAAAAAGAATTAAGGATTTCTAATTTTTTATAAAATAAAGTTCTTCTTTGATTATATTTTTTAGAAATTTGAATAATTATTAATTATTTTAAATGAACATTAAAAAAAACACAAGTATAATTACTTTAAGATAACTTTATAATGGAGCCTACGCAATATGGACTTAATATTACATTTAAAAAAAAAATTATTGTACGATGTTATATATATATCTAATGATGTGATTTTCTTCTTTGATGTTGTCCATAGGATCATTTAGACTATAAAATTACAATAAATATGATTGAGTTAATGTTAAATATTTTTTTTATTTGTACGATGTCACATCCACAACTAATGTTGTGATTTAATTCTCTAATGTTAATTATAGAATCATACATATCATAAAATTACATTATACAAAATTAAAGTCCCAAAACAATTTGAAAACCACTAGAAAAAAATTATATCTATTACCCATAAGTAGAATCAAATGTTAACCCTTAGAATTGAGCTTACACTATATTAAACCAACATTACATCCACAACTAATGACATGTTTATTTTTTTTCCTTATAGTTGATAAAGAATGATAAACAATTAAATGTTATCTAACTTTAAATGATATTAACAAACAAGGAATTCCATTTGGATATGCTTGTTTTAGAAATTTGAAATATGTAAGTTGATAAATTATGATAATTTTTTCCTTATGGTTGATAAAGAATGATAAACAATTAAATGTTATCTAACCTTAAATGATATTAACAAACAAGGAATTTCATTATGATAAACTTGAAATATGTAAGTTGATAAATTATGATAAACAATTAGATGTTATCTAACCTTGAATGATATTAACAAACAAGGAATTCCATTTGAAGATGTGTGTTTTAGAAATTTGAAATATGTAAGGAAATATATAATCTAACAACAATTTTTCATTAGTTAATTTATTAGATTATCGATGGAATATGTTAGTAAAGGAGTAAGTTAAAGTGCTTCATAAATTTGCTTACTTAAAATAAAAAATTTCCTTATTTATTATTTATTTTAAAATCAAAATATTTTTAGTTGTCTTAAAATCAATTAATTTTTTTTTAAAATATATATTAATAAAAATATCAAATCACCTTTTTGGTTAATCCCACACACTATAAAACTAATGTTACATAACTGTTTTTTTATTGTATAATGTTACAACCACAAATAATGTGTTTGTATTTCTAGTTGTTATTCATATGGTTATATATATCATAAAATTATCCTCAATTATCTAAAAAAAATTAAAAACCATAAATAAATAAAAAAGAGCTTTATTTCTTAATATATCATGCATAAAAAATAAAATAAAAGATATTTATGGATTAAAATAATATAAGTAAAATTACATGATCACCCTCATAGTTGGGCTTATACAATATTAAACCTATGTTGTAGCAGCTAAAACTAATCATGTAGTTTATTATTATTTTTATTGTTTTATAGATGATAAATTATGATAAATAAATTTGAAGGATATCTGACCTTAAAGTATATGTATATTTTAATATAGAACTTATCATATTTGAATAAGATCATTTTAGAATTTTGAAATCGATTTATACCAATTGTAGGGACCATTTAAGGCCTTAGTTAAAATTTATCAATCTAAATAGCATATCTACATTTTCCCTTAACTTAATTTAAGTTTAACAAGATTAAAACAGATTTAAACTTCAACATTCTTTTTAAAAATCAGTAGTTTCAACTAAAATAATAAACTCATCATTTTCTTTTCAATTAGACTATTACAATTTTGAGAAAATAGAAAAAAATAGTAAATAAACAATATTTCCGACTTGAGATCTTGTTGGAGCATGTGGAATGCTAGGGAGAGATGTAAAAGTCTAGTTGCAAGTCCACTCCTTGATTGAATTTAGAAACAATTTATCATATGAAGAATGAAAAAGGTTTGATGGCTATATAACCTTGAATTATATTATATAATAATAATAATCTAGTTAGACACCAATTTGGTATATAGACTTCCTCCAAATAATGGTTTTACTCGTAATTTTTTTAAAACTTTGAATAATCTTAATCGTTTCAAAATGAAATACAAATCCTTAAAAAGATATATTAAAAAAATACCAATAAAACCACTAAAAGTCAATTTCATATTTGAATATATGCAATATAAAATTAAAATTACAAAAAATAAAAAAAATTAATAATACAATATTACATTTACAATTAGAATTAAAATTATAAAAAATAAAAAATTGATTGTAATGTTACATTTACAATTAACAATTAAGAATGTGATTAGATCCAAAAACATTTGAAAGAAACAAAAAATAAAATAAAAAAATATCTATTCTCCAACAAAAAAAATCAAATGATCACCTTCACCTTCATAGTTGAGGCTACACTATATTAAACGAATGTTGCATAGACCATTAATATGTTTCTTTTTTTGTTTTAAAAGATTACATAAGTGACAAATTATGATAGATAAGTTAGATGTTTATCCGACCTTAAATGATATTCATATCTAAATTAATAGAGTATTTCATTTGAATATGTTTGCTTTAGAAATTAGAAATATATAAAAAATTATAATTGAAATACAATTTGTTATCTGTTAATTTTGTTGATTATGAATGAAATATATTGATAAAAAGATTAAATCTATAATTAATGATGTGATTTTATTCTTTGATGTTGTTTATAAGATCATGTAGATCATAAAATTAAGCTAAACAAAATTGAGGATTCCAAAAACATTTGAAAACAATAACAACAAAAAAAATTATATCTATTATCCACACCCTACACTATATTAAACTAATGTTACAAATATAATTAATATGAATTTTTTTGTTTTAAAAAAATTACATAACTAATAAATTATGATAAAGAAGTCAATAAATTATGATAAATAAGTTAGATGTTTATGTGGCCTTAAATGATATTTCTATTTAAACTAATATAGTATTTCATTTAAACTAATATTTAAACTAATATAGTATTTCATTTAAATATATTTATTTTATAAATATATAAAGAATTATAGTTTAAAGACAAATTCTCATAGTTAATTTTGTAAACTATAAATGAAATATATTGATAAAAAAATTAAAATTTTGACCAAGTTTAGTTGAAATAAAGTTTTTTTTATTTTATTTATTATTTGTTTTGAAATTTAAATATATATATATATTACAAAACCACAAATATAAAATTACTAGAATAATATTACATAAAATCACAAAAAAATATTATTATATAAAAAAATATAAATAAAATTACACATCACATAATCACCTTTCTAATTAAGCTTAACATTATACTAAATCCTTATTACATTCACAACTAATATTGTTATATTTTTTTTTGGTTATTTCTCTTAAGAGATCGCATAAAGACCATAAATTATGTTAGGCATTCTCAATTAATATTGTTATTTTATATTTTGTTGTTTCTATTAGGAGATCACACAAAGACCATAAATCAATGGTAAACATGTTTAAGGGTTATTTTACTTTAAAATTATATATATTAACAAAAAAATATTCTATCTAAAAAAGATTATTTTGAAATTTTGAAATATAAAAGAAAATAGAATATAAAAAATTTATTTTATGAATAAAAAATGTTAATAAAAGATTTAATTAATTTCTCATATTATGGAAAAAGTTGATAAAAGATTGAATTAAAAAGTGTACCATTTCAGTATTGGTAATAACAAACATGTTTAAAGATTATCTAACCCCTACACATATATTCCGTGTGAAAATATCTCTCATATATATGTTTGTTATTACAAACACTAAAATGCTATATATATATATTTAAATGGGACACTTATATTGTCCCATTTAAGTATTTGTAATATATATATATAACTTGAAGATGCTCATAGAAGTTTAGAAATACTTTTTTAAATTATAAATATAAATATAATATGTTGATAGGTAGAGAAATTTTATAAAAAAAATTAGTTTAATTTTACTGGCTAAGTTTATATTTTTAAGTAAAATAAAATTTAATCTTAATTTATTATTTTTTTCCAAAATTTGAATAATTCTATTCTTTTAACTAAAATTTTAATAATAAAGTATTATAATCAAAATTTTAATATATTTAATAAAATTATAAATATAAATTTATTAAAAAAAATAAAAAATTAAATTAAATTTGTTTATTTATGAATTTACTTTTATCGATAATTATTTTAGAATTAGATTCCCATGTTAAGTTTGAAAGGTGCCTATTTTAAATCAAATCTATGAAATACCATGAGGCTAGGAAGTTGAGTTTATCTATTTATTTATTAGAATTTAAATAACCAAATAACCGAATGAAATTGTTGCCAACCGCAAATGGATCATTGGGAATTCAACTATTTTCCTCTTCATATTCCAATCTTACTTATTAGAAGTGTGGAGGTAGAAGCATAGACACAACATCCTATAAGTGGAACATAGGAACACCCATAAGGGAGGAGGAAGTGTAGGAACGTTAGTTCAGAAAAAGAGTTGCAACAAAGGAGAGGTGCAACAAAGAATAGTTACAGCAAAGGAGAGTTACAACAACCTCACAGCGTACACATTGTGGGTGCAAGAGTGATTTCCCGAATATGGTTAATACTAATATTAGTGTTGTAGTTGATATAGTCTGTAATAAATATTTCTGTGCATGAATAAAAATTGACATTGTATTAATTCCAGTTAATGAATGTGTGAAGAAACTGTGGTTATCTCCTTGTTTTCTATCTATTATTCTCTCTGTGATTGGTTGTTTGTTGTGCATTTTGAATTGCAGCCACCCGCTACATCATAAACACACTGATACAATTCTACTTACCCTTGAACTTGTATCAAAGCTTATTTACTGTTCCTGTGAACTTTTTTTTTTTCAATGTGGTTCACATGTCGGCTTGATCGACGGGCTACATCCACGGAATAATTTCTGGCGGACCCACCCGAAGGGGCCTCACACCCGCGGCCGCTGCATGCCTAACCCCAAGAGAGTCGATGAGAATGGATCCCGCGACCTCACATGCTGGGAGGCCTAACTATGAGTACTCGACCGATTGAGCTAACTCTTGGGGCTTGTTCCTGTGAACTTACAAGTAGTCTTCATACTTTTAAGATTATAAGTATTACACTAAGAGAATATTGTTCACTGAAATCATATATGTAATTAAATAAACTTTCATCTTACAAGTATAAAACATTAAAAACTATAGTTTAGAACTAATTTTTATTTCTTATTTTCTAAATTTATAGATTATATTTGACAATAATGTTCACTAAAATCCTATGCTTAATTAAAGAAATTCATCTTATAAATATGAAACATAAAAACAAATATAGTCAAGAAATAATTTACATTTCTTATTTTTTAACTTTATAGATTATATAGAAGTTAAAAGGTTGGATAAATGAAAGATGGAATAAAGTTGTGATTTAATTTATTTTAGATTGATAAAAAAGTTAAAATGTTCGATAAATGAAAGATGGAATAAAATTGTGATTTAATTTATTTGAGATTTTATTTCAAATGTTAGATAAATGAAAGATGGAATAAAGTTGTGATTCAATTTATTTTTATTTTTTGAAATTAGTATTTAATCTTATCGGTTTAAAACTTTATCTTTAAATAAATTAAATAAGAAAAATTAAATATATTACAAGAGACACAAATATAATTACTAGGTTACTTTAGCTTTCCACATGTTAAGAAGATAGATGTAATTAGAAAGATAATTCTTGACAAGATAAACCTATCGAATCCATAGGATTTTTTTGAGCGAGTGGATCAAGGAGAGCCATGCATATGTGGATCAAGAAGAGCCATGCATAAATCAAAAATAGAATAAAATTGTGATTTAATTTATTTTAGATTGGTGAAAAAGTTCAAATGTTAGATAAATGAAAGATGGAATAAAGTTGTGATTTAATTTATTTTTATTTTTTGAAATTAGTATTTAATCTTATTGGTTTAAAACTATATCTTTAAATAAATTAAATATATTACAAAAGGCACAAATATAATTACTAGGTTAGTTACTTTAGCTTTCCACATGTTAAGAAGATAGATGTAATTAAAAAGATAATTCTTGACAAGATAAACCGATCGAATTCATAGGATTTTTTTGATAAACTTTACTATCAAAGAACCAAAATTATTCCTTTATAGCTTGAATGAAACCAAGTACAAATAAATATCCAGAGTTAAGTGCACTATGGCTTTTGCCCCCTAGACAGCTTTGGAAAAAGGCATCGAATAGTTGTACATAAGAATCAATCTATAAACTAGAAACTTTGGATCGGTGCACAGATGGAAGTGTTATCCTTTAAAATTTATTAAAATTTTTAATAACAATCTTTTACAATCAAATTTTAAATATATTTAATTCAAAAAATTATAATTATTATAATAAAAAAATTAATAATAAAATTTTATGATTAAAATTTAAAATAATAAAATTTTATGATTAAAATTTAAATATATTTATTAAACTTATAAATTAATAACAAAATTTCATTGTTAAAATTTAAATATATTTATCAAACCTATAAATTTGAATATATATTTTTATTGAATTAAAAAAAAAACTAAATTTAATGTCTCTTTATTAATTTATTTTTATTAATAATTTTTTTTTAATATATATTTTTATTGAATTTGAAAAAAATTAAATTTTATGTTTTTTTATTAATTTATTTTTATTAATATTTTTTTCCAATAATATAAAGTTTTAGTGGATTTAAATCAAATTATAAAATAAATTAAACTTGCCGATTTATTAAATAAAATATCTCATTAATTTATGGGATAATTTTTTTTATTATGCATAATTTTTTTATTAAAAAAGATATAAAAAATAGTATCACTCAATCACTCTTCTAGTTGAAATTACATTATTTCTATCTATAAATAATGATACATAGATGGTGTCTCACACACTGTCATTGTTGAAATGTGTTACATATAACGATGTGGTTTTCATTTTTGCTGTTTATTGGATATATATAAAGATAAAGATGTTCAAAGGTTATATAAAAGAAATATTTATTAAAAACAAATATCATTTACTTAGTTAAATAATGTTATACACATTTTTAATGTTTAATAATAATTTTTTAAAATTAGTAAGATCATATAAATTATAAAAATATTATAAATAAAATTGAGATAAAAATAAATTATTAAAAAATATAAAAATAATCATTAAATGTCACTTTTATAAAAATATTAGAATAATACTACATAATTTTAATTTAATATATATATGATATTATATTCACAAATAATAATGTGATTTTTTTTTATTGATCATTAAATCCCATATACAATAAAATTAGGAAAATATCATCCTCATAATTAAGCCTCCACTATTGAGGCAATGTTATATAATATGGTTTTCTTGTGTTGTTCCGAGGAGATTACATAAATTATAAGTTATGATAAAGAATTTCTTAACATAATACTATTTATAAATATTTTTTTAATTATTCATTAAATCGTATATAAATTCCCATATATCATCAAATTAAATTAGTGAGACTAGAATTACAATATCACCCTTATAATTAAGCCTCCACTATTGAGACAATGTTATATGATATGGTTTTTTTTGTTGTTCCTAGGAGATTACATAAACTATAAATTAGCATTTGTATCGAGAGGTGCAAAGGAATGTCGAGAGAGTAAAAATATTGAGTCTTTCTGCAATTGATTCTTTCCAACTTACTTTGGGAGACTGGAAATTACATTTTAATAATACTTTTATGGGTACTATTGACTCGAATTACAACTCAGGTTTTACCCCAAGACATCCATGACTAAATACATTAATGACATCCTCAATCAGAGGATCAACATATCTTTGTCCCCCCATTTTAACTTAATAAATTTCCTTAATGACCCTTGTTTGTTTGGATATATTGACTTTTCGAATAAATTTTACCTTGTTTTCCAACCTGTCTTTTTTTATTCTGATTCTTGCTTTTCGAATTCAGGAAGCAAAAATCCCTTTTTCGGAGGTACGTTGAAATTTGTTTTCCGCTTTCTGATTTCTGATGTCTAGATCCCATAAGTCCTATAATTTTCAATAAGGAAATGTCCCTTTCTCGATTTTCGGTTTTCGATATCTGGGTTGCGGAAAGTGGAAATATAGTTATTTTTCGAAGGGTTTTATGATATTTGCGATTTCTGATTTTCGATTTTCGGATCGCGAAAGTCGGCAATATTGCTTTTTACACTTATGATTTTTTATCTTTCTGATTTCTGCAATTTTCCTTTGTGAGTTCGGAAATTGGTAAACTCACAAGTTTGTTGGTCAAATATTTACTTCTCGATTTTCGACTTCCGAAGTTCGAAACACGGAAATCGGAAATCACAATTTTTTAGACCTTAGCACTATCCCGTTATATTTTATCGCTTCAATCGTAGCCGTCCATATATCCTAGATCTACGATATAGATAATTTTTTCTATTTGATTTTTGGGTTTTAAATATGTTTGAAGTTACGTCTATTTTTACCATTTCGCTCATGCTTTTTTCATGTGTTCGAATATTTTACTGCATATTTTTCCTTGCTCCAGCTCACGGATTTATAGTTTTCTAATATTTTTCACCAGAAAGTAATTACCACTCGACTGTTTTTTTTTTTGGTTTGAACTCATGTCATTGTTTTAAACATGGTTTCCAAAATCCAATTAGAGATAATGTCCACTACCTCCTAGAACACAAGGTCGAAAACAACTCTTGAGGAGAAAAAGAACAAAGACCCTAATTTCAGTGTGTTCATTAATACCAGTGGTCATGTCTCTGATACCTTGTATTGGTCTAGGATTTCTGTCATTTTTTACAATGACAATTTATCCTCTGTTACCCATGATCAGTCGACTTATGAACAAATTCAGAGTTCTCAGCTTCACGGCATTGCTGCTAGACCCTTTCATGCCCTATACAGACCCCGTTAAGTGAGCGTTGGACTACGAAAACCCTAAGGAATGCTCTTTCAACGACAATACCCGTAGTCCCATTGCATCGTTCCATTCTGACGTATTTTCTAGGTCTTATGCGCTTGGACCTCCTAGAAAAATTTTGACATCGAAATTTCTTGATGAGGCCATTACCCTGTTCAACTACGAAGAGGTGGTAAAGTCTTGGATGGACAACATAGAACTGCTTAGGGAACATTGTATAACCTCCACTAATTCCTATCCAATTTCCTGCTTTAGGGAACCATTCTCATTACTAGCAGCTATGTTTTATCGCTTGTATGGGTTAGAAAATTGCTCCTTGTTCAAAGCTAAGTGGGTTCTGGTGGCTCATCATATTTTGCTTACAAGTTATTCTTTCAATTGGGCACAGGTTTTATCTTTCAATTTGAAAGATGAAATTGATAAGTATCAAAAAAACTCGACCATTCGAAATCCAACATTTTACATGTCAAGGTTTGTGATGGATGCTTTCTATGCAACTTCTCCTTTCCCTGTTTTAAATTGGAACTGGAACAAGAATTCTCCCCCGACGCACATATATTTTTCTGATATGTGGGAGGAAAATTGCATTCCTTGAATTTACTAGATCTGCAAAGTATTCCTTGGGTCGATATACCATAAAATTTGCAAGGCTGACACTCCGACATTTTCTCAGAGAGCCAAGGCATTAATTTCAGCACATGGCGATTGGTATGTCAGAGAATATTTCTCCTATATGAGGATTTTGGGTAGCAATACAATGCATCTACTACTGAGAATTGTCCCTGATTGTATGGTACTACAGGAATTCACATTTCAACCGGTTATTGATGGGATTTTTCCCAAGCTGGAAAAGTACAAGAAAAAGGTGTGGCCCAAATTTACCTTGTACCTAGACTCCCTTGTACTTCAAAATTCTACCCATGCAGCTATGCTGGGTAAAGAAATTTCTATCATGAATTTGGGAGAGGTACCCAAGAGGATGCATGACCCAAAATATTGTCTTGCCAACTTCTTTTCACATGAGCGTGCTAAGTCTCATTATGTTCACGAAGATGATCCTGATGATTCTATGTTTAGAGAAGCTGTGGATTTTCGAGAGGCAATGGGAAAGATCGAGGATCCAGAGGTTAAGCCTCATCTATACAAACACCAAAAAGACATTAAGGATTTTACTCTTCATTACATGGAAACTAAACTGAAGATAGAGCAGGACCTTCAAAAGCAAAACATGGAGAAAGAAGAAAAAGAGCAAGAAACAAGCTATGTTACTACTCTTGCTACTAAGTCTAAGGACAAAGGTAAGGGTATCCTTGATAGTCCTTCCATTCCTTAGCCTACCTCTAAGGAAGACACTCTACAAAAGGGAGTAGAGTTTAAGAAGAATATTGAGAGAATCTGTTCTCAATTAAAAACTCACATAGAAATGGCTGAGTCACAGTCTAAGAAGCCAAAGATCCAATTGAGTTCTGAGCAAGTCCAATCACAACATGAGCCCAGGGAAGAACAGATGGTGCCCTTGCTACAAATTGCTTAAAGAGAACAGGTACTCATGCAAGTCCCTTCGATATGATAGGTAAATCCTTGACCTCCCTCTGATGTTGAAATTCATGACATAGAGAGTGATATTGAGGAAGAGACTAGTCCTTCCACTTGTCTAGTTAGTATTTTGACTTCCTTGGTATCATCCATTCCCAGTCCTAAGAAGTCTGAATTTGTTTTAGGTGCATCATTTTCCTAGCAGTATTTTTCTGAAAATAGTCTTTCACTAGTTCTGGAACCTACCACTACTATTCCCACGATATTAGTTGACTCGCCCATTCATACTTCTTATCCTCCCCATTCCCCACCTCATCTTCTCCCAACATCCCCACTTTCTCAGCTTCCTCAGATAAAAATTCCTTGCATCTCTACAACTCTTTCCCCTAAAGTTGATATACCTATACTCAATTCCTCTTCATCCCTAACATTTACTTGTTTTACTTCTCCTATGAACATATCATCCCTTAATATAGAAATACATATTTCCTAGACAGAAATTGATCCCCTAGTTACCACTCAACAACAAACCATTTCACCCCATGAAGGAATGGAATATTTTGGAGAAGATGTTGTGGTATCTATGGGAAAATACTACTGGAGTAAGAAGGACAAATATTTGATCAAGAGAGGATCTAAGAAGACAAGAGAGGGCTCAACCAAAAATATGCCTTCCCTCAGTCATGTTATATGGAAATAAAACACCCCTTATATTAAGCAGGGGGCATTAGATATAGCAGTTGCTATGGGAGATTTTGCAGGGGCTAATTACGACTTTGTTTCACAACTGAGTGTGACCCTTACTGATAAGGAACAAGAATTGCAAAAGAATATATTTGACTTAGCAGTAGCTGAGGAAAAACATGTAGAAGAGGTTAAGCAGTTGAAACAAGAATATGAGAGAAAAATCAAGCAATGGTAGAAGAAGACAAGAGATCTCAAAGATAAACTTGGCAAATCAGATGTTCTCAATCAGTAACAAGCAGAAAATATTGTCATCCTTGAGCAACAAGTGAAGGATTCTTAGAGAGAATCAACAACCTCTTATTTTTCAAATATGACACCATAAGAGTTTAAGCAAGTACTTTGTAGAGTGCATGAATATTTTTGCAAGGCCATGTTTATTCTATATACCTGTTTTGATGAGATGCACGGTTTATATAATTCATTTGTGCAACATTCTGAAACTTTGGAAACCCACCATGATCAAACAAGAGAAGCATCTAGGGATTTCAAATAGGTGATAAATTGGCAATTGCATATCTCATATAGGCTAGATGATATACCAATTTTGGAAAATCTACAAGACAAAATGACTGAGGTCATAATTGAGACATGGGAGAATATCTGTGACTCAGTGGAAGCCATAACCAGAGAAGAACAGTTGACTTGCAAATGTAGGTGGTCAACTTCTAAAGTTTTTCTTGATTATTTGGACTTGCCTGTGTTAGATCCTATTGCTCAGGTGCCTTCACCAAAACTCCAGCTGGAACAGGTTGAACAACATTTCGATGCAGCTAAGGAGCAAATACAACAGATAAATCAGCTCACCATGTAGGAGATCGAGAGATGGATTGAGATCCCTTACTCTTCGATGGATTTGATACAGGTGTACTTGAAAGAGTGGAAGAAAATCAAGAAGAAGGAGATCACCTCGCAAATATGAAAAACATAAATCCACTGGAGACATGCCCATTTTCAAGAGATTGACGAGCTGATCAATCTACATGCCAAGTGGCGTTCCGCCCTTGGCAAACCTTGAAATTTTTTTATTTTGTAATCCTAGCTCTTGGGAATTTTATTTTCTTGTAAAATTTGTAATATTATTTAAAGGGAGAAATTTCCCAAGTATAGTAGGGACTTTTATACCATAAGTTGAAGGTTTACACGGGAGAAAGGACTACCGAGGCATAGCAGGAAAGTTTGTGGTTTTAGAACTTTGTAATTTTTTGCAGATTAATAGAATTACAATCATTTCATATTATGTTTCATGGTTCTTGATCGACTATTTTTAATGAATTTCAATCTATCTCCTAATCTATATGGATTGCTAATTATTGGTGGCTTACTATAAATGTGTCAATTCATGTGCTGATTTTTCTTTACTGAACTGACACGTGAAATGTGTATCTAGCGAATGTATTTCATTTGGTTTACACGATTATTTACATTGTTAATAATTGGTTATTGATCTCTAATATTGATTTGTAAATTAATATTGTCTCTTAGACTCATTGTGTATCTCTAACGCTTTGGACAGAGTCCTTGGCAATTTTATTTGTTAAGTTAGTCTGAAATTAAGCTAGAAGAAGTGATCTTCATTTGCATGTTTGCACATTAAATGGTTGTTCTCTTTCATCTCCTACATCCTACAATAGTCCTATTTTGAAGTTATTACTCATTGTGTTTATGTGTCCTTAAACAGATAGTTAGGAATCAATTTTTTTTTCAATCTTTTTGTGCTTATCCTCACAACAGATATTCTACATCTGAAAAGCATTGTGCTAGTGGAGGCCTCGTATCCATAGGATATTACTATTTCAAATAGCTTGAGGATAGAGTCTTGTCTACATGGGAACAGTTCAAGAATCTTTTGTTTTCTAAGTCTCATTTTGACCGCTTCCGCTTTCCACAGTTTGCTTTTTGCAATGTGGGAAGCATAGATCCAATTTTTCCAAGTCATCAGGGAAATCCATTCTCGAATTCCGCTTTTCGTAGTGCGGATCTGGGAATTGTCAGTTTGTTTTAATAAAACGATTGTGTTTCTACCTTCATTTTTCTGCAGTGCGGAACACGGAAATCGAAAGTTACAAGTTTCTAATAAAACTGTCTGTATTTCTGACTTTCACTTTCCACGTTTCGCACCCTGGAGTGCGAAAATCGAAAAAGTATTTGTGTCAAATATCGGAACTTTGATTTTTATTTTCACAATTTTTTTTCCATCCGCTTTCCATTTTCCGTAGTGCAGAATGCAGGGTGCGGAGGCCTCGTATTCATAGGACTATTTCCTTTTGTTGACTTCCTTGTATATTTTCTGGAAACCTACACGTCGGGCCCATTTAAAACATGACATTTAAAAAAACATTTAAAAACAACAACAACAACAAAAAATTATATCTATTATCCACACCCTACACTATATTAAACTAATGTTACATATACAATTAATATGAATTTTTTTTGTTTTTAAAAAATTACATAACTAATAAATTATGATAAATAAGTTAGATGTTTATGTAGCCTTAAATGATATTTCTATTTAAACTAATATAGTATTTCATTTAAATATATTTATTTTATAAATATATAAGGAATTATAATTGAAAAACAAATTCTCATTTGTTAATTTTGTAAACTATAAATGAAATATATTGATAAAAAAATTAAAATGTTGACCAAGTTTAACTGAAGTAAAGTTTTTTTTCTTTTTTTTAAATTGTTTTGAAATATAAATATATATATATATATTACAAAACCACAAATTACTAAATATTACATAAATTCATAAAAAAATATTATTATATAAATAAATATAAATAAAATTACACATCACATAATCACCTTTCTAATTAAGCTTAACATTATACTAAAACCATATTACATTCACAACTAATATTGTTATATTTTTTTTGGTTATTTCTCGTAAGAGATCGCATAAAGACCATAAATTATGTTAGGCTTACACTATATTAAATCCATATTGCATTCTCAATTAATATTGTTATTTTATATTTTGTTGTTTTTATTAGGAGATCACACAAAGACCATAAATCAATAATCAATGGTAAACGTGTTTAAGGGTTATTTTACTTTAAAATTATATATGTATTAACAAAAAAATATTCTATCTAAAAAAGATTATTTTAAAATTTTGAAATATAAAAAAAAATAGAATATAAAAAATTTATTTTATGAATAAAAAATGTTGATAAAAGATTTAATTAATTTCTCATATTATGGAAAAAGTTGATAAAAGATTGAATTAAAAAGTGTACCATTTCAGTATTGGTAATAACAAACATGTTTAAAGATTATCTAACCCCTACACATATATTCCGTGTGAAAATATCTCTCATATATATGTTTGTTATTACAAACACTAAAATGCTATATATATATATTTAAATGGGACACTTATATTGTCCCATTTAAGTATTTGTAATATATATATATAACTTGAAGATGCTCATAGAAGTTTAGAAATACTTTTTTAAATTATAAATATAAATATAATATGTTGATAGGTAGAGAAATTTTATAAAAAAAATTAGTTTAATTTTACTGGCTAAGTTTATATTTTTAAGTAAAATAAAATTTAATCTTAATTTATTATTTTTTTCCAAAATTTGAATAATTCTATTCTTTTAACTAAAATTTTAATAATAAAGTATTATAATCAAAATTTTAATATATTTAATAAAATTATAAATATAAATTTATTAAAAAAAAAAAAAAATTAAATTAAATTTGTTCATTTATGAATTTACTTTTATTGATAATTATTTTAAAATTAGATTTCCATGTTAAGTTTGAAAGGTGTGTATTTTAAATCAAATCTATGAAATACCGTGAGATTGGGAAGTTGAGTTTATCTATTTATTTATTAGAATTTGAATAACCAAATAACCGAATGAAATTGTTGCCAACCGCAAACGGATCATTGGGAATTCAACTATTTTCCTCTTCATATTCCAATCTTACTTACTAGAAGTGTGGAGGTAGAAGCATAGACACAACATCCTATAAGTGGAACGTAGGAACACCCATAAGGGAGGAGGAAGTGTAGGAACATTAGTTCAGAAAAAGAGTTGCAACAGAGGAGAGGTGCAACAAAGAATAGTTGCAGCAAAGGAGAGTTACAACAACCTCACAGCATACACATTGTGGGTGCAAGAGTGATTTCCCGAATATGGTTAATACTAATATTAGTGTTGTAGTTGATATAGTCTGTAATAAATATTTCCGTGGATGAATAAAAATTGACATTGTATTAATTCCAGTTGATGAATGTATGAAGAAATTGTGGTTATCTCCTTGTTTTCTAACTATTATTCTCTCTGTGATTGGTTGTTTGTTGTGCATTTTGAATTGCAGCCACCCGCTACATCATAAACACAGTGATACAATTCTACTTACCCTTGAACTTGTATCAAAGCTTATTTACTTTTCCTGTGAACTTACAAGTAGTCTTCATACTTTTAAAATTATAAGTATTACACTAAGAGAATATTGTTCACCAAAATCCTATATATAATTAAATAAACTTTCATCTTACAAGTATAAAACATAAAAAACTATAGTTTAGAAATAATTTTTATTTCTTATTTTCTAAATTTATAAATTATATTTGACAATTATGTTTACTAAAATCCTATGCTTAATTAAAGAAATTCATCTAACAAATATGAAACATAAAAGAAAAATAGTCAAGAAATAATTTGCATTTCTTATTTTTTAATTTTATAGATTATATAGAAGTTAAAAGGTTGGATAAATGAAAGATGGAATAAAGTTGTGATTTAATTCATTTTAGATTGGTAAAAAAATTAAAATGTTCGATAAATGAAAGATGGAATAAAATTGTGATTGAATTTATTTTAGATTGGTGCAAAAGTTCAAATGTTAGATAAATGAATGATGGAATAAAGTTGTGATTTAATTTATTTTTATTTTTTGAAATTAGTATTTAATCTTATTTGTTTAAAACTTTATCTTTAAATAAATTAAATAAGAAAATTTAAATATATTACAAAAGGCATAAATATAATTACTAGGTTACTTTAGCTTTCCACATGTCAAGAAGATAGATGCAATTAAAAAGAAAATTCTTGACAAGATAAACCTATCGAATCCATAGGAGTTTTTTGAGGGGGTGGATCAAGGAGAGCCATGCATAAATGAAAGATGGAATAAAATTGTGATTTAATTTATTTTAGATAGGTGAAAAAGTTCAAATGTTAGATAAATAAAAGATGGAATAAAGTTGTGATTTAATTTATTTTTATTTTTTGAAATTAGTATTTAACCTTATTTGTTTAAAACTTTATCTTTAAATAAATTAAATATATTACAAAAGGCACAAATATAATTACTAGGTTACTTTAGCTTTCCACATGTTAAGAAGATAGATGTAATTAGAAAAATAATTCTTGACAAGATAAACCTATCGAATCCATAAGATTACATAAACTATAAATTAGCATTTGTATCAAGAGGTGCAAAGGAATGTCGAGAGAGTAAAAATATTGAGTCTTTCTGCAATTGATTCTTTTTACTTACTTTGGGAGACTGGAATTTACATTTTAATAATACTTTTATGGGTACTACTGACTTGACTTACAACTGAGGTTTTACCCCAAGACATTCATGAATAATACATTAATGACATCCTCAATTAGAGGATCAACATATCTTTGTCCCCCCATTTTAACTTAATAAATTTCCTTAATGACCCTTGTTTGTTTGGATTTATTGACTTTTCGAATAAATTTTACCTTGTTTTCCAACCTGTCTTTTTTTATTCTGATTCTTGCTTTCCAAATTCGGCAAGCGAAAATTACTTTTTCAGAGGTATGTTGAAGTTTTTTTTCCGCTTTCCAATTTTCGATGTCTGGATGCCATAAGTCCTATAAAGGAAATGTCCCTTTCTCGATTTTCAGTTTCCAATATCCGGGTTGCGGAAAGCGAAAATATAGTTATTTTTCGAAGGGTTTTGTGATATTTGCGATTTCTGATTTTCGATTTCCGGATCACGGAAGTCAGCAATATTGATTTTTACACTTATGATTTTTTATCTTTCCAATTTCCACAATTTTCCTTTGCGAGTTTGGAAATCGGAAAACTCACAAGTTTGTTGGTCAAATATTTCCTTCTCGATTTTCAACTTCCGAAGTTCGAAACACAGAAATCGAAAATCACAATTTTTTAGACCTTAGCAATATCTCGTTATATTTTATCACTTCAATCGTAGCTATCCATATATCCTAGATCTACGATATAGATAATTTTTTCTATTTGATTTTGGGTTTTAAATCTATTTGAAGTTGTGACTATTTTTACCATTTCGCTCATGATTTTTTCATGTGTTCGAATATTTTACTGCATATTTTTCCTTGCTCCAGCTCACAGATTTATAGTTTTCTAATATTTTTCACCAGAAATTAATTACCACTCGACCATTTTTTTTTGTTGGTTTGAACTCATGTCATTGTTTTAAACATGGTTTCCAAAATCCAATCGGAGATAATGTCCACTACCTCCTGGAACACCAGGTCGAAAACAACTCTTGAGGATAAAAAGAACAAAGACCCTAATTTCAGTGTGTTCATTAATACCAGTGGTCGTGTATCTGATACCTTGTACCTGTACTGGTCTAGGATTTATGTCATTTTTTACAATGACAATTTATCCTTTGTTACCCATGATCAGCCGACTTATGAACAAATTCGAAGTTCTCAGCTTCACGGCATTGCTGCTAGACCCTTTCATGCCCTATACAGACCCCGTTAAGTGAGCGTTGGACTACGAAAACCCTAAGGAATGCTCTTTCAATTACAATACTCGTAGTCCCGTTGCATCATTCCATTCTAACGTATTTTATAGGTCTTATGCGCTTGGACCTCCTAGAAAACTTTTGACATCGAAATTTCTTGATGAGGCCATTACCCTGTTCAACTACGAAGAGGTGGTAAAGTATTGGATGGACAACATAGAACTGCTTAGGGAACATTGTATAACCTCCACTAATTCCTATCCAATTTCCTGCTTTAGGGAACCATTCTCATTACTAGCAGCTATGTTTTATCGCTTGTATGGGTCAGAAAATTACTCCTTGTTCAAAGCTAAGTGGGTTCCTGTGGCTCATCACATTTTGCTTACAAGTTATTCTTTCAATTGGGCATAGGTTTTATCTTTCAATTTGAAAGATGAAATTGAGAAGTATCAGAAAAACTTGACCATTCAAAATCCAACATTTTACATGTCAAGGTTTGTGATGGATGCTTTCTATGCAACTTCTCCTTTCCCCGTTTTAAATTGGAACTAGAACAAGAATTCTCCCCCGACGCACATATATTTTTCTAATATGTGGGAGGAAAATTGCATTCCTTGAATTTACTAGATCTGTGAAGTATTCCTTGGGTCGATGTACCATAAACTTTGCAAGGCTGACACTTTGAAATTTTCTCAGAGAGCCAAGGCATTAATTTCAGTACATGGCGATTGGTATGTCAGAGAATATTTCTCCTATATGAGGATTTGGGGTAGCAATACAATGCATCTACTACTGAGAATTGTCCCTGATTGTATGGTACTACAGGAATTCACATTTCAGCCGATTATCGATGGGATTTTTCCCAAGCTGGCAAAGTACAAGAAAAAGGCGTGGCCCAAATTTAACTTGTATCTGGACTCCCTTGTACTTCAAAATTCTACCCATGCAGTTGTGCTGGGTAAAGAAATTTCTATCATGAATTTGGGAGAGGCACCCAAGAGGATGCATGACCCAAAATATTATCTTGCCAGCTTCTTTGCACATGAGCATGCTAAGTCTCATTATGTTCACAAAGATGATCCTGATGATTCTATGTTCAGAGAAGCTGTGGATTTTCGAGAGGCAATGGGAAAGATCGAGGATCCATAGGTTAAGCCTCATCTATACAAATACCAAAAATACATTTAAGGATTTTACTCTTCATTACATGGAAACTAAACTGAAGATAGAGCAGGACCTTCAAAAGCAGAACATGGAGAAAGAAGAAAAAGAGCAAGAAAAAAGCTATGTTACTGCTCTTGCTACTAAGTCTAAGGACAAAGGTAAGGGTATCCTTGATAGTCCTTACATTCCTTAGCCTGCCTCTAAGGAAGACACTCCACAAAAGGGAGCATAGTTTAAGAAGAATATTGAGAGAATCTATTCTCAATTAAAAACTCACATAGAAATGGCTGAGTCACAGTCTAAGAAGCCAAAGATTCAATTGAGTTCTGAGCAGGTCCAATCACAACATGAGCCCAGGGAAGAATAGACAGTGCCCCTACTGCAAATTGCTCAAAGAGAACAGGTACTCATGCAAGTCCCTCCCATACAACACGTAAATCCTCGACCTCCCTCTGATGTTGAAATTCATGACATAGAGAGTGATCTTGAGGAAGAGACTAGTCCTTCCACTTGTCTAGTTAGTATTTTGACTTCCTTGGTATCATCCATTCCCAGTCCTAAGGAGTCTGAATTTGTTTTAGGTGCATCATTTTCCTAGCAGTATTTTTCTGAAAATAGTCTTTCACTAGTTCTGGAACCTACCACTACTATTCCCGCGATATTAGTTGACTCACCCATTCATACTTCTTATCCTCCCCATTCCCCACCTCATCTTATCCCAACATCCCCACTTTCTCAGCTTCCTCAGATAAACATTCCTTGCATCTCTACAACTCTTTCCCCTAAAGTTGATATACCTATACTCAATTCCTCTTCATCCCTAACATTTACTTGTTTTACTTCTCCTATGAACATATCATCCCT
The DNA here is from genome assembly GCA_001517045.1 of Pseudotsuga menziesii. Lineage (NCBI taxonomy): Eukaryota > Viridiplantae > Streptophyta > Pinopsida > Pinales > Pinaceae > Pseudotsuga > Pseudotsuga menziesii. The sequence goes on along the minus strand of LPNX010497441.1, from coordinate 52,588 downwards.
TAATATAGAAATCCATATTTCCTAGACAGAAATTGATCCCCTAGTTACGACTCAGCAACAAACCATTTCACCCCATGAAGGAATGGAATATTTTGGAGAATATGTTGTGGTATCTATGGGAAAATACTACTGGAGTAAGAAGGACAAATCTTTGATCAAGAGAGGATCTAAGAGGACAAGAGAGGGCTCAACCAAAAAGATTCCTTCCCTCAGTCATGTTATATGGAAATAAAACACCCCTTATATTAAGCAGGGGGCATTAGATATAGCAGCTTCTATGGGAGATTTTGCAGGGGCTAATTACAACTTTGTTTCACAACTGAGTGTGACCCTTACTGATAAGGAACAAGAATTGCAAAAGAATATAATGGACTTAGCAGTAGCTGAGGAAAAACATGCAGAAGAGGTTAAGCAATTGAAACAAGAATATGAGAGAAAAATCAAGCAATGGCAGAAGAAGACAAGAGATCTCAAAGATAAACTTGGCAAATCAGATGTTCTCAATTAGTAGCAAGCAGAAAATATTTTCATCCTTGAGCAACAGGTGAAGGATTCTTAGAGAGAATCAAAAACCTCTTATTTTTCAAATTTGAGGCCATAAGAGTTTAAGCAGGTACTTTGTAGAGTGCATGAATATTTTCGCAAGGCCATGGTCAGTCTATATACCTGTTTTGATGAGATGCATAGTTTATATAATTCATTTGTGCAACATTCTGAAACTTTGGAAACCCACCATTGTCAAAGAAGAGAAGCATCTAGGGATTTCAAATAGGTGATAAATTGGAAAATGCATATCTCATATAGGCCAGATGATATCCCAATTTTGGAAAATCTACAAGACAAAATGACTGAGTTCATAATTGAGACATGGGAGAATATCCGTGACTCAGTGGAAGCCATAATCAGAGAAGGACAGTTGACTTGCAAATGTAGGTGGTCAGCTTCTAAAGTTTTTCTTGATTATTTGGACTTGCCTGTGTTAGATCCTATTGCTCAGGTGCCTTCACCAAAAACTCCAGCTAGAACAGGTTGAACAACATTTCGATGCAGCTAAGGGGCAGATACAACAGATAAATCAGCTCGCCATGCAGGAGATCGAGAGATGGATTGAGATCCCTTACTCTTCGATGGATTTGATACAGGTGTACCTGAAAGAGTGGAATAAAATCAAGAAGAAGGAGATCACCTCACAAATATGCAAAACATAAATCCACTGGAGACATGCCCATTTTCAGGAGATTGATGAGCTGATCAACCTACATGCCAAGTGGCGTTCCGCCCTTGGAAAACCTTGAAATTTTTTTATTTTGTAATCCTAGCTCTTGGGAATTTTATTTTCTTGTAAAATTTGTAATATTATTTAAAGGGAGAAATTTCCCAAGTATGGTAGGGACTTTTATATCGTAATTTGAAGGTTTACATGGGAGAAAGGACTACCAGACATAGCAGGAAAGTTTGTGGTTTTAGAATTTTGTAATTTTTTGCAGATTAATAAAATTACAATGATTTCATATTTTGTTTCATGGTTCTTGATTGACTGTTTTTAATGAATTTCAATCTATCTCCTAATCTATATCGATTGCTAATTATTGGTGGCTTACTATAAATGTGTCGATTCATGTGCTGATTTTTCTTTACTAAACTGACACGTGAAATGTGTATCAAGCAAATGTATTTCATTTGGTTTACATGATTATTTACATTGTCAATAATTGGTTATTGATCTCTAATATTGATTTGTAAATTAATATTGTCTCTTAGACTCATTGTTTATCTCTAAAGCTTTGGACAAAATTCTTGGCAATTTTATTTGTTAAGTTAGTCTGAAGTTAAGCTGGAAGAAGTGATCTTCATTTGCATGTTTACACATTAAATGGTTGTTCTCTTTCATCTCCTACATCCTACAATAGTCCTATTTTGAATTTATTACTCATCATGTTTATGTGTCCTTAAACAGTTAGTTAGGAATCCGTTTTTTTTTCAATCTTTTTGCGCTTATCCTCACAACAGATATTCTACATATGAAAACCATTGTGCCAGTGGAGGCCTCGTATCCATAGGATATTACTATTTCAAATAGCTTGAGGATAGAGTCTTGTCTACATGGGAACAGTTCAAGCATCTTTTGTTTTCTAAGTCTCATTTTGACCGCTTCCGCTTTCCACAGTTCGCTTTTTGCAGTGCGGGAAGCATAGATCCATTTTTTCCAAGTCATCGGGGAAATCCATTCTCGAATTCCACTTTTCATAGTGCGGATCTGGGAATTGTCAGTTTGTTTTAATAAAACGGTTGTGTTTCTCCCTTCATTTTTCTGCAATGCAGAACACGAAAATCAAAGTTACAAGTTTCTAATAAAACTGTCTATATTTCTAACTTTCACTTTCCACTTTTTGTACCCTGGAGTGTGAAAATCGAAAAAGTATTTGTGTCAAATATCGGAACTTTGATTTTTATTTTCACAATTTTTTTTTCATCCGCTTTCCGTTTTCCATAGTGTAGAATGCAGGATGCAAAGGCCTTGTATTCATAGGACTATTTCCTTCTGTTGACTTCCTTGTATATTTTCTGGAAACCTACATGTTGGGCCCATCAACAAGTTGTTGTGTCGGTTGAACTAGTCGAGTGGTGCCGATACATGTTGGCTGAGACAGCTAAGTGGAGCCGATGAAGCTTACAGTGACCATGTCGGCGTGAAAGGATAAGTAACCAAAAAATTCTAAGGCAAAGTAACTTCTGATTTCCATAGTTTGAGGTCAGAAAGAGGTAGTCAGAAGTGCAGAAAAGGCTAAGGTCAAAAGTTAACTTTTTGGATTTCTGAGTTTCACACTAAAGGGAGGAAAGGCGGAATGCGGAAGGCGGAACCATGGATAGAGTTTCCATCATTTAATAGTTTTCCAACTTTCGAGTTCCGAAGGCGGAAGGAGGAAGGCAGAACCAGGGTTGAAGAACTCCGTCAACTGATATGTTTTTGAATTTTGAGTTCCCAAGGAGAAAATCAGAAAGTGGAAGTGCAGAAGTTGGAAGGATTTTGTCAATGAACATGTCTAGGGCAAGTTTTCCACATTATCACATCAATGAATTGGGTGAGTTTCTGCATCAGAACTTGGCGTCTAACCAATTTTCTGGAGACATTCCTCTAGGCTTCGACTTATTAATCACCTTAAGACACTTTGTCTCAATACCAACATTAAATTGAGAAATTTTTTTATGGAAAAGAGAAGAGGGAAAGAATTGAATTGGAAAAAGACAAATTTTAACAAAATCGAGCTTGATTTAAACGTGATTTATATGTGTCTTACATTCTCAAGAGATTGAGAGAGAAGAATGTGATTGGATCTGGTGCATTTGGAAAAGTATACAAGGTCACTTTGTCGAATAGGAAGGAGGTGGCGATGAAGAATATTTTGAAGAAAAGAAATGAATTTGAAGTAGAGATTGAGACCCTGGGCTTTATCAAGCATGTCAACATCTTAAAGCTCTTGTGTAGCATCTCCAGTGCAGAATAACATTTCAATTTATTGGTATTTGAAAACATACAAAATGGAAGCAAAGATTAAATTTCTCAAAATATAAAAGCATCACAAGTGTGTTTTTGACATCCCGAACATCGCCCTCCTCTACTAGTAACTTCAAAACCTCTTGTTGGGCCAAGAAAGAGCACAAGGAAGAAATCAAAGTGCGAGCGCAAGACGAAAAGAAGGCGCGTGACTGGATAGATGTAGGCAGAGGAAGGAAAGGAACCACAAAAGAAAGAAAGATGCAACAAGGAATGGTGCAAAAAAGGAAAAGTGGACCTAGAGTCGGTGGAAGATTGGCAGGTAGAAGAGTAAAGGCTGAAAATCAATAGGTCAGAAGACCGTAGGAGTTCGAGTCGGTGGAAGACTAAATGACGATTTTTCCAGCTAGTTATGACCTGTAAAAGTAGAATGAAAGATGTTTTTGCGACTAGTTATGGCCTACTATGAATGTAATGAAGGACATTTTGCAGCCAGTATGGACTGTAATAAATGTATGAAATATGTTTTTGATGCTACTTATGACTGTAATAACTGAGCTGTACTTAGTCGACCCTATGCGGTCTTGTAATATCTATAAATAGGAAGAACCTGTATTGTATAAGGGTTCGGTTTTTGTTCAGAGAATAGTAGAAGTATTTTGAGGAGATCGGGGAGAAGTCGATAGTAGAGTTTGTTGAGCCACGGATCTACAGCTGTGTGCATAGACCATTTGTAAGAGTCATTTTGCAGCTAAGTGCGCAGATAATAGAGTAGAAGAGTCGATCCAAGATGTGTGTGGATCGGTAGGAGTAGATAGAAGAAAAGCATAAAAACAGAGAGCATGATAGCAAGAAGAGTCTGAGATAAATAGACAGATCTCAAAATAGTCTATAAGTCATAGACTGCAAGTTGCCATATATTTATCATGCCAGATGAAGAGTACCTTGGTGGTTTTTTCCCAGATGGGTTTCCATGTTATTTCTTATGTCGCATGAATGTTGAATGTTTAACGGTTAATGTTGAATGTTTTATTATCTTGCATTGTTTATGGTTATTGCTTGATTGAATGTCGCAATACTGATAAAAGAATTAAGTGAATGAATGACTAAAGAGTTGTCGAGCGATGCGTATCATATCATGTTAAAATACTATCAAGTCGTAATACAATTGTCGCATTGTCATTTACAATTAAGTAATCATTTGCGTCGCACAGTTGCACCAATTGTTAAGTTGTCAAGGACAAGTTTGTGTCACACGAAGGTTGTGTTGAGTTGTTGTGCCACTGTCAAGTAGTAAAAGACTCCATCCTTCCGACTATGTCGAGCTCCTTGGTCATGCACCAAGGGACTATAACCCCTCGCCGACTATGGAAACATGGTTCTAGCATTTACACATTAAGATATCTCAAGTGAGACTATGCCTGCCAAGCAGGTGTTGCCGACTGAGCTTGCTCTATCGGTCCGATGTCTTAGGGTGTTTTGTTGGTTTCATGGGTCATTTGAACCTGGATCGCGAGAGTGGGAAAAATTAGGCAAAAAAATGGTTTTGTTGTCGGGACCCTTAATCATTTGAGTCGAGGGAAATGTTGTGGCATCTGACAAAGAAGGAAATCAAGGATTGGCTAGAGTCTAAGACATTAACATTTGCGCAAGAAGAAAGCAAAATATCATGGTTGAGTACAGAAAACTGGTTAGATATATACATATACTCTGATATTCACGAGATATTCTTTGCAAAGTTTCCTATTGTGTTGCATGAGTAGTTTTCAAGATTGGCAACTCGACAGACAAATTTCCAAAGAAGAGGAGCGGTCAAGTGGAGTGCTCAATTGATTCGTGAGCTAACCAGTGTAAGTAATCCCATCTCTAGAGCTGTTGATTTTTGGGTCGATAATATTTTGCAAGGGTATATTACTAAGTTTGCAGTAGAGATGATAACCTCATATAGTGAGGCCGAAAGAAAATTTTTCCAAGGACCTCAAAGAAGGTATTTGTTGTCTATAAATACATGGATAAAGATGCTCATCTATGAGAAGGGTATTTTGTAGTTGAGAAATTTAGCCGCATATCCATAAGAGTGGATATGTCGTAGATGACCTATAAGGAAAATGGGAAATGGTAAGCTGAGATGTTCCCAGGAAGTACAGAACCTGAACTAGAAGCTGCATTCCTAAGGAGTTGAAGGAGATTCAGGTCAGGAAAAAGAAGAAATATAGTAGGAGGTAGACGAACTCCTAGTCTGTTCTAATAAAGTGAATATGAAGTTGAGTCATGGCATGACGAAGGGTATTACGATGAAGAGGAATACTATAGCCTAATTTTTGAAGGAGCAGAAGGATTCAAAGAATCTACAGAGACACCAAGATCAGGACGCAACTACACCATGCCTGGAGTATCACCAGAGGTAAGGTCCACAGCCCCATCTCCTTAAAGAACTATTAATACTGACAATGCTACTACTATGAATAACACCCAAGAGAATCCACCTCCATTAGATTGTTCATTAAATATCACCGACACCAACCCAATGGCTGGGGAAGATATTAGATTACCCACATTCAATGGGAATGAAGCATAAGATACAGAGCAGCATTGGTTTATTTTCCAAGCTGTTTGGATGGTTCGCCAAGTTCACAATGTAGAAATAAAGAAAGCACCGATGGTCACGACTCTGTGGGGTCGTGTGCTGGACTGGTTTATGAAATTTTTCGTAGTACCAACATGAACCCCACAGAATACCCTTGATGAGATTCAACTCGTGATGATTTGTGAGTTCATAAAACCTAAATCTGAGTCGCAGTGCATCACTCAGATCAAGGAGATAAAGCAGTTACTGATGAAATCTGTAGTGGTTTAAAACTTCGATGGCCAAAGTTGGTTTCCAAATGTCGTATGTGAAACATAAGGAGAGGTTTATTGTTGTGATATTTCCACACATCTGAGCTCCTTTGATGCAACAAAATATTATGTCGTAGATGGAAGCGCTAGAACTAGCGATGAAATTGGAATCCTCACCGATCAGAGATGGTGGTGCAGGAATGATGCAGATTCAGTTGCAGTTGGCTAATCTGACGGTGCAACTTTAGGACATGAAGAAGGGAAACGAATCCCAAGAGGACTTGTGGTGCACAAGATTTCGAATGGATGGACACACCAAGGATAATTGTTCTTCGTACATGAACTATATCTCATCGGGTGCACCTAATCCATTGAGTACTCACAGAATACACTGGTGCTGAATATGCAAGACTAGAGGGCATTGTGACAAGGACAGTCTATACTTACAAAAGATTGTAAGTACCCCAACCAACATTTTCTGTAAATTTTGTAAATCAGTAGAGCATGATGAGAAGGATTGTAGAGCATATCAACTCTTGAAAGAGAAGACAGTAGATACCTACTTAATGAATAATGATGGGAATGCTCAGGCTAAATAGGTGCAAGTGCATTACCAACCCAAGCCTTTCCCACAGAACCAGTATCAGAATTGGTATCAGCCTCGGTATGCACCGCAGAATCAGTATCCACCGCAGTAACCACACCCTTAGGGAAGGGGTGTGGAAATTTCATAGATAGAGGAGGAGGAGGATTTCACAGAGGAAGAGGTTCAGTCATATGCTATAAATGTGGATATCTGAGCCATTATTCCATAGATTTACATGAACCTAAAAATACATGTTCATATTGCAAAGAGCAAGACCATAATGTAGAGAAGTTTCCCCAGTTAATTGTAAAGTGGCAAGCTCGGACCGTCGAAAGTCCTAACCCCGCGCTAAATCCAAATCTGAATCCTAACCCAAACGTTCATATGATTGTTGTTGAGCTCAGAGAACCAAGTTTTGCTGTCGTAAAACAAGGAGGTGCTGCAACCGGAGCTAATCAGAATATACAGCAAGAACAACCACATGTGCGACCCGCAGTGCAAAAGAAAGTACCATTCGATGTTCAAAAACATAAACAAGTATTTTTGGACGTACGATAAGATTTTGTGGATCCCGAACAACCATTGACCTCAACAGAAGTTAGGTAGATGCTTGAATGCTTCCAACAAATATTCCAGAAACAAGCTCCAAGAGAGGTTAGTAAGCTCAAGCCATTTCTTTCAAGTTGCTTAGTGTTGCTCCATGATAAAGATGCTATCACAGAACTACAAGCACTGATAGAAGAAACCCCAGTTGAGTTGCAACCTGAAAGAAGATTTAACCATGCCAACAAGAAATTTAAAATAGGGTTGACTATGCAGATAGGAGACTATGACATGGATTATATTATTCTATATTTGGGGTCGAACGTCAATATTTTGACACGAAAAACCTGGGAGAGCATGGGAAAACCACGCTTGGACTGGTCCCCTTTCCAATTAAGGCTTGCAAATTAGGATAAGGTCCTACAAATTGGTAGACTAAGTCAAGTCCCTGTCGACATTGAGGGGCTATGCACATTCGGGGAATTTGAAGTCATCAACATTATCGACGACACAAACCCATATCCCACACTTCTAGGGATAGATTGGGATATAGATAGTTAGACCATTATAAATTTTAAGAAAATGATCCTCTCATTCAAAGATGATGAGATGAGGGTAGTCTTTCCCATTGATCCACTGGAGGGACAGAGGTATGTTGAACCAGTCCATAACAAAGGATAGGGTAACTATCTAGATCATATCTATAATGTTAGCACCTTAAAATATGATTACATACATCCTATAGCAAATGGAAATTTGAGTTAGAAGAGTACTAGTTCATGCACATCAGATTCAGGAAAGGCCTTGGAAAATTGGCAAAATAGATTGCATGAAGTCTCTATGCAGAGATGTGCTAGGGTAACAAGGTATGTGTGACGGGAGGAGAATCAATCGAGGGAGTTACCCACCTATGAGGGTTTAGCTAACCTTGCTACCTTCCTAAGTGAGTTTGAAGGACTAGTGACAGAAGCACAACACTTGTTTGCGTTAGACTATGTACTGAAGACTATGCCTACTAGATGGTGGGGTAGGAATAAGCAGTCTATATCAGAATGGAAATAGTGCAGATGGTTGCTGGAATTTAGATTTGGTGAAGAATTCACAATCACAAGTCAGAAGTACACTGGGATATAAAACCATGTTGACCACCTCAATCAATCTCACACAATGATTTGCTAAATAACCACGACAGGAATGGGTCCATCATTTCATACATATGCTGGAAATGACACCTAGGGGCTGGTATACATCCATGGAGCTATGACAAGGAACTTGGGATTGGGATGAGGTGGGTAACAATTTGTGCACACCTTTGCATTTGTTGATGAGCAACCAACAGTTGATGATGGGATTCAAGCGATTAAGGAAATGATATTCGCTGAAATCCCTATCGAAGTGACAAGCTCCCACTAGTGCAGGGAGACCATCCAGCAATGGATGGCTTGTTACAATCTGGATAGAGAACCATATGATGATCCAAATAACATAAAAATACCAAATTCGGAGGTTACACGTGAAGTTGAAGGAAGTGGTATTTCAAGCAACTAGTTCCTCAAGCTGCTAAAAATCAAGAAAGTGAACATTAGTTCACCGAAAAACCCAAAGTTCACCAATATAGGAGATTATTAGCATGACGAGATGGTATCAAAGATAACAGAATTGCTGCATGAGTTTCAAGACCTATTCCCTACCAACTTCTCAGAGATGAAGGGAATAGTGGGAGACTTGGGGGAGATGAAAATACCCTTGAAACTAGATGCTAAACCCACTAAGACCTTAGAGGTTGAATCCAAGGTATAAAGAGAAGGTGAAAGTTGAGTTGGACCAAATGCTCAATGCAGGAATCATTGAACTTGTCGAAGAATCAAAATGGATCAGCCCTATAGTGATCCAGGATAAAAAGTTAATAGGCAAAGTCAGAATCTGTGTCGACCTAAGGAAGATGAATGATGCATGCCTACATGATCCATTCCCAACACCATTTACAGATATATTACTTGAAAGTGTCGGAGGGTAGGAGATGTATTCATTCATCAACGGCTTCTATGGCTATCACTAATTAAGAATCATGAAGGAGGATCGACACAAAACGAACTTCATCACAGAATGGGGATGCTACCAGTATACGGTAATTCCCTTTGGAATCAAGAATGCACCTGCTATTTTTTCTATAATAGTAGTTTCTGATTTTAAATATTTCATACATAAATTTCTTGAGGTCTACTTTGATTATTAGACTGTGTTTGGTCTAGTAAGAGACCATATTGAGAGTCTGCACATGATGCTGAGTCATTGTCACCAATATCAGATCGTGCTTAATTAAAAAAAATGTATTTTTTGCGCAACATTTGGTGTACTATTGGGACATGTCGTGTGTCGCAATAGAATTTTGTTCGACCCAGCAAAAGTTGTGATTATCCTTGACTTGCCACCACCTACATCAGTCATGCAACTCAAACCAATGCTAGGACACACAGTGTACTACAGGAAATTTATCAGAGGATATGCAGAGATAACTGCACCTATGGAGAAACTGTTGAAAAAAGATGTGAAGTTTCAGTGGACAGAAGATTATCAAGAAAGCTTGGACAAATTAAAGAACAATATGTCCACTGCACCAATATTGGTATTTCCTGACAGGAAGAAGCAATTCCATGTCCATGTCGATGCATCGTCTATCGCGCTCGGCATATTCTTGATGCACTCAGGTGAGGGCGCGCTTGACCACCCTATCACCTTTGCTAGAATAAAACTGTCGACAAAAGAGAAAAATTACACAAGGAAAAGAGGGAAGGTCTCTCCATGGTCTATGCGCTACATATGTTCTGACACTACTTGTTGGGTGGAAATTTTTAAATGTACACTAATCATTCAGCATTAAAATGCCTGGTCAACAAGCCAATGTTAGGGGGGAATATATGTCGATGGCTCCTCCTGTTTCAAGAATTTGACTTTGAAATCATTGTTAAACCTAGTCGACTGAATATGGGGCCTGATCACCTGTCAAGGATAGAAATTAGTGAAGAACCAACCAGCCTCGAGGACAACTTGCCCGATGTGCAACTATTTGTGGTTGATAAAACATTTGAGGCTATCACACACCTCCTAAGTACAAGCTATGCACCTGAAGGGTTCACCACTGCACAGAAGAAACATTTGGTCATCAAAGCTGTAGATTATATGTTGATTGCGATGCAGTTATAAAAGATGGGCCCTGTTGAAATATTGCAACGCTGTGTCTTTGACCATGAACGACATTGGGTAATGAGTGAAGCACATGCTGGTGTTGCAAGAGGACACTACACTGGTAAGGAAACTGTGTGAAAGATATTGCAACCTGGATTTTGTTGGCCAACTATACATATGGATACTTAGATATTTTTCCACAGCTACGATATTTTCTAGAGGACAGGAAAATCGTCGAGGCGGGACGAAATGCCGCTAGCGTCGTAGATAACCCTTCAAGCATTTGATAAATGGGTTGCTGATTTTTTCGGACCGATTATTCCACTAGGAAAAAGGACTAGCATGGGCTACATTATCACATCGGTAATCTACTTAACCAGATGGGCTGAAGCCGCGCCTGTTAAATATTGTACCGTTGCGACTGCGGCGAAGTTTTTATTTGAAAATGTGGTAACCAGATTTGGCTGTCCAAAAATTCTCCTAAGAGACCAAGGCACGCATTGTGTTAACAAAATGATTGATGAGCTTACTGCATAATTCCATATTCATCATAGAAAGATGACACCCTATCATCCTTAGGTGAATGGAACGGTTGAGGCATTCAACAAGATTATGGAAAATGCATTAACCAAAGTATGCAATGCACGTAGAGATGACTAGGATCAGAAAGTTTTAGTTGTGCTATGGGTGTACCGCACAACTTGCAAGCGACTGACATGACACACTCCATTCATATTAGTGTATGGGAAAGAATCGGTTGTGTCGATGGAGTGTATTATGTCAAGCCTAAGAATTGTCATGCTAACAAAAATGATAGACGAAGATGTTGTCGAACAAAGGTTGTCACAACTTGTTCAAATGGAAGAGGAACGCTTCGTTGCAGGATTTCATCAAAACATAGAGAAGGAGAGACAGAAAGCATGGCATGATCCTAATATCAGAACTAAGCACTTTGAATTTGGAGGACTTGTTTTGTTGTATGACAACAAATTTTTGAAGCATCCAGGGATATTGAAGACGCATTGGCTAGGGCCACATATGATCACGCAGATCATGGAGGCTGGCGTAGTACAAATACATAAGTTGGATGGAATTCCAGTCACAAGGATGATCAATGGAAGCCACCTGAAGCCTTAGCATGCCGGATGTGACACACCTGCGTAAGAAGGGAAAAAAAAGAGAAAAAGAGGAAAGGGAACTCTTCCTTTGCATGGCTGCAACAGAAGTATGCAAATTGCAGTAAGAGCGGGAATGACAGTTGGGTGTCTTTAAAGCATGAATACCTGAAAATATTTAGGCGGGTATGACAACAAGGCCTCATTAATTCTAAAAGTTCGAGGAGAATGGCGGCACGCTTTTTGGTCCCATATGTCATCCTCGCCATAACTACCATGACAGGTACATATCAGAACTCAAGTACATGAGTTAATGTTGGAATGCATCGAATGGGAAGCCCATGTGATAGATAAGATGTCAAATTTCCATTGAATGATGACATGCAGGATGAGCGCAACCCTATAAATATGAACCTTTGTTGTCAAGAATCCTTTTACTTGCATAGAGAGAAGAAGAGCGAACCAGATATTGTAAATTGTGAGAGTTGAATCTAATGGTCATGTCCATTTCCAACACCAGTGAGCAGTCTAATGTTATGAGAGCATCACCCTGCCCAACAAAAGAAGATATTATGTCATTGAAGGTATAGTAGTGAGAAGAACTAGAAACAATGATAAGATCAAATCCATAGACTGTTCCTACGGTCGGTTCAGCCCCTGCTTCAGCCTCTGGTTCAGCCGCTGCGTTGACCCCAGTTCAAAACTAACCCGCTAATCCACCAATGAACATACCAATTGCAGGTCCATGACTGTTTGTATCAAACAGAGACATTCCAGGCACGTCAGGGCCTCTTTTCATGAAGTCAAAGCTTACAAAGAAGCGTAAGGCCACTAAGGACCTACCTGCCGAGGATGCACCAGCTTCACCACCACGAAGAGATGTGGGAGCCAACATACAAGATCGAAACCTGTCATCGCCATATGTTTAGCCAAGGAGAGCAGAGGCACCTAAAATGAATCTTTCAATGAAAGAGCTCTCCTCCTTGGTTTCACCTAAGATCCCGGCTAAGGTGTCGTTGTTGATGAATATCATCCTGAAGCTGCTAAAACTGTAGTTCAAAGATATTGATACAAGGAGATAGGTGGACCTATAACAACACAACTACATGGTTACACTTCCAACCATGCTTCCTAAGCCACAGTTGGTAGTTCCAATGCAATGGGCTCGAGGTATAGAAAGTGTGGGCCTACTTAACTTACTACTCATGTCGCACTTTGGCTGGTCGAAGAAAATAGGCCACCACATATGTGCGACAACTCCTCGTCTGTTTTCATGGAGGTTGTTTATGGCTTGACAGACCCTATTTTGTCGATGTCGAGCTCATTGGGTTGATAACAGGTCTCCCACATCAAGGACACGACCATACACCATATCTGCGTGCAAATAGGGATACGATGAAGATAAAGGAAAATTATGACCTCCAATGTGCCAATAGAGGATTTCTCATTTCCTTTATTACTAACAACACAGTGAGGTTTGTCGCAAATATTTTATCTTGCAAGATGCGGCCCACTGAGTGCACTATCGGGATAGTGGAACTTGCAGAATAATGTGCAGCAAGAGTGTTGTTCAATTGGTCGTAATATTTATTGAATGAGTTGTTAGAGGATGCCGAGCAAGTACAGGAGGAAACTAACGCCAAATTCCACTACTCCTAGTTTGTCATTTTTATTTCTTTTGTTGTTTGGTCAAACCCACTCGAATACCAGCCACTAGATGTCGCAGTAATTTTCCATGGTGCGAAGTATCAGAATCTGTGAGAGGACAAAGAAGACAAGATCCGACAGAAGGACAATTGTCAATAACATAGAGTTATTTCTGTACGCGGAGGCACTGAGAGACATAATCAAACACCAACATAGACTGCAAGCTGTGATAGTCCAGAAGTATGCATCTTTTAATAAGCTTCCAGGCTGGTGTCCACAATATTATCCTGGAGCCGCGGCAGGATCCAACAAAGCAAGTGCACCCGACACCTTTCATGATTACTGACTCAGATGTGGAAGTGTCCATAAAGGACTAGCCTAATGAATGGCTTGTTCTAGTTGACATGGAAATGGGCCAGAGCAATAACCAAGGAAATGGCCAAGATAATGACCCAGCAATGATGGGAGTTGTGGGAAATACAATCAGTCGTAGGAGATAGAGGATGATGATGATGACAATAATCAAGGTTCTGATAAAGATGATGGAGAAGACACACCTACTGATGAGGATGTGCATAACCTACACAAAGAACATCAGAAGGAATAGACTCATTCACATCACAAGAAGCACAAAGCTGATAAATCAGCTAACACAATCAGTTTCACTGAGGAAGACACGATCCTATTTTTCGACGCAATAGTAGAGGTTGTGCAATCTAGTCTTAAAGGCATAGGTAAAAATCAGCTATGACTGACCAATAAAATGGCAAAGCACATCAATATGCTCACTAAGGCCATCAATGAAGTAAAAAGCACAATTGAAGCCAAGACTTACGACATGGATCCCAGTGACACATTAGTCACACCACTACTGTTGCCACCGGTGAAGATAGAAGTCCAATTGCGAGCAATGGAGACGGAGAAACAAGAGTATGATGATATTATCCATGAGTTTGGGACATTGTCTATAGATTTTTCTAAACTCACATTGGGAAAAGTATATGTTATTCAACATGCTGTCATGGCCGAAGTCAAGATCCGGGAGAATTCTCTTGCATACCAGGCTACAAAGAAGCAAAGGAAGGGAAAAATCCACAAGGCCCTCCTACACGAAAAGGAACAAGATATTGAAGCATGTGAACAAAGAAGGATTTCACTAGATGAAGCCATAAAAGACGCAGTTGTAGAGTTCCCTATGGAAGAAGGATATGAAGATGAAGACGCAGCTGCAAAGGTCAGCTAGTTATCCAGGATTGCAGCAGATCTCAGATAACAAGTTGAAGAGCTCAAAGCATAGCAACAACCAAGTACACCTACTGAGGTACTCTAAGAGCATAGGAATAAAACATTTGAGGCTATTGAAAGAATTAAAAGAGGAGAAAATCTCTGTACAAAAGTGATAGACATAGTTTCAACGACATGGGAACTACTCTTGCCACCTGGAAGATGAGACACCAACAAATTTTGCAGAGGAAGCACATCAGGATGAGCTGAAAATAGAAATGGTTAAGGCAGACATAAAGAAGATCCCTATTAAGGAAAATCTCACAAAGGTAGCTGAGTTGAAGAAACTACAACAAGAAGTACAAACGTTGTGTGACAAAGAGCACAACATGAATGATGAGGTGACAACGCACCAATCAAAGGTAGAAAGAGTTACAAGGCTCATTCAGCCCGTACAACAGAAGCTCCAGAAAATAACTCAGTCGCTGGAAAAACAACCATCAAAATACATCAGTTCCGACCATGTGGAACAATTGGAGAAACAAGCAGAGGAGGTACACGAGGAATTTTCCCAAGTGGAAATAATTTTGAAGGAATTTGGGACAAGGTTGGTCTTGTGGCGCAACCAGCACCAGAACCATAAGAACCATATAACCTACTTAGTGGCTCAAGGCAAGACACATGCGAGTGTTGGGGGCTTGTTGGGCCAAGAAAGAGCACAAGGAAGAAACTAAAGTGCAAGCGCAAGAGGAAAAGCAGGCGCATGACAAGATAGAAGCAGGTAAATGAAGGAAAGGAAGCATAGAAGAAAGAAAGTTGCGACAAGGAATGGTGAGACAAAGGAAAAGCAGACCTAGAGTCGATGGAAGATTGGTAGGTAGAAGAGTAAAGTCTGTAAAGAAACAGGTCAAAATACCGTAGGAGTTCAAGTTGGCGGAATACTAAAGGACAGTTTTTGCGGCTAGTTATGACTTGTACAAGCATACTAAAAGATGTTTCTGTGACTAGTTATGACCTGCAATGAATGTAATGAAGGATGTTTTGCAACCAGTATGGCCTGTAATAAATGTATGAAAGACATTTTTTAGGCTACTTATGACTGTAATAACGAACCTGTACTCATTCGACCCTACGTGGTCTTGTAATATCTATAAATAGGAAGAACCAGTTCTATATAAGGGTTGGGTTTTTGTTTAGAGAATAGTAGAAGTATTTTGAGGAGATCAGGGAGAATTCTGATAGTAGAGGCTGTTGAGCTACGAATCTACAGTTGTATGCACAGACCATTTGTAAGAGTCACTCTGTAGCTGAGTGTGCAAATAGTAGAGTAGAAGAGTCGATCTATGCTGTGTGCGGATCGGTAGGAGTAGATAGAAAAAAAGCATAAAAACAGTGAGCATGAGAGAAAGAAGAGTCTAAGATAAATAGACATATATCAAAACAATTTGTAAGTCACAAAAAAAATAAAAAAATTTGAATTAACTTTCTATTAGCCTTAAAAAAATTTAACATTCCCTAAGTTTTTGACACATTAATAATCTTTTTAAAATAAAATTTATTAATAATAATAAATATATTTCAACATTTTTAATGATTTTGACACACTATATTTTAAATTATAAAATTTTTAAATAATAATAAAAGTGACCACCTTATAAACTTCTTAAATAATTAATTATTAAAAAAATTTGTTTCTTTTTAGTTTCTTCTTAGGTTTTTAAAAAATTTAAATAATGTCTTAATATAGCAATTGTATAATAAATTTTAATAATCTAAACATTTTCTTGTTTTTGTAAATATATTTAAATAATCATTTTTCCACACATTTTGAAATTAAAATAAAATTAATAAAAATTTTAACCTAGCAAACCCTAGCCTCTGTGGTCGACCTTAAACTTTTTCTACTTGGTTCCAGTATTTATCAATGATTCTCACTCTCTCCACATTCAACATTGTCCTGATGATGAACCCTAATATGGATCCAAAACGTTGACTTGGTCATTTCGATACTGTGGTTTCTTGGACAACAACATCAATGCAATTGTTGCAATTTTTAAACAAGATTTTAATAAAAAGTACGAAAATCTGGAATACCAAATCTGTTTAAATATTGAATGATATATTTAAAAATTAATCTATAAACTATGTAATATAATGAAGAAGAAAAAATGATCACAATTAAGAATGAAACAATTATGGCAAAAAAATTTACGAATTAAACATACTTATTCATGATTCCAGACTTCCACTTTCTGCAGTGCGGAACACGGATTTCAAAAGTTACAAGTTCGTAATAAAACTTTCTGTATTTTTGACTTCTGCTTTCCGCAGTGCAGAATGCGGAAATCGGAAAAGTCTTTGTCTCATATTTTTTTTATTTTATTTCCTGATTTTCACTTTTCAAAAATTCTTATTAAAAAATATTTTAAAATAAATGAACAATAAATGCATTCAGTCATCTTGATGTCGGATCAGCTTGATGCGGAAGAGCAGAGTGCAGAACCCAGGAAAGTGAAGAATTACAAGTTTCAAAAGTCCGAAAGCCGACTTCCGCATCCCGAGCCAGAAATCAGAAAATAGAAAAGCGTGAAAGTACAGGAACCTTATTCCGTAAGTCAAGGTCCTGACTTCCACAATCCGAAGGTCTAATAGTGCGGAAGACCTATTTCTCATGGAGATATATTGATTTTTATTTTACCCATCCATTCAACCTGTACATAAATGTCCAAACTTCACAAGAAAGTAAATTCAACTAATTCTAAATCTTGAAAAAATGGATAATATAAAATGTTTTAGAAAAATTATATAATATTTAAAATCCTTAAAATTATGGGTAATATAAAATCATTAAAAAAATTTAGCCACATTTAACTTAGATTTAGAGTTCAAAAAGAGACCTACCTCTTGCATGGAGATTGAGATTCCAGAAATTTAAAGTGAATACCATAAATTTAATAAATTTAAATTTAAAGCACTTAAGGCCTTCTACAATTATGTTTGATCTAGGAGGTAAAAATATTGAGTCTTTCACCAGGAAGAACCGCACAACATCAACAAAAATTGATATTAAGCATTTAATAGTCTTTCCTAGAATGGATGAGTTTTCTTGAAACTCCATTTTGAGAAAACCTAAGTCGTCAAAATAGCACGCCAGAAGAAGTGTCTGCATCCTCAAGAAATGAAGGATTTTGCAGTGGGGCGGTGCATTGAAATCCTGACGCCTGAGTAACTTTTCAAGCAAGCCACACTTTCACGGGATTGGAGGAAGCGTGAAGAGTTCAATTACAGATTGTATGCACGTGGAGCCAGTGAGGATGAACGTGACGACCTGGAGATATGTGCAACTGCCTAAAATCACCAATCACCAAGGGAAACATGTCAAAATGTTAGTATCCAAGGAGAGGAGGAATCTTTTGAGATTGTGTCTCCATTGTGAAACTCCTTCGGCGTAATTATGATAAAGAATTTTTGAAGATTGTTAATTTTAAATGATATGTATGGTTTTCTATTTTAGTATTTTATTTAAAATATTACATGATATGGTTTTCTTTTGTTGTTCCTAGGAGATTACATAAACTATAAATTAGGATAAAGAATGTTTGAAGTTGTTTAATTTAAATGATATGTATGGTTTTTTATTTTAGTATTTTATTTAGAATATCATATTTATTCTAAATTATGATAAAAAGGTTTGAAAGTTATATAGTTTTAATTGATAGTTATCTATTAGTACATATATTATTTTAAGAGTTTATAATTATTAAAATTTATAATATTATATTAATTTTAAATTATGATAAAGAAGTTTAAATGTGGTATAGTTTTAAATGATAGATATATATTAGTAAACATGTTATTTGAAGAGGTTATAAGGAATTATAATTTATATATATAATTTTATTTGTTAATTTCTTAGATTATAAATGAAATAGATTGATAAATGAGTGAAGAAGAAAGTGGATAGCTTTTGTAAGGATTTTGATTTTTTTATAAAGTAAAGCATCAATATGTAAATATTCTAGCTGAGTCGACGACTATGGTTAGTGATACAATTTTGTTTATAAAATGATTAAATTATTATATGTTTCATGCACTACTATGCATGGACTCTGGATGAGTCGAGAAACCTCGACAGTTGAGATCGATTGATGTTTATGTTATGGTTGAAATCTTCTTTATGAGATCTGATGCATGGGTTGTTATATGTGTAGGTGATAGGATACGATTGGAAAAAGACCCACATTAAGTAACGAGGATTAAAAATTATACATATAAGTCTAGAAAATTGGACAATGCAATGAGCTTTGAACAGAGTGAGGAAAACTCCATTTCATCAGATTCGTGTTCTGTGAGGGTAAGTTGTGAATCGGTCACTCACAAATATTGTATTGGGGGCGCACAATAAGGATTCGAAATTATTCCCAAGGAACCACATGCCTCTTCACAGGGTAGGCGAAATGAGGTAACATTGGCTCAGTCATCATAACCAACTCCCCACATGTGAAAATTATCAGNGGGGGGGGGGGGGGGTAAATAAAATGTTTAGAAAATTATTTTAATAAAGCTAAATTAAGAAATTAGTTAAACCAGTAAATTAAGGAACTTGAACTAAAGTAAAATCCTAACTAATCGAAAAAGAATCAGACAACCTATGATAACTAAAACGTGGGTGGGAAAATAAAATAATATAATTAAGTAAGTAAGTAAACTAAAGATTTAATTGAAGGTGATGCATGGAATGCATTGTTATTAATGGAAGGGTTAATAAAAGCTAAAGAAATGGAAGAACTCAGAATCTTCTTCTTGGGTCCTGCCATAGATTTGAGCCCGAACCGATTTGGTGGCTTGAGGCAATTATGGAAGAGTGTGGTTTAATATAATGTGAGTGGGTTTTGGATCCTCATAGTAGAATCCTAGCATTGTATTTCTATTGCTAGACACGTATTGTCATCCCCATCGAGCTCAAGGGTCCTCGAGGAAGGAGAGTACCCATCACGAAATGGAAGGTAGGAAACTGGTGGGTGCACTGTGATTGAAAATCCATCTGGAGCATGCAACGAATATTTCAATAGTGAAAAATTCTCAGAGCACTAGCATATCTTGGTGATTTCGAAGGAGCTTGTGGCGAGTATTTCGGCAACAAAAACAAACTTTGACAAAACTAGCAAATCTTGACAATTTTACAAGTCATATCTATGGTTGTAAATTATGTTTTTTTATTTTCTTGCAATTATCTAAGTAAAATTTATTTGGTTTAAATGATTGTAAATTAGATTGTATTTTAAATTTTATAGTTGTAACAAAGACCACTCTAATAGTGTGTGTGTGTGTGTGTGTGTGTGTGTGAATTGTCTATGTAACACACCTAAAACTCATACATAAAAATAAAATTTACATGCGTTAATTTCATGTTTACTTTAGAAGCATTCTATGTTTAAAATCTTGTTGTTCCTAAAAATCTAATATCTCTTGTTACAACAGGATTTGTTGAAGTGTAACAAGTCCATATCCTTTTGGAACCTTCAACCAACTTCCACTGGTGATGTATTTTTCTAGTAGTTTTGTACTTAGTTTTTTTTATTTCAAGGTTTTGACCTTAACATAGTTTACACTATATCTATAATTCCCTATCTCTAAGCATGAGAAGCTTGGGTTTGTAAGGTATGGATTCTCCATGCAGCGATATGAATAATAAAACAACAAGGTTTTGGTCTACTTGTGTTTTAAATGGATCCACCCGTTTTTACCCTTACAACAATTCTTATAGTCCTAAATGCTTTGGTTAGATGCATATTGTTTCAATCTTTGACCATATAACTGGAAATAACTCTAAGGGACTTTATTTATGTCTTAAGCATATACTATATGACTTTGGAATATATATGTTTAAAGGTTTTTATATTTTTATCCTAACTCTAATGTTAAGACTCTCCCCAAACATCATGGGAGAGGTAAGAGACTAGCCATGACCCATGAGGGCATTATTCCATAACCCAAAGTGCAAATGGTAATGCACTATGGTTTTGTACAAGGGTTGAATTTCTCGACCAACGTTTTGTTTGGCATATGATTGATCTAGATTGATCCCACGTTGATTTATGGTATGGTTTATATTTTTGTTTGTGTTTTACACACCATCCAAGATTGTATTTGCAATTATTCGTTGTAATAATTATGTTTGTGCTTATCAAATCAAACTTTTTGGATTGTAATGATAACATGGCCTGGCTATGAGTTGACGGTGCAACTAGGTCCATGAGGCAGTACGGGACTTAATCCTTCTTTACACCTGGATGGTGGTAACAACAAGTTGCATAGGGTTTGTAAATTACTTTCACTTGGTCTAAGGGTTGCATTATTGTTGTTATTTTATCGGAGGTCGACTGAGTTCCGAGCTCTGTAACTCTGCTTGGTTTTTTCACGATGTTTTCACAGTGTTTACTGGTTCTTGTTCTTTTTGAGGTGGTGAATGCTCTAGATTTTTTCCCTCCTAGGTGGCCCGTCTAACCCGAGCTTTATCAAATCATTGAAATTTCCATCTGGTGCACAGTTTGCTTTAGCAGGTAACTGCAATTGGAAAATATTTTGTCGCAATCTCAGTTTGTTAAGTTTTCATTCTTTGTTTTCACTTATATTTACTTCTTCTTGCAGACTTAGAGGGATAAGGGCACTCGAAGGATCCGACCTTGGCTATTAACGCTGAACGTCATTGTAAATTTCCATCCCTGCAATTAAACTGATTTTTTTCATTTAAAATATTAATATGCTCGAATCTAACTTTAACTGGTTCAACCTGCAAATTTTGGCATTGGGAGGAAGGCGACAGGGTCACCTCTTCCCAGGCCCGCGTCATAGAATGCCTGTGTAAGTGGTTCTCGACTATGTTTGTTCTACTTTTTTTTATCATTTATTTTATCTTGTAAACACATGTTAAGCCCTTTCAATTTCTGGATTGTAGGACTCATGGGCAGGGTCTTGTGATTTCAAAGGTTTAAACTAGTTATTGTATAAACAGGAAACCCCAAGCGGGTTAAGCCGGCTTAAATCCATGGTTGGGAATTATGATGTAATGAATTAATCTCCATTGTTTTTTTTACTTAAACCATGGTAGAGTTTTGAGGTTCCCTTGATAGGTCTCAATCCTATGTAGTTCTTCAATACAGTTCTGGTTTGATTTTTATGGTGGAAGCCCACAAGGGGTTCACTAGAAAGGAAATATTATATCACGTCCATTTATATTGGGGGTTTGAATACTCCTAAAATCCTCAAAAAAATATTACCTCGGATT
>LPNX010497441.1:0-29659 GCA_001517045.1 Pseudotsuga menziesii | reverse complement strand
TATATATATATATATATATATATATATATATAATTGAGGATTTTTGTCTTAGTTTCATATAGAAACCTCTTTCCAATAAAATGAAATTACAAATATTCCAAAAATGAATACTTCTCAACCCAAGAAAAATCAATAACCTCTTGGATAACCAATGTTAAATTTATATGGGTGTGTCATTTATTTTTTTTAAGATTTTAAAAAGGAAATGAAGAGAATCTGGTCTAATTTTCAACTAATTTTGATCTTGTATAGATATAGAAACGAGATTTGTTTTTTTTGTGGAAGAATATGTTTTCACTAAACTTGGAATACTTTAAGCATAATAAGATATATGCACATATTTCATCCAAACAATAAGAGTGTTATTTTACCATATTTTAATATGCATGTATTAAAAATCGCATACAAATAGCTTTAAAAAAAAGAAAAACATTTATTAAGATTATTAAAAATATTTTATGGAGTTCAATTTATTAATCTTATAGAAAACATGAGATCTCTATGGATATACTTGTAGTTACATGATATAAATTCAGTAGATTAGCATGTTTTGGTGTGAAACATGTGTAATTCTCATCTTTTCTAAGCATTGCACTGACTATTGGACTATCATTATTTTACATTCTTTGTTACATTTATTTCTTGATTGGGTTTCCTTTTACGCATTTTTCCTTCCCCATTACTATTTCGAGGGGTATTCCACTATCCAATGCTACAAATGAATCAGTCGCCCTTACAATCATGTTGGGATCATTACTAGCATTATACTATATTTTATTTATCATCTTGTTTTCTTATATTAAGATGCGTTAGGGATCTTATTGTTACAAATTTACAATATAATATAAAGGGGGTATTAAAAATGGGTTGATAAAATGGATACCTACATTATCTGGTGAAACTAGGGGTTTCTTAATTGGAAAGGTATATTGTGAAGGGGGTTCAACAATACAATTTTACAAAGTATTTTCCAATATTTATTCAAATCAGGGATATTCTTTAATGTCCTATGAATGAATGTGCTATGTAACAAGTTCAGTGAGTGAACCCCCCATGTGGAAGCCATTATTAATGCCCTTTCGATAGTTTACGCAAAGGGAACCTAACCTGGATGGTTTAAAACCAATGCCGAGAGTAAAATTATGTATGTTAAATATTTTTGTGGTTTGTAATGAATCCCTCAGATACCATCGTATATGGTCTTATGGACGTGGAAGGGAACATTTTTTTTGTTATTAATATAGTTATGTAATGTCTATTGTGGATGTATGTTGTGATGGTATCTTCGTGGAAAGATTAACATCATTCAAAATCTTGCTTTAGTCACTTAACTTGTAACCTGGATGAGATTCGCTGGTGGTAGATAAATAATGACGGCCATATTGTATGGACTTACAGCCATTTAACTGCGCTTTAAATTTTGCTATTCTGAAATTCTAATCAAATGTTTTAAGTGGTTTTGATTCGAAAACGTTTATGAGACTTGATCTCGGAACCTAGGTAAGAGATGAAATATAGATAAAAAGGAACAAGGCTTCGACTCTATAATGATTTAATTTAAAAATAAACTGTAGGTTTTATAAAGCTATAGTTAGAAATTTTAACATCATCGTTTGGCAACCACAGTGTGAACTATATCCAACGTTGACTCCTCTGTCAGGATGAAATATATTGATGGTAGGCATATCACAAGGATTGATTTGATTTTGTATTGTTTGTAATTCTAATTGTTGATTTGATTTTATATTGTTTTTAATTCTAATTGTAAATTATAATAAAGGACCCTCGATTCGAATTTTTTTATTAGAGTCTCGAATGGATATGATCCCGTGACTAGTATGTAAACTAGTATGTTGATAATTTTCTGATAAAAAACCCTACAGATCTGTTTATAGATTTGGAAATCTAAAGTTATAGTATACTAAGGATCCTTGATCCGTTAGTTTGATATTTACACCAATATGTAATATTTGGGGTTTAATAAACTAGCATACCTGTAGATGTTATATTAGTGTGAGAGGACCCTCGATTCATTGAAATCTATGTGTAAAAATGATTAGTTATGAAGTTGTATAGATCATTAGTTTTTATTAAAGGACCAGTATAGTTTAGTTATTGTCTTCTTATGTAACTACTTACGATATTTAACCCTGCTTCATTCTATACATACCTTATTCAGTGCTTTAATACTTAACTTTGTTCATTTGTAAGTTGTAATACTTATTATTATTATTTTTAAAGAAAATCCTAGCTTATAGTTAAGCTAATAGCTACAGATCTATATACTAATATTATAAAATATGATATTTTAGATTCGTGTAGTGACGGGAGATAACCATGGCATAAAAAAAGATTCATTTTCTTACCAAGAAATATTTCAAATCTATACACATAACCAAAATTATAAATAATTGTAATTCCAGTCATTAATTAAATTTCAATATGCAAAGTATGAAGATATCTGGAAAACAATGCATCTAGGGAATATATAGTCGAATAAAGATATTTATGTGCATATTAAGGCTACATGAATTTACTCTAGTAGTTACCAATATAGCAACAATAAATTAATCGATAACACTTATAATTTCACAACTACAGATCTAGGAAAATATATTCTACAACATTAAAATGTAAAGTAGAAACCTAGCAGCAACGCTTCAGGAAAACAAGAGTGGTAATGTTGTTCCTCCCAACATACTCCTAGACAAGCCAAGCTACTTGCTCCAGAACTCCCAAGCATGTTTGTTGAACCACAAGAGAAAAACCTTAATGCACCATCTCTTTCATTTCATATATTTTTAATCCTCGTCCAATGCTAGCCCCCTGTTGCTTATGGACATACTAATTTATAGTATTTTTCCTACGACTTGGTCATTTGTGAGCCTCCTGCTCTTTAGTACTCAACTAGGAGTTCTAACCGGATTTTAGGGGATGATGTTTCTTGCATCCTGAGTTCTCACTTAGTGGTTTTTGCCACTTGTCTTTTTCCTCTTGTGGGTTAACAAATACTCTTCAACAAATTTATCCACTCTTTTCCCCCTTTCAGCATATTTTATTAAATAAAATTGTTTTGATTACAAAATGTTTTATTCTTGACTTTTATGTCAAAAATAATAAAATAATAATAATGTATTTTCAACAGAATTAATAATAATAATTAATATTGGGGGTGTTACATACACCTCCCCTTAGAAGATAACACCGTCCTCGGTGTTATAAATTTGTTTCATTCTTCCATTACATCTTCTTGGAATAAGTCTAGATATGCCTCCTGCATATTACTTTCCATCTCCCAAGTATCTTCTTCCGGACTGAGGTGCTTCCATTGCACCTTGACTTGTCCGTTGGTAGAGTTCCATAGTAAAAGTTCTCTCCTGTCAAGAATGCATTTCGATCCACTTGGAACTCTCCTTCGGGTTCCATCTGGATTACATTCCAATTAATCACATGATAATTATCATGAATATATATTTTCAATATATAAACATGAAATACATTATGAAATTTAATATTTGGTGGTAGGGCTAACTGGTATACAACCGACCCCACTTTAGATATAATTTCGAATGGTCTGCAATACCTGGGTGCAAGTTTTCAATAATTTCCCAGTATTAAAGAGATTTTCTTGGGATTCACCTTTATATATACATGATCATCCACTTGGAACTCTTTAGGAGTTTTTTATAGATAAGCATAGCTTTTATGCCTGTCTTGGGAAACCTTCAAATTTTGTGTGCCTGTTTCACAATTAGCTCCATTTTTTTTAATAAACCAAGTCCTAACATTAATATATAAACATGGCTGCTCCATGATATTGGAGTATTACATTTATGCCCATATACAATTTCAAATGGACTCATACCTGCAGAAACTTGGAAATTATTATTATAAGCAAATTCTACTAAGTGTAGGTAGTCTTCCCACTTGCCTGGTTTGTCCATAACATACATTATTAGCATGTCTTCTACTCTTTCAGTATGCCCATTCGTTTGTGGATGATATGCAGTACTGAAGTTTAATTGGGAACCCAAGCCTTTAAACAAGGATTTCCAGAAATTACCTGTAAACTTTGCGTCTCTATCTAAGACTATTACTTTCGGCACGCCATGTAGGATGAATATTTCTTTCATGAAGATATACACAATATTAACATCTTTGTAGGTATATTTAACAAGTATAAAATGATCCTCTTTACTTAATTTGTCAACCACAACCATGATGGAATCATGTTGTCTGAAATTCTTGGGCAGTTCGGTGATGAACTCCATACTGATTGTCTCCCACTTCCATTCTGGAATGGGTAGTGGCTGCAACAATCCTACGGGATGTTGATGCTCTGTTTTAAATTGCTGACATTCAAGGCAATGAACTAAGTATTCAGCCCCCTACTTTTTCATATTTGGACAAAAGAAATTTTTTTTGATCATAGTAATCATTTTCTGATAACCCGGATGTCCTGAGTATGGTATTTTATGTAGTTCATACATGACTGTCAGTTTAATTTATGTGATGTTTGGTATGTACAACCTATTTTTATGCAGCAATATTCTTTGTTGTTTTAGGCTTAAATATGTTATTACTTGATTTTGTTCGTATTTAGCATTCTTTTCCTTTAATAATTGATATTCTTTATCATAATTGCCAACGCATAGAATCTGATCTTCCAAATCAGATTCATAGTTGCTTCTTGCAAACAGTAAATTTGTGTGATGACTTAGAGCCTCAACCAATTTATTTTTTTTTCTTTAATATGTTTTATTTTGAAGACATACTCACTTAGAAAGGACAACCATCTAGCTTGTCTTGTCTTAAAATTTTGTTAATCAAATAAATATTTAAGGCTTATGTTGTCTAACATAAGTAAAAAAATTCTTCCAATTAAGTAATGTCGCCACATTTTTAAGGCATGAATTATAACATCAAGTTCTAAATCATGTGTCACATAGTTTTTCTCATGATCTTTTAGTTTTATGGATTCATAAGCCACAACATAATTGTCTTATAATAATACTCCACCTAACCCTTCATTGCAAGCGTTAGTACATACGATGAAATCATTGAATGGATAAACAATCTTTAAGATCAGGGCGGTGGTTAATAAGTGTTTTAATTTGTTAAAACTTTCCTTCCATTTTTCAGTCCACTCAAAATTTATACCTTTCTTTTGTAATGAGGTTATGGGGTAGGAAATCTTAGAGAATCCTTCAATGAACTTCTGGTAGTATCTGTTAATCCCCATAAATAATTTGATATTAGACCCGTTCTTAGGAACCATCCATTCCATGATGGCCTTTAATTTGTATGAATTGACAGAGATTCCATCCTTGGACACTATATGTCCGAGGTGATAATTATTATCTTTAAAGAAGTCGCACTTACTAAATTTTGTGTAAATTTGTTGTTCTCTTAGCACTTGCAAAACTATTCAATTAAATGATCTTCGTGTTCTTGTTCATTCTTACAGTAGATTAGTATGTCATTAATGAAGACAACCACAAAATTATCTAGATAGTTACTTAAGATGGTGTTCATTAAACACATGAACGCAGCAGGTGCGTTTGTCAACCCAAAAGGCATTATGAAAAACTAATAGTTTCTGTAACGGGTCCTAAATGTTATTTTAAATATATATTCATATTTTATTCACACTTGATGATATCCTGACCTTAATCCTATCTTCGAAAAGATAGTTGCTTCGCAGAACTGGTCGAACATATCATCTATCATGGGAAGTGGGTATCAGTTTTTAATAGTCATTTTATTTAATTTCCTATAATCTATACATAATCTTAGTGTTCTGTCCTTCGTTTTCACAAACAAGATCGGTGCTCCCCAGGGAGAGACACTTGGTCGAATGTACATTTTATCGATTAGTTCTTGTTGTTGTGATTTTAATTCTATGAGGTCTATTATATTCATTTGGTATGGAGCTTTCGATGGTGGTATCACTCCAGGTATCAGATTGATTGTGAAGTCTATATCTTTTTTTAGAGGAAGTCTGGGGACTTCTTCCAGAAAGATATCTTCGAACTCCTTTAAAACTGGTATGTCTTCCACTTTAGGTTTAATATCATTTTCCTTATCATTAATTATATAAACTACAAATACTTTACATCCTTTTCTTACTGGCCTTTTCATTTGCAAACTAGAGATTTCTTTGATGGTTGCCTTCCTCGAAATTCCTTTAACTTTTATATTATTCCCATTATTGTCAATACATTTAAATATTTTATAGAAACAGTTTAGGATAAATTTATGCTGCTCTAACTAATCCATTCCTATTAATAAATCATAGGATCCTAAAGGCAATACATTTACATTAACATGCATAAGGAAATTATTCATCATTAACTTACAATCATTTTCTAACAAGACTAGTAACTTTTCATTTTGTACCTATGGCTAATTGTACTATCCATGACTTATCAAACTTTTCAGGCACTAATTTGCATAAATCAACTATTCTAGGTGAAATATAACTCAAGCTTGGATCAATTGAGATAGAGATAGGTTGGTTGTTTATCATACCTTCAATTTTGACCATAGAAGTCTGGTGTTCTACTTGCCGATTTTCTAGTGCAGCACAGATTCTTGGCATGCTCCTTGCCATGTCTCCAATGACAACTGCTTCTTATATAAAATGTACATTAAAATTCATTTTCCTTACTGGGAAGTCTTTAAAGTAGCGTGGCCCTCCATACTCCCAACATTTTAAAGGTTCTTTCTGTGCTGATTTTTTATTAGGAACATTTGAAGGTTCTTTTACAACAAAGTTTTTGGGTTTAAAGTTTTCATAATTATTACCCTAGTACCTCCTATAGTTATTCCCTGAATTTTATGGTATTTATTTTTCTTCTTTTTAGGATCATAATTATTTGGCCTTTTATTCTTCCAAGCTGGCATGTTTTCTCTTTTATTCTTATTATGTTCGTAACAGAATTTTCCTTCCTCATTGCTTCCTCTAGCGTATTTGGATTGTCATATTCGATCTGTTCTTTGAACATGAGGGGAAAACTACTGAGGAACAGTTGTATCTTTGGTTTGTCATCAATTATGTATGGGACATAATGAATTAAGCTTACAAACTTACTACAGAGTTCTTTCATCATCATGGCCCCTAGCCTTAGTTCATAAAATGCTTTTCCTTTTTCTTTATAGTATTGTTTAAGTACTTTATTTTAAAGTGTTTCATACAAATTTTCTAAGTCACATACCTCTATTTTATACCCTTAACTTTCTTTATTTCTTGCCACCGTATATCTACCTTTCTTGCCAGATTGTAGATGGCCATTTTAGCCTTCAACTCATCTAAGTAATTATATATTTGGAAGTACTTTTTCATTCCAGACAGACAGGCCTCTGCCTCTTCACCCTCTCAATTTCCCCATTAAACATAGGTGGTTTAATTTTTTTGAACTCCCCAGAGATATCCTCATAGGGTTTGTATTTTCTTTTATTTTTATTATTATCACTACTTTCACTTGACTCTTGCGAATTTACATGGTGTTTAACTGACTCTTCACTCTAAGTGTCAGGTTTATGGCTAGAAAATTCTAGCTTCCTACCCTTACGTTATTGTATGGGATAATTTTAAGCAGTTCCTATTTAGATTCTTTATTTTTATCTTTTTCTTCATTATGGATTTTTTCTAACAAAATAGTGTTCAATTCTTCTTGAGCCTTTAGAATTCACTCGTTATCTTACTTAACCTTTCTCAATTCAAATCTTAGTTCATTAACAGTCTATTTTAATTCAGATTTATTGTCCTGACTGGAATTTAAATCTACCCAGATTTCTCCATCCCTTAATTTACCCTCTTCATTATTTAAAGGTTGTTCTGGGCGACGTTCCTCTTCTGCAAACATTCCCGCATCTACCATGTTTCCTGCAAAATATATTTGTACTTCTATTTGTTGGGTGTAAGAGAATTTTCAGAAATAAATAAGAGTTAGTTTGTTTTTTTCTGTAGCAGTTTTGTGTTAAGCCTATTGAGGACTAGTGTTAAAGCCGTGCTCTAATACCATTTTGTAACACACTTAAAAATTGTACATAAATTTCGTTTACATGCGTTAATTTCACATTTACTTTAGCAGCATTCTATGTTTAAAATCCTGTTGGTTCTAAAAATCTAATGTCCTTGTTACGATAGGATTTGATGAAGTTTAACAAGGGCAGATCCTTTTGGAACCTTCAGCCAACTTCTGCAGGTGATGTATTTTTCTAGGAGTTTTGTACTTAGATTTTTATTACAAGGTTTTGACCTTAACATAGTTTATACTATGTCTGTAATTCCCTATCCCTAAGCATGAGAAGCTTGGGTTTGTAAGGTATGGATTCTCTATGCAGCAATTTGAATAATAAAATGGCAAGGTTTTGGTCTACTTGTGTTTTAAATGGATCCACCTGTTTTTACCCTTACATCAATTCTTATAGTCCTAAATGATTTGGTTAGATGCATCTTGTTTCTATCTTTGAGCATATAAGTGGAAATAACTTCAAGGGATTTTTTTATGTCTTAAGCTTATACTATATGACTTTTCAATATACATGTTTAAAGGTTTTTATATTTTTATTATAACTCTTATGTTAATACTCTCCCTGAACATCATGGGAGAGGTAAGAGAATAGCCATGACCCATGATGGCATTAGTCCATAACCCAAAGTGTCAAGGTTTGCAACAAATGTTAATGCACTATGGTTTTGTGCAAGGGTTAACTTGCCCGACCAAGATTTTGTTTGGCATATGATTGATCGCACGTTGATTTATGGTATGGTCTATATTGTTGTTTGTGTTTTACGCACCATCCAAGACTGGATTTGCAATTATTTGTTGTAATAATTATGTCTGTTATTATTAAATGGAACTTTTTGGATTGTAATAATAACATGGCCTGGTTGCAAGCTGACAGGAAACCAGGTCCACGAGGTAGTATGGGACTTAATCCTGCGCTGCACCTGGATGGTGGTAATGATGAGTTGCATAGTGTTTGTAAAGGCCTTTCACTTGGTCTGAGGGTTGCATTATTGTTGTTGTTTTGTTGGAGGTTAGCCAAGGGCCGAGCTCTGCAACTCAACCTGGTTATTTCACAAGGTTTTAACAGTTTTTACCAATTCTTGTTCTTTCCAAGGTGGTGAGTTCTATGGATTTTTTCCCTCATCGGTGGCCCGTCTAACCCAAGATCCATCAAACCGTCGAAACGTCCATCTGGTGCACAGTATTCTTTAGCAGGTAACTACAAATGAAAAATATTTTATTTCAATATGAGTTTGTTAAGTTTTCATTCTTTGCTTTTACCGATATTTACTTCTTCTTGCAGACTTGGAGGGATAAGGGTGCTCAGAGGAGCCGAACTTGGCCATTAAAACTCAACATCATGGTAAAATTTCCATCCCCGCAATTAAACTATTTTTTTTCATTCAAAAGAATAATATGCTCGAATCTAACTTTAACCGGTTCAACCTGCAGGTTTTAGTGCTGGGAGGAAGGTGACAGGGTTACCTCCTCCCAGGCCCGCATCATAGAATGCCCGTGTAAGTGGTTCTCGACTCTATTTGTTCTACTTTTTGTTTTTATCATTTATTTTATCCTGTAAACACATGTTAAGTCCTTTCACTTAATGGATTACAGGACTCATGGGAAGGGTCTTGTGATTTCAAAGGTGGGTGCAACTCCTAAGATAAGTGATTTTTCCTCTTTAGGTTTAAACTAGTTACTGTTTAAATAGGAAACCCCAAGTAGTTTAAGTCAGCTTAAAGCCATGGATGTGCATTATGATCTAATGAATTAATTTCCATTGTTTTTTTACTTAAACCCTAGTAGGTTTTTGAGGCGCCATTGATAAGTCTCAATCCTGTGTAGTTCTTCAATACATTTCTAGTTTGATTTTATGGTGGAAGCCATTATTAATGCCCTTTCGATAGTTTACACAAAGGGAGCCTAATGTGGTTGGTTTAAAACCAATGTCGATAGTAAACTGATGTATAATAAATATTTTGTGGTTTTTAATGAAGCCCTCGACTGCCATCGTAGATGGTCTTACGACCATGAAAGGGAACATTCCTTTTGTTATTAATATAGTTCTGTAATGGTTGCTGTGGATGTATGTTGTGATGGTAGCTTTGTGGAAAGAATTAACATCATTCAAATTCTTGCTTTAGTCACTTAACTTGTAACTTGGTCAAGATTCATTGGTGGTAGATAAATAGTGGCGGCCATACTGTATGGACTTACAACCATTTTAAGTGCATTTTGAATCATAATATTCTGAAATCCTAATCAAATGTTTTAAGTGGTTTTGATTCCAAAAATTTTACGAGACTTGATCTTGGAACATCGATAAGAGAGGACTATTGGACTATCATTATTTTACATTCTTTGTTACATTTATCGCCTCTGTAATGATTTCATTTAAAAATAAACTGTAGGTTTTTAAAAGCTATAGTTGGAAATTTTAACAGCATCATTTGGCAGCCACGATGTGAACTGAATCCAACATTGATTCCTCTTTCGAGCTTAAATATAGTGATGGCAGGCGTATCACAAGGGTTGATTTGATTTTGTATTGTTTTTAATTCTAATTGTAGATTGTAATAAAGGACCCTCAATCTAAATTTTTAGATTAGAGTCTCGAATGGCTATTATCACATGACTAGTATGTAAACTAATATGTTGATAATTTTATGATAAACAACCCTACATATCTGTTTATAGATTTGGAAATCTAAATTTATAGTGTAGTAAGGATCCTTAATCCATTAGTTTGATATTTTCACCAATCTGTAATATTTGGGGTTTAATCAACTAGCATACCTGTAGATGTTATCTTAGTGCGAGAGCACCCTCAATTCGTTGAAATCTGTGTGTAAAAATGATTAGTTATGAAGCTGTATAGATCATTAGTTTTTATTAAAGGACCAGTATAGTTTAGTTATTGTCTTCTTATGTAACTACTTACGATATTTAACCATGCTTCCTTCTGTAAATATCTTATTCAATTCTTTAATACTTAACTTAGTTAATCCGTAAGTTGTAATACTTATTATTATTATTTTTAAATAAATTCCTAGTTTATAGCTAAGCTAACTGCTACATATCTATATACTAATATTATAAAATATGATATTTCAGATTCGTGTAGTGACGGGAGATAACCATGGCATAAAACAAATATTCATTTTCTTACCAAGAAAATTTTCAACTCTATACACATAACGATAATTAGAAATAATTGTAATTCCAGTCATCAATTAAATTTCAATATGCAAAGTATGAAGATATCTGGAAAATGATGCATCTAGGGAATATACAGACAAATAAAGATATTTGTGTGTGTATTAAGGCTACATGAATTTACTCCATTAGTTACCAATATAACAACAATAAATTAATCGATAACACTTAGAATTTAGAAACTACATATCTAGGAAAATATATTCTACAACCTTAAAATGTAAAGTAGAAACCTGGCACCAACGTTTTGGTAAAACAAGAGTGGGAATGTTGTTCCTCCCAACCAACTCCCAGAGCAGCCAAGATACTTGCTCCAGAACCCCTGAGCTTGTTTGCTAAACCACAAGAGCAAAACCTCAATGCGCCATCTCTTGCATTTCATAGATGTTTAATACCCATCCAATGCTAGCCTCGTGCTGCTTATGGACATACTAATTGATAGTATTCTTCCTAGGACTTGGTCATTTATGAGCCTCCTACTGTTTAGCACTTAACTAGGAGTTGTGACCTGATTTTAGGGGATGATGCCTCCTGCAACCTAAGTTCTCACTCAGTGGTTTTTGTCACTTGTATTTTTCCTCTTGTGGGTTAGCAAACACTCTTCAATAGCTATATCCACTCTTGTCCACCTTTCAACATATTTTATTAAATAAAAAAAAATTATTTACAAGATGTTTTATTGTTGACTTTTCTGTCAAAAATAATAAACTAATAATAAAATATTTCCAGCAAAATTAATAATAATAATTAATTATGGGGGTGTTACAGTCTAATTGATCTATATTTTATGATATATATGTATATTAGTTTTAGTATTTTGTCGACTTTCTTGAATAGTTGTCATACATGGAGAGAAATATTTAAATGCTAAGGCTTTGGGATTAACCATGAGAGTAGATTTACATGATATCTATATATTCAATTTATTGCATATTAGTTTTTTTTTTAATTTGACCCCATAACTAGATTTTTTATATTTCAACTTTATCTATAATGGATTTTCCATGGTGACAAACTTGTGACGCATAAGAGTAAAAGAAGAAGCTACTTAAAAAAAAGTAATTGGAAATTCGTTGTTAATTGACATTCATTGATCTCCATGCTTGTACAAATTTTTATATATTAAAAAATTCTAAGAAAAAAAAACAAAAGATGTAGTTATTAAAAATTACCCATGTGGTGACAAAAGAATCAGCAATTGGACTTTTAGACTTCTCTCGCTTGGTGGAAGACTGATATTAGTCAAATCAGTGCTCATGGGGTTGGAAGTCTACTGGCTAACACTATCTCGTATGCCAAAATCCATCATGAACTATCTCAAAAGTGCCATATTTAACTTCCTCTGGGGAGATTATAATGGGAATCACAGAACACACCTGGTGGACTAGAAAACAATCTCCAGACCTTATGATCGTCGCGGTTGGAACATCAAAAATTTGGAATGACTCAGTACAACACTAAGGTTAAAAAGTATGTGGTTCATTCTTAATAGTGAGGGCATCTGGTCACACATTGTTAAGTTTAAATATCTCAGGGACAAGTCTGTGGATACTTAGCTTCGTTGTAAAAATTTCATGCTCCATGGTACTTCTTACATTTGGAATGGGTTTGTCAGAGCGCTATCCTATATCACTGCCCATCTTGGATGGAAAGTAGGTGATGGATGTAGTATTAGGATTGGTGCTAATCCAACTGCAGGATTAAATGGAAACTTTGTCCTCCCTGAGGAGCTTCGTAGCTACCTAGAAGATTATGGTATCTCTACTCTCCACGATGCACATAACACATTCAATGGGAACCAGTACTAGTTTACTGCCACAGACCTCGATCTCAATGTCTCTTGGAAAGAGATTTGGGCAAATTGCATTAAGGGTCTCTCTCATGGCTGCATACAACTACATAATATTAATGATTCACTTGTTTGGATGTTCAATAAGCATTCATAGAGAGTCACTGCACATTTGACATATGAACTGATTGCGTCTAGCACACATCCAACACCTGTGGCAAGCATTCTATACAAAATTTCGCATTACAATCTTCCACTTAAAATTATCTGTTTTGCTTAGTTATGCCTTACCTATCGTATCAACACCTGGGATACTTTGGGTAAAAAAGGTTGGATTGGACCAAATTATGGTTATCTATGCTTCTTAGGGGCAGAATCAGTGGATCATCTCTTCTCTGACTATATATTCATGGAAATTATCATGCTAGAACTCATCTTGGTTCTGCATCGTCCTATTGACTAGAATGAGTCTTCCTTCAGGCGCAATTGGGAAATCTGGGTAAGTAAATAAAAGGAGTTGTTCTATCTCCCTCTACTGATAAGTTGGAACATATGGCTCTCCAGGAATCAACTTATTTTTTAATATCGCAAACCAGTTTTAAATCTGATCATTTCCAGCATTTTGGAGCAGTTCCAATTTCACAAGGTGAGGATTCATACCAAACGTAATAGGAGCTTGAAAAATATTCAACAAACCATGGTATATCCTATTGGTTTTTTTATGGAGCCTCTGCCAATAATCATGGAGGTACTAGTGTATGTCTTGTGATTAGCAAGGAGCATTTTTACTGGATTAAGATGGGATGTGGACTAAGTACCAACACCCATTTTGAACTTCTTGCACTCTGGGTACTACTTACCTTCTCCAAATTAATTGGACTTCCATATCTACACATCCGAGGAGAATCCTTTGCTATCATCAACTGGTTTAATGGAATGGCGAAACTATCTGCCATTTATCTCAAAGGTTGGTGCAACAATATCAGAAGTCTACTGGCTTCCTTCTCCCATCTCAAAGCTTCCCATGTTTACAAGGATTACAATACCAAAGCGGATTACCTATCTAAGGAGGCACTTGGATTGTCTTCAGGGTAACTGCATTTTTTTGAATTCACTAAGGGTGAATGCAATGAGAAGGGCTCCTTTTAGTTCTACTAGTCATGGACTTATTTATCATCCACTTGGCTTGATTTGATGACACACCCCTTGGTTTTGGAATAGTCCAACATTTATTATTCCTATGGGTGTACCCTGAAGTGCCTCCTTAGCTAAGTTATTAGGATTTGATGTATCTCTGTAGCCAGGTGACCCGGGATAGGTTTTGGAGTCCTACAACTAATGGTATTGTTGGACCTTTTGTCTTCCTGTTGATGTTTTTTTGTTGAGCTCATATATTGTACTAGACTATCCTTGTAATGCATACCTGCTGCAACAAACAGGTTACCTTTGATTCAATAGAATAATAAGGAACTACTATTTTTCTCCTGGAAACAAATTGCCCCGGTCATTACACTAGCTCTTTTTACTTTATTTTTTTATAATCATGTTTATTTATTTTACATTAAGTTATTGTATTTTTTGTTTTGTTTTTTCAAGTGTTCTTTTTCTCAAAAAATTTATTTTACAAATTATCCCCAAATCTAAGTTTATATGTCATTTCTCGTTTGAAATTGATTTATTTATTTGCCCGCCTAACAGAATTATCATATGCTAAAGAATATATCCAACCAATATTAGCTAGTGTGGGGGGGGACTTCTGATGGCTACTATATTTATCTTATCCATTTCTGCTTGTAACAATAATTCCTCGTTCTTCCATCACAAAGATAAATGTTGGTTTCACTATGTCATTTTTTTGTTTTTTGTCTTAAAAATAATTAAATATTAATGTCATGTGGAGACGAAGCGGCTCCAACTGAGCACGACAACACTTTATTTCGTAATGTAATGAGAGAAGAAATAAATTAAACTAGCATACCCCCAAAGCGAGGGAAATGAAACACTGAAGAGAACTTCTATATGTTTCAAAAAATGAGAGAAAGTTGTGTAGATAATATAAGTTTATGAAATGAAACCAAGTCTAGGAAAATAAGTGAAAATAAGTTACATCAAACTTTTAAATCGCCACATAAGTGAAAATAAGTTTCCTCCAAAATACTTTTGTACATAAAGTTTTTAAATTTGAAAACATTCAGTGAATAAGTCAATGTTTTAGCCTCGATCCTTTGAATGCCAATGAAATCTTACAAAGCAAAAACATCCACAAATACAAGGGGCATAGTTATAGGAGTTTTCAAATTTTAAGGTAGCTTTAGAGAACCTCGAAACCCCTAGACGTGGAGGAACTATACCTTTGAAACTAAGACCTGGCTTTGAAATTGAAACTCGAACTAGGAGAGACATCAAAATTTCTGCACATAAAAATTTGCATAAGCAACACCATTTTTCCTATCGACCATTTGCCTAGGTCCTCTTATAATCTCATGTATTGAAGATCATTGAATGTCCAAATAAGGTTGACACATGAAGAAAATATATGTTTCAAGTTTTTATCTTGTTGCTTAATTTTCATGACCTAATGGATGCAAAAGCCAACCTCCTTGTGCACATATTATAGCACATGTTGTAGCACATGGGACACAAGTTTTGATAGACTTAACAATTCCATTAAATTTATTTTATCTTTTCCATTCACACATAATTACATGACCAAAACATACACGTAGATCCAAATAACACTTGACTGCACGCATGAAGGGTGATTTTCCCTTTTCACACATAATTACATGACCAAAACAT
Organism: Pseudotsuga menziesii; assembly: GCA_001517045.1. Classification (NCBI taxonomy): domain Eukaryota; kingdom Viridiplantae; phylum Streptophyta; class Pinopsida; order Pinales; family Pinaceae; genus Pseudotsuga; species Pseudotsuga menziesii. The sequence goes on along the minus strand of LPNX010497441.1, from coordinate 13,837 downwards.
ACACGTATATCCCAATAACACTTGAAGCGAAATTATAATTGGTGTTCCAAGTTGCCAAGAAACGAAATAAGAGTAATCAAAAAAATATTCTAATATCCACAAAAGTATGAATCCGTCTCTCTGGTTGAATTGTTCAAGTTTACCACTTTAGTGTTCCTAGATTCTGATGAAGTCTTTATGTGTTTGAGAAAATATGTTTCAGTCATTTTATATTTTGATGTTTTCGCATTGGTTCTATGCAAAATGGCTTATTTTAATTTGAACTAAAGCTTAGGCATGATCACATGCACTCAAAATCGCTGAGATGGTTTCCACATGGACATTAAGTATAGTTTAAGCCTTGTCCAGGCTAGGTAGGCCTCATGAGTATATATTTGCCACTTTTGATTGGATGTTAAGACACATGAAACCATAGATTTAGTATAATTGATGAACGAAAACAAAAAGTGTAACCCCCAAAATGTAAGTTGAAGTTTATTTCCAGCAAAGCTTGAATCTTATCGTAGTGAGCATAACTGCTTCAACCTCACCCTTGAAAGCACTCAAATGTCCCAGTACATTTTCTCAATTCACGCTGGGCAGAACGTGAAAAAAAATGCATGCGAGTGTGTCTTTGTAGTTGAGGGTGATGATGACTGTAATGTATTGTTTCTCGTGATGGAGAAAAAATTGTTGTGCTATCATGGCTGGTCGTGGATTCAATATTTTTTTGGTTTTTTATTAATTTTTGTGTTGTTGTAATGTTTTAATATGATAGGTGGTCATAGTGGTTGTTCGGATATTTTATCGGGGATTAATACTCACTCATGGTGGTCATGTTGAATTCTAAGATGGAGCTGACAACGGAATTACAGATATTCACAGAAATCTCTATGATTTCGTAGATGGGGTGCTGGATTTATAAATCTTTGAAAGGTGATGTGAAGAGTTCGAGTCTCGAGATATTGATAGTTAGGCTCTGATCTACGCATCGGAGTACTTCATATTTGAAACTTTATCAGGTACATTGAAATGCTTGAATTTTTGCAGTAGAGAAATGGGTGTTTTAGTTTGTTGGTAGGTGTTGTTATTGAGATTGCTGAGAAAGTGGGTGTAATTGAGTTTGCCATCGATATAATGCAATGACGCCTTCTCTTCAAGGTGGAACAAAGATGGGAGGGTTTCCATTGGCTAGACAAGCTTCTATATATTCATTGACATTAGATGAGTTTCAAAATATTATTGGTGAGCCATGGAAGAATTTTGGGTCCATGAATATGGATGAGTTTCTTAAGAATATATGGACTATAGTGGAAAGCCAGGTGTAGCTGCAGTGATGTGAATGGGAATGCGCTTGCAGGCCAGACCAGGAAGCTGACTTTTGAAGAGAAGGAATTGGAATATTTCTTAGTGAAAGCAAGGGTTTTGAGAGAGGATTCAGAACAGGGGGCGGCGCAGCAGTCATTTGGTTGCGTAAATGCAACCATTGCTACCCTTGCTCAGCAGCAGTATCAGAAGAAGCAGGTTCTTCTTCTCAACCATCAGGAAGCTGCAGAGGCCACTGCTACTTATGCCATAAATGTGAAGATGGTCGGTGGGAATGTAGCATTGAATGGTCAAGACATAGGGTTGCTCCTCATAGGCCGTCGACAGACGAAGAAAGCCAAAGGAGGTCATCCCCTTAATAACACCTTCGGTGTGTGTGTGTATATATATATATATATATATACATCTTTGTGATATCATGAGTTGGACTTGGGATGCTAATAATTTCTCGGATTTCCTTAAAAAAGTTGAAGATCACTCTATTCTCCGGATTGAGTTGCCATTATTTTGTATTTGGGAGCTCTAGTGCACTAGGAATTGTATAATTTTTCAGAAGACTTCTCTAGACTTGGGTCGAACTACTCATTCTACTTTGTCTAGTTTTTCTCATGATGTTGTTCTTGATTCACCTCCTAAATTGTGTATCCCACGTTATCCGGAGTTGATTGTTTCTGAGATGGTTGGGTTTTACTATGGGGCTGAGCAGAATGGAATCTGTGGTGCTGGTATGGTCATCCAGTTGGAGTCACATCATTCTTTTTGGATTTGCATGAATGCAGGTAAGGGAACTAATACCCATGCTGAATTAAATTAGAGGAAATTTCAACTCAAAATGGGCCTCCTAAGGAAAATAATAAAATAATATTTATTAATTTTGGAGGAAGAAAAGAAAAAAACTACTTTTTTTGTTCATATTTTCGACATATCTCCCTGTGTTTTACTCAAATGTCGATAGAGAGAGCTCGTTGGATGTGGACTTAAATTCTGCATCCAACATGTATCCACTCGACATACTTTTCACGGACACCGCTACCTCAAAAACAAGAAATACCTAAAAAACATGACGATGATATCATCATCACATTTTTTCAAGTATTTCTTGTTTTTGGGGCAGCAGGGTCCATCAAAAGTATGTCGAGTGGGTACTCGTTGGATGCAGAATTTGATTATGCATCCAACAAGCTCTCCCACTCGAAAAGTGAGTAAAAACACAAGGAGATATGTCGAAAATATGAACAAAAAAAATAGTTTTTTTTATGATACCTATCCCCAAATTTATATTAAAATGTGTTTATGACCTATACTATATTTTAAATCAATTTCATTGGCTAACACATGATGACATGGAATTTGAATGAGGGTTAAAAGGCCCATTTTGAGTTGAAATTTCCTCTAATGTTAGCACTCTGGGGCCTATTGTATTTTGCAAGGCTCACTACATCGGTCTTCAATTGGTGATGGGTGGCTCGAAGGTAATTATCGATTGGGCTCTTAATCTGCATCAGCTGTATTCTCTGCTTCTCTCATACTGGATTGGGAGAACTAGGAATATTATTGATTCCTCTCATCTCTTGTCCTTTAGACACATCTATAGGGAATATAATGTTCAAGATGACATCTTATCGAAACAAGGTCTTTGTGTGGAGCCGGGATTGATTTTTTGGAAAGAGTATATCCATGGAAGGATTGTTGCTGATGGAACCTTTCAGTTTCATTAGTCCTATGATCTCTCTGTTATCTGTCCACTTGGAGGTCGTGCTATGTTATCGTATTTGGTCTTTTTGGTTTATATTATCACTTGTTGTATGGGAGTTGTTAGTTCTTGATGGACTCGATAGTACTCTTACCTCTGGACGATCTCACTATATGTGACAAACCTGTAATGTTATTTTTTGATGATATCTTCCAATCTTTTGGTTTTTGGGTAAGACTAGACCACATTATAGATGACTTGTTGGAATGTTATTACTGCTCCTTTTCTATGAACTCACTGTCTTTAGACACATATTTATATAATATAATGTTGTCATTTTCCATTGTAAAAAAAAAAGGTTTGAATCAAAGATTCATTGGCTTAGACATGTATTGAAATGGAAAAGGAAATGGGAGATATAGTTTAAAGGCTTATAGTATATTGGATTTGAAATGGTTAATATTTTTGAAGTTGGATCACCGTTGATATTGAAAGGATTGAGTTTTAGATATTGAAAGAATTGTGATTTAAGTATGAGCAAGTTTATGTGTTTAATAGAGTTTTTAGAAGAACTCATGTTATATATATATATATATATATATATATATATATATATATATATATATATAATGGTTGAAATTTATGTATTTATTTACATTAAAAAAAATTACATTTTATATACCCTAATATATGGAAAGGATTGAAATTTATGTGTGGGGATCTTATAATCCTTTTATAGAATGGAGAAAGCATATCGTATATATATTGAAGAATCCAATGTATGAAAAGTGTAGGAAGATTGTACTTCATATATATTTTATTTTTAGAAAGATTTCATTAAGTACACTTTAAAGTAAAGTTAAGGGTTTCATCTTTACATTTAATAGGAATAAAGGTTCACATTATATCTATTCTAAATAGAATTGAAATATTATTTTATAGTGTATGGTTTATCATTGAATGTATCTATTATGGAAGAGTAAGCAATTTAAAAAAAAATGTTCAGATTACAATTTAAAGAAAGGGCGTTACATATGGCTTAGTATAGTGCAACATCAGTGAACCAAAAGAACTCTTAGGATGGCTAACAATTGATAATGATCATTTGATGAAAATATAATAGAATGGGATAAAGACTTGAATGTGAAGAGAAAGCGAAACTAGCATTAAATATACAATAAGAATTACTTCGAGACGAAGTTTCCGAAAGAGGAAATGTATGTAATGCCCCACATAGAGATAGGCAAAGTAATTAAATGAAATCACTATGTATAGATTTAAATGACAATTCAATACTAAGATCATCATGGTTGATGTCTTTTGGTAAACTAGCATTGTGTGATTCTTGTATGAGGATCTAACATCAATGATAGATATAGCCCCAATACTTCAACTTAGGAGGACACATTGGAAATACGCAGAGAATATCCATACTTATTCTAGAACTTTAGGATGAAGTTTCCTAAAGTGGGGGTGTATGTAACACCCTGCTTTTATATTGACTTTTGAGATTATTACAATTATTCTTTGAGGGCATTCTATGACGAATGACCTCATTATTTATTATTTGAAACCTAAAAACTTTGTATGGACATTTTTTAGGGCATCCGGTTTTGGATAACCTGGACATGTGTGAAACAAAGAATTATTGATGAGTTATGATCTAAGAACAACTATCTAACATATTAATGAGTAAATTATGATTATGAAAATGATGTCGACATTTGATTAATTATGAATGCAGTTATATTATGATTTTAATTGTGAATGAAAAATCATATGAAGTTATCATCAAGGATTTAAAGTTGTATAATGTTTTAGAGTAATGAATTATTGACAATTTAGTTATGTAGCATGTACTTTGATGGTCTGTCGAGTGTGATGGGAAAGGAAGGTACATGAATGACAAGAAAGAATCAATATGAAAAACCTCTAGTTGATTCAATGACTATGGAAGGTGTTATCAATCTTGTTTATAATATGATTAAATTGTGATATGTTGTAACGAATATAAAATAAATTATTAAAATAGATTAGTTAGGTATATGAAAGGGTGTAACCCTTCATGCTCAAGCCTATAAAAGGCGAGCTTATTGTACATTTTACCCATAATCCAATATATTATTGTTATTCATATTTCATTATACAATGATAGTCAGATTCAACTAATGGACAACCGGATTCGGTTGCTCCATTTGGTATCAGAGCTCGGATTTGGCTCCTTTGACTTGAGCTCAAACTTGGCTCATAAATCCTTGAATTCTTCTACTGCTCCATTTCATCCCTATCACTTCATTCCAAATCCTGTCCAAATAAAAAAATAAAAATTAAAAAAAATAAAAACCAAAAACAAAAAAACAAAAAAAGAGAGTTTTCCTCTGCGCACTCTTCTCACGCGCTCTGCTGCCATTTTCCAACCATCCTCACGCCTCCTTCAGTTTCGCTATCCATTTCCTCGTCGCATCTTCTTCCGCACCCATCGCTGTCACCTACCCATGCCCACCTTCATCTATGTGCTGCCACATCAGCGCTACCACTCCCCTCTGCAACCTCCCACTCGGTCCTCCCTTCGCTCCCCCACACCAACCAGGCTCCCTCCGCCCTTCCACCATAGCAACCCTTCTCCCATCTGCTGCCCACGCCACACCACCGCACTCGCCCTCCTCCACAGCTGCCCTTTTGCACACCCAACCTGCGCACTCCCTCTCCCGCGTGCTATCAATATCCTCCATCATCTCCACTGCGCACCCCCCATGCTAGCCCTACTCACGCTCCCACCTTTGACTTTGCCTCCTGACCTCCTCACTATCCCGTGCCTGTACTGCATTTACGCGGCGTCGTTCCCACCTCCCCAACGACCTGCAAAGAAAAAAAAACATAACAATATATTATAAATTGTAATATAATATAATATATTATATTATTTCAAATATTTTGTTATATAATATATTTTAATAATATATTTCAAAAAAAAAATATTATATATTATTATTATAATATTTGTTTAAAAAAATAAAAATAAAACTATATATAAATATTATATAGTTTATAAAAAAAATATATTATTATTAATTATTTAATATATTATTATCCAATTCACCTCAAAAGCCAAAATAACGTCAACATACACACCGCCGCATACAAGGTCCAAGACCATGGAGGGACTGAAAGAGAAGATCGAAAAAATGGAGAAGGACATAAAGTCCCTTGTCGCTAACCAAGAAGGCTTGAAGGAAAAGATTCAAAATAACAATACATTACTCAAAAATGATCTTGTTTTGGTAGAAAGAAGGCTCTACGACAAACTTGACATCCTGAGCGAAAAACAAAAAAACATGGATGACAAAATGAGTACCATAATGCAAAACATAAACACCTTAACAAAGAACATGAGCACCATGACACAGAACCAGAATACAATGATAGGAATGTTACAAAAACTAAGGTTTGGTAGAAACCATATCAGCAGCTCAAATATGTTGGACTAGTATGTCAACAAAAATGAGAGAAACCAAGTCGATCAAGACAATAAACAAGACAAGGAGACAAACTATCTTAGGAATGACCAAAATACCAATAATATAGTTGATAAAGATGAGCTCGACCAAGATCATAATGGGATTCAAGCCAGTATCGTTGATAATAAAGACGATCCATACAATGAAAATATATGTATCCTACAGTATGCCAAGGAATCCAAGTCAGACAAATCAAATATTATAGATTCATCTTCGACCTTAACTATTTTACCACCCTCAAGAAACCTAAATGTAACACTACCTGGTGACTTTGAGAGTGAGAAGCCTCAAGAGATGCCACTTCTCGAGATAAATCATATAGATAATAAAAGGAAAACATTACATGATGACATCCTAAGTATCGTGGGACAAGAGATTTCTAAAACAAAGTTTGATATGGTCAGTCACAAAAATGTTCCTCATATTCATGTCCATGGAAAACAGGACAACAATAATAAACAGAATGGAGTACAATTTCAAGTAACAAATAAAAGGAAATTGACAAACTATGATGTAAAGAACAAGCAGATACCTAATACAAGTTCTAAAACAAAAGACATAAAGGAAGTAATGACTTTGTTTCAACACAAAACAAAAATGAAAAGACGACAACAATAATCTAAGCTTTGAGGACAAAGCTTCCTTAAAGGGAGTGGCAATGTAACGAATATAAAATAAATTATTAAAATAAATTAGTTAAGTATATGAAAGGGTGTAACCCTTCATGCTCAAGCCTATAAAAGGAGAGCTTATTGTACATTTTACCCATCATCCAATATATTATTATTATCCATATTTCATTATACAATGATAGTCGAATTCGACTAACGGACAACCGAATTCGGTTGCTCCATATGTTTGATGCACTGGCATGCATGGACTCTTGATGAGTCGGGAAACCTCAATAGTTGAGGTCAATTGATGTTTATATATGATTGGAATCTTATTTATGATATTTGATGTATAGGTTGTGATATGTGCAACTTATGGGATACGATTTCCAATCGATCCACATCAAGTGACAGGGATGAAAAATTATACATGTAAGTATAGAAAATTGGGTGGCATGATGAGGTATGAATAGAGTGAGGAAAACTCCAGTTCATCACATGTGTGTGCCACGAGGGTAGGTCATGAGTCAGTCACTCACGATGATTGCACTAGGGGGGCACACCATAAGGATTTGACCTTATTCCCCAAGAACCACCTGGATCTTCATAGGGTAGGCAAACTGAGGTAACATTGGCTCAACCGTCTTAACCAACTCCCCTCTTGTGGGAATTATCGGAAGGGCATGATGGGAGCGTAGCATTTTGATAATCCTAGACACAACGAGAATGTGGTAGTAATCAATGTCAATTCTGAATGGGGGGATTAATAAAATGTTTTTAGAAACGGATTTTAATCAAATTCTAGCAAGCTAAATTAAAATAATAGTAATAAATAATAAGAATAATAAATAATAAAAATAAATAAATAAATGAATAAATTAAATAAAACAATATATATATATATATATATATATATATGAAATGAAATAACACTAAATTAAAAAATCAGGTAAAAGAGTAAATTAAGGAACTGAAACTAAAGTAAAATGCTAACTAATCGAAAAAGAATCAAAGAACTTATGATAACTAAAAAGTGGGTGGGTAAATAAAATTAATTAAGTAAATTGAAGAGTTAAGTGAAAGTGATGCATGGAATGCATTGTTATTAACAAAAGGGTTCAATAAAAGATAAATAAATAGAAGAACTAGGAGTCTTCTGCTTAGGTCCTGCCATAGTTTTGAGCCCAGACCGATTTGGTGGCTCTAAGGTGACTGTGCAAGAGTGTGGTTCAATACAACATGAGTGGGGTTGGGATCTTCCTAGCAGCATCCTAGAATTGCATTTTGGTTTCTATCCATGTATTGTTAGCCCCGTCAAGTTTGGGGGTCCTGGGGGAAGGATAGTACCCATCACGGAATGGAAGGGAGGAAATAGAGGGGTTCATTGTGTTTGGAAATCCGTCTGGAGTATGCAGTGAATATTTCAACAGTGAACAAGTCTCGAAGAACTAGAAGATCTTGGTGAGTTCACAATATATTGCGACGAGGATTTCAATAACCAAAACATCATTCGACAACACTAGAAAATCTTGACAAATTTACAGGTCAGATCTATGGTTGTAAATTATGTTATTTAATTTCTTGTAGTTATCTAAGTAAAACTCATATGGTTTAAATGATTGTAAATTGGACTGTAATATCCCGAATTTTGACCTAACACTTATGGGCATAAGTCCCATTGGTTATGATGTTAGTTTGATATTTAGTTGGTATATTGGGTCTAAGACCCCACTGCATATGAGCATGATTATTTTTTGGTATATTGGGCCTAATCCAATTGCATATGTTTTATATATATATGATTTCATGTATTTGGGCGTGGACCCTGAAGCACATAATTGATGAGATGTAGTGTGTTGAGCGAGGAGATTTGGAGCACATGGGTATTTGATGTTTTGTGTTGAGTGAGAAGATCTGGAGCACATGAGTATTTATATTTGTGTTGAGCGAGAAGCTCTAGAACACATGAGTTATGAAACATTTGTGTTGAGCATGGAGCTCTTAAGCACATAAAAAGATAAAATTGGAAGTGTTAGGCATAAGCCTTGGAGCCTTCCAAGTTGATGTTGATACTAAACTCTGGAACATTGGATCCTTGGCCATTATATGCGTACGTGTATCCTACAAGTACATGCTAGAATTAGTGTTGAGCGAGGAGCTCTGGAATTGCACTAAGTTTGTAACTCCCTATTTTTAGTGTTGAGTATGGGCTTTGGATAAGCTCTGGGAGTTACTAAAAAGAAGTGATTATGTTGAATGAAAATGACTCGGATAAAACATTGATATCATCTTACTTATTTTTAATTGATTAAATGAAATTTTGAATTTATGTATCTCATCAAGTACTAAAGAACTACCATGTTATATGAGGAAATCCAACATACAAGGAGGTTTAGAGTTGCCTAACCTAGTTGACCTAACCTCTACCTGAAGTCCTTATTAAAGAAAGTGACTAAGCTAAATAAAAGTGTCGTATGTTTAGGGATCATACTATATGATACCTAAGGATAAAATGTTAACAAATGAAATATATATATATATATATAAAGAGTAAGCATGGTAATAATACTAATAGCTATAAGTAATAAAGAAAGGATCCATATGTTATTATTATTACTAATGATAATTAAATATTAAAATACTTACAAGAGTCAAAATAGGAATAGTCAAAAGTTCCTAAGTTAAATATTAAAATTACCTAAATTAAATAAAAAGAGTTAATTCAAGAAATCAAATGATTCTTGATTTAACTGCCCCTTTGAGGGAAAATTCTGCCTATAAAAACCCAAGCCAAAGAAAGGCTTGCGGATCTTCTTGTTATTCCATAATTATACCTGATTATTCTCAAGAGAGTTCTTGGAGAACATTTTTCCTAAGAGGAAAAAGGAGAATTGATACAGAACCTGATATCCCATATAGGGAATCCTTACCTTAGGAGCTCTAAGCTACTTGCATGTTGGAACCAGCTCGGGGGGATCCGGATTGAAACCATGAATGGTTTTGGGTCATGGTTGGGTGGAACGTGGTAGTTCCCAAGTTAGTCAGTTATCTAAACAAAGGTCAGATCTGTCTATGAATTTGTTAATGTTGGGTATTTGAGTGTGCAGGATTTTACAGCCATTAAAACATATTCATCTTGCAGGTATGAGGTTCTTGATTTTTCCCTTACAGACTACACAGGTTTTATTATTAAAAGAGTAGATTGAATTCTGAATGATTATTTAGTAATTGTATGCTATAAGCTACGTTATATTTTCTGCATTATTTCTTTCTTCACTTACAGGTTAAACTCATTGCTTATTAGCAGTTATATTTCTTTTATCAAAGGTTAGGTTATCTCTTTCTAATCAACTAGGCTATTCTAATATATTTATTCATGATGAGATAAGCACCTTCAGTGTTATCTAAAGGAGGGTTTGGTTTCCATTTCATTTCTGCAATTTATTTCATGACTTTTAATTCCAGTTCAAAACCTAGAACTATTTTAAAAACAAAACCTATATCTTATCTCTGCTAGCATATTTCATATTGCCAACAGTGTCACATGCCCCAATTTTGTAAAAAAATATATTATCATATTTGATTTTATTTCAATACAATGTGTTAAATTTTATGCTAAGTTGTAAATAATGACTCAGCAGAGTCAAGGTTGTGAATGTAATTCTGAATATTTTAATTATAAATAAATAAAAATGGAGACAACGGCTTGGGAGAGTTGTTAAAAGAGTGTTTACTGGTCTATTTGATGGAGGAGACTGGGTGGAGAGCAAATAGACAAGTGGCAGCATCCTCAAACACTTCCAATGTTGTAGGTGGAAACCTCCCTACATTTGGGGTCATGATCCCCCAAAAAAGTGGGATCAGAGCAGGTGGCTCAATTAATGACAACTAACCCAAAAAATACCTAGACAATCTTAATAAAAAAATCCCATTGAAGAGAGCTGAGGCTGCTCATTTCCAAGAAGAGAACCATTCAGGTGAATGTACTTTAGAGGATTTCATTGGGAGGGGAATTTGTGGAATGTGTTTGAGGGCTAAACTGTAGAAAGTGATCTAGTACAGCTATTCAGCTGAAGGATCTTGCTACTGAGTGCAGAGTTAGTACTGATTCATTGGACTAGTATTTTGTTGCTTGCACCACCATTTCTCAGCCAAGGAGACCAAGAACAGGCTCGAGGGTCCTGAGAATACGTTGTTTGAGTGCTCTCCAAGAGTTGGTAGGGAGGAACGGCCTCCCAACGCTATTGGAATCCATCTTTAAACAGGTTCTACAGTATTTTATTTACTGTGTTAAAAGTTTATATCTGAGAATGAATGATTAATGAATGATTACATGTTTTGTAGTGAACTGATAGAGCTAGTAACCCTTTAGTTATTTGAATATTGAATCTGTAATTGATGAAAATAATCCTAACCTGTGTTTTTCCCCATCTGGAATAAACCAGACCGTACTCTAGCACAGGCAGTGTGTTTAAAATAGATGAAGATATGATAGGAATCTGAAATGAGTAGATGTATTATGTATTTCATTATATCAGCGTAACTTATTTCTATATGAAGACTATTATCAACAAAGAACAATAACCTATTCTTATATGTTCATGTTAACTAGATTATGTAGGTAAGTACATTAGAAAAAGAAATATAAATAACTCAGTATAGGTAGAAGGATCTTCTTTATAAATACTCTAAAAGGAAATAGATTATGCTATACACAGTATCTTATTCTTTTTATCGAATTTAAATTATACAGGATGTTAATCTGTTTTATGTCACATGTTTAATTTCCTTGTATCATACTTATTAACCTGTTGCTTATGCAGTAGAAGAAATAAAGCTAAACTACTTGTTTACTTTCAGTTCAAACAAAGGTATCAAATACCGTATCTAGTTTACTAGAATTCATAATAGTTTAAAAACTAACAAATACTACTAACTCAGAATAGTGATATGAAAAATAATTAGGTATTAAGATAGAAAATATAATTACTTACTTTAATTAATTATATCGTTAATTAACTAAGAGAATTAGTGACTATAAATCGAAAGGGTTTTTGAAAAAGAATTATTCTTTTATTTTTTTTAAAAACAGACTCATTACTAAGTTAATGTTTACGAGTAATCCTACAAAAACCCTAGATAACAATTCATAAAAACAATAAGAACTTAATAAATTAACATTGCATATCTATGTAAGAACTACATTGCAAATACTAACAGGTTTATCTTTCTGCAAAAGAGAACTCTAGGGTCGAACCCTAGTTTAATAATACCCTTGTTCTAATAAAAACAACCAAGTCATAATCTAGTGGTTGGATTTTATGTACAAGCACAAGGAAATAAACTGTTACAGATTAGTCACAGTATTTATTAAATAAGTGCATGCACAAATACAAGCTTAAGTATTTATATTATATACAGATAATAATATTACATAAATAATATCGTTTATAATTTAATAATTCTTTAAACAAAATGAATGAATCTTAAAGTAAAAAACAAAGTTTAATTCATTAAACCCTAACCTAAAAATCCTTGAGTACTGAAATGGTTTAAAATTCTTTTAGCAGTAATCTAATCTATTTATTAACAATACAGAAAATATCTTTTTACAAGTTAAATAGGGTTAAAACCCTAGCTCGTAATTATGAGCTGAAATTACTCGATTTTATTTAAAATATACAAAACCATTACAGTAGTAACCCAAGATAAGCAGTAAACTTAGTTCTTTTTATATAACCATTAAAAGAACAATTTAAATTTATTTACACAGAGATAAAATACAAAAACATAAAGGAGAGAAAATTTAACTTACAGACATACTGTCTTAAATATTTACATTATAATAGCAAGCCCGAAGGCCGAATGGAAGTAAAAAATTTACCATTGTACAAAAAGAAACTCAACAAAAATTCAAATACCCATATCGTGTATGGAGTATGGACAGTATTAACAAATTTTACAAAACTGTAAGTTCAACCCTAATACGAGAAGAGAGCTTCACAAGTTACAACTTAAATCCAAAGTCGCCTTGTGACAAGCAATGGTTTTAACCAAAACAAAACCATAAAAATGAAGGACAGCAACCCAATATTGGGTGCAACACGGCCGAGACCTTCTCCAACTGCAAGAGTCTGTACAAGCAGAGGAAACCCTATTTGAAACCGGAGCTTACCGTGAAATCTTTGTGGAGCCATTCTTGCAGCACGACTGTCAACCTTAAAGACAAGTTAACCTACATTGTAAAAGAAATAGAGTTAAATAAAAATTCAAAACCATTATGCAGATTGAAAATGTAAATAGTAATGGCAGTTAATTTATAACTTACCCCAGCGAGATTTGAAAATGATGGAACCTCGGAGGAATAACAAAACCACAACCAGCATTAAGAAGATTTGAACCCTCATTCTCGCCAAGGAAGAAGATGCCAGGGCTCCGATGTTTTCACAACTATTAGCAGAGGCGTGGGTAAGCCTGAGCAAAGGCTGCGAAGAAGATATTAAGCATGGAGTCGGATTGTTACCAGCATACAAGCAGGAAAACTAAAACCCTACGACAAAGGAGCTATGCAATCATACACCATAAGGTCAAGTTGTCACCAATGACAGACTGTAGAAATTCAGGCCTGCAGTAGATTAATTTCACTCACAGCAATTAACAATTGATCATGCAAATTATCAACAATGGAGACTGAATATGGATCTGTAACA
>LPNX010497382.1:0-10642 GCA_001517045.1 Pseudotsuga menziesii | reverse complement strand
TTTATCTATTGAATAAGCCCTAGACCAAGCAGATATTGTAGAAGACAACCTTAAGAGGGGGTCTTTTTGCAAGGGGTACTGAGTCTCATTTGGAGCAGCATATTGCTAGTTTCTTCCTTCATTACCCAGCCTTGGATGTTAGGAGTAAGGTAGACACTGTTGCAGCCCCAATCTCACATCCTGGATATTCGACAGGACCTCAAAGATCATGCAACCCTGCCATGATGAGGGTACGCTAGGATGGCATGTCACTTTTAAATTTTGTGCATGTGTGGTGTCCTACCTTTCCATCATTTTGTAAACTTTGGGATCTCACTATATGTGTTTGATTTGTACTTTTATTTCTCCTTGATTAGTTCTTAATTTAAATTTCTCAGATGAGGCACAAGGGTTGAATGTTATGGTGTGCCATGGCATTATCAATATTGCAATTATTGGTGTTAATATGGGCAACATATACATTCTGGGCATTATCAGTATTATGTGGAGTGACTGCTACAGCAAGAAATTAATTGGATGGGAAATTTCCGGGACTCAGGACATCCAATAATCTTTTCCAGGCATGTATTTGTGCTTCTCATTATAAATATCATCCGTCTATTATTTTGAATTAATTTTCTCACCATTTTTCTATGTTATGTTTGTTTAATACAATGGTGTGAATGGAATGTGAGATAACTGATAAATGCTGTGATTAAATGAGCCCAAATAAATCATGAAAAAGAAAACCATACACACTTATTAGTGCACCAACAGTCAGGGATTCAGTTGAGTTTCAAACAGTGGGTATCTAATTAGCATCCAAAGTACTTGTAGAAAGTACTGAACCAAGTTAGTGAGCATAATATCAGAGAAAGGTTAGCTCATAGCCAAGTGGGACATTTCAGGGTCTTGGGGTAAGATGAAAATCATTGTTGTTGCAAAGACAGTGAAATGCAACAATGTTGTATTTTGATTATGCACAAAATTTAAAATCTCTGATAGGCATGACAGTGAAATGCAATCTCTTTTAAACTGTTCATTTGTGCCAACTGTAGATACAGGGATCCACAAAAAACCAACTAGTAGTGACTCCAATTATTTTCCAATAATGCAGTTTTTACAATGTCTAGATATGAAACTTTCCTTGGAAAACTGGAAAATATGTGTAACCATTTGATGATCAATGTCACATTGTGACTTTTGGTTGAAATAAATTCAAGGGAAACTCGACTAAATGCCTCATTCTACACATTTATTACATGGAAATAAAAATTAAGCAAAATAACTTAATTACCCACAATTGCCCAAATTATTGCTGCACAATGAATGATAACATTTTAATTTCAATCAAAATCATGAGAGATCTCATTTCATTATCAACATGTGCCTCCAATTTTTTCACCAAATTTTTTTTTGAACAAGGACCGAAATGCAACTTGATGTCCATTCCAAACTCTCCCAATACATAGCCCTAGAATTGAAATTCAAATAAAAAGCAAACATGGCATTCACATTACAATCAAGACAGGAACAAAACTTACTGTGCAATCAGCACTCCCACTAATGAAATATCCAACATCCTCCTGATCACTCGTGAGATCCCATACTTCACGTCTTGTCATTGCATGGAGAGCAGTAATAGAGCCCTTATGACACCTAAGTATACGCACACCTGAATAGCCTCTTTTTGGCCCAATAGTGGGTATCTATATTTTTGGTGGTGGTATAACATTCTGAATGTCGTCATTGGCAGCTGCCATCACGACACCAAAGAGAGCTTGATTATTGCTGTAACTATGATTTGTTGCACATTAGTTTGTCAGTGGTAAAGAATCTAATGAAGAATTATTACATTCTGCCTTTGCTGATAGCATAAAATACCATTTTATTTAACAATGAATAATAATGAATCTCAAAAGAGCAAAAAAAACCTAGAATACCACTATCAGATGCTCCTCTTCGCGCATGAGTAGAAGGCACTCTACGGGTAGCTGGCTCTCTCCTGAACATGCTTTGTACCCATCTCCGTCCTAGACCAGATGCTTCAGCTCGCTACTGACTCTCATCTACAGCATCATGTGGGTGCTGAGTGGGTAGGTTGTGCACAGAGGATGACAATGATTGCATTCGTCCTTGTAGGACACCGCAATAGCCTTGTTGTGCTTGTTGAAGATACGACAATAAGCCCCTTAGCTTAATCTGCAAAATCATAGAGATAGCATCAACACATCCCTGAACACTGCAACTCACATATTTTGCACAAATTAGTTCACAATAAACCTTCTATTTGCTTTCTAATGCAAGTGAAGGTTGGGAAACGTTTCTATCAAAATCTTGAGTGTTTTCTATGTTCCCTTTCCATTGTCACCAAGGCAAGATACTACTATAACATGAAATGCAAAGCAATTTTTCAGAAATTCACAAACAAAACTGAATTGGATTATAAAGAACATATTTATTCAGCTATGATTGCTTTTAGAAGAGTCCATAAACACGTCACAAAAACACTTGACACTTTGCCACTTTAAAACATTTAGCTGCATAGCAAATGACAAGTCTAGAGATAAATAGGGTTTTCCCTAAAGCAGTGCCCTCAAGAAGAGTCTTGAATATGTGCCAACAAAATGGAATATTTGCAAGACAGAACTCATCCTATTCTCCCCAAGTTATTCTTAGGGTCACAAAAGTCTCGGTGGTCAAATCTGAAATTAGGTTAGACCCATCAAGCATTCATTAATATCCAGGCCCAAATCAAAAAATAGTTTACAAATATCTCTCACCGCAAATAGCTCTTATGGAATCATCTTTTACTAAGACATAAAAAAAACAGAGCAAAGTTGATCAAAAAACTTCATGAACAAAATCCTGTTTCTAAGCACATGGA
Source organism: Pseudotsuga menziesii (assembly GCA_001517045.1). Taxonomy (NCBI): domain Eukaryota; kingdom Viridiplantae; phylum Streptophyta; class Pinopsida; order Pinales; family Pinaceae; genus Pseudotsuga; species Pseudotsuga menziesii. The sequence continues at coordinate 7,776 of LPNX010497382.1, read as the reverse complement.
CTGGTAAAATGCACTTATCAAAAGTGGTCACCTGTAGTAGCTCAGAAATAAGACATCCTCAACATTTTTTACTAATTTTTACAGTGGTATATAAGTAATTTGCAATGTTTTTTTCACAAAGTTAGTAGTCGTTGTCAAGCTGGAATGGTGCTTCACAAGGTTAGAATATATAGCAGAATACAGGAAGCAATGATGAATATTAGTGGATGATACTTTGAAGCCTGTTAGAGGTATAATATGTTCAATAGGAAAAGCATGGATCGCAGTTGGATTAAGGTGGACATCCTTGTTGCATCACGTGCTGACTTCTACTTTAATGCTGTCATAACATGGGGTCCACTAACAGAGCATTCATAAGGTTTATTTTGAGAACTGTGCCTTCTCACAATGAAGATGTCCAAGTCCTTGATTTGGTGGGGTAGGTAGGTTTGTGGGACATTGATAATATGGTTGTTATTTAATATTACCCGACCTAAAGAGGTTTTTCAAAACATCCAATTTCTGGAAGACCCACTCTCAATATTGTTTAGCATAATCAATATTGCTCAATAGTTCATATCTAAAAATTAGCAAAGTTTTGGTTGCACTGTTCATGCCAATAGATTGGGTTTATAATAATTATTCTAGAAATGAGTATCATCTGACAATAGGGTCTTGGTGTGATAGTAAAATCTATTGTGGATGGGTTTGAATCTTCTCAATTTTTTTTTGAGCAAAACATGCAGAGCTTACTGCAAATGATTCACAGAAATTTTTGGATGACAGGCTTATTCATGGCTCTTCAAACAAGACTTATAGCATGTGGGAAATCAAACGCAATATTTGGAATGGTTCTTCGATTCCTTACTGGACCGAAAGTTATGGCAGTTTCTTCAATTGCAGTTGGTCTTCGAGGCCGCATTTTGCATATTGCATTTGTGCAGGTGAGCTCTTCTATTTTTCATTCGATAATGCCTCTGTTTTCTTCGATAATGCCTCTGTTTTCTTTATTTTTGCTCATTTCAATGTGCTGAAACTTATGTCAAAAGAATTTTGTTGAGAATTTTCTTTGAAATGCACTCGCTAGCAAAATATAATATGTAGATGTAACTACAGCTGTGTCCCATGTGTATTGGATAGTGTGTGATTTTTTTCTTCTCTTTGGGACATTTGAGTCTACTTGTTCCTTTTCACTATTGTTTGGAGCTCAAGAAAGCTCTAGTAGCACACAACATATATGCATTTCCTGTTGGAGAAGGTTTATAATTATGTGCATATACACCATATTCCTTACCAAACCAGTTAAGAGTCGTGTCAGAACAATGCTTACATTCACTGTTAGCGTCTCTAAACTATAGTCACATGGTAGAGACATGTTAGCCAGAGCTTCAAACTGAAAGACCCAAAACCATGAGTTGCTGTGTAAGTGAATGCTTACAATGTGTACACAAAGTGAATGCTTACAATGTGTAAGTGAGAAAGATGTTATTGAACGAACTGCAACCAGAACAACAACATTAGCAATACTCCAAATGTGGATGCCAAAGAAACCGTTAATACAAAGTCCTTGAGTGCACAGTCGAGGATTGAAGCCAACGAAGGCCAGAGAAAAACCATCTGATAATAGCTACAGGTAGAAAGATGAAAGGACTGCTGTCAAGATATAAGAACCCAATGCATTAAAGGGTCCTGCAGTAGCATAGGATATTTTTTATTCAAAATGGATCGAATTTGTCTTTTTCCTGGTGAAATTCCAGCTAGTAAATTTGACAGAAAATTGGGTGCCAGGCCTAGTTTCATGGATCAAAGCTCCAGGGACATAGTTATTTCATGCCCCCAAATGTTTTGAGGGTCTCTAAATTGACCCACAACCTCCAAAAATCCATAAACAACCTGCAACTATACCAGAGTTGGATTTTTTACTTTGTTGTATTCAGGGCCATTTTGGAAAAAGCATATGCTGCTCCATCCTACAGCTACCAAACATCAAGAGAAGGAATGCCTTGATCACTCGGGTTCAACTATTATAAGGAATATCTACGTTAAAGTAAGCTAGAAAACCCTTGGTTGAGACAAGGAGAAAACCCAGAGTAAGAGCTCCAAGGAACCTAAACCCAGAAACTAGGATAGTTGCCCGAGAGTAGGTAGAGTAGTAGCTAACAAGGTCATGGCTGTTCAACACTGATAGGTTGACACATACAACTTGTGCAAAGAAGCCTTGTATCCAGTACCTTGTCCAATAAATTAGCAAATGCTGCAACTGGTTAGCAAGGTAGCTAGTAGATGGCAGGGAACATTAAGGAAATTTTAGGTCAAAGTCGGTACAATCTGTGAGTATTTGGTGTTGACAAATAAGCACATACTCTGGGCCAAAGAACACTTGTGATAGGAAAAGATGTAGGAAATTGAGCCCGAAATACTCTTCATTCAAATTATTAATAACATCGTAGGATCATATCAATGGAGTCACTAATGTGCACTGATAATTAGTTCAAATACCTACTAATTGCACTATACCACCCATTTATCATCTCTAAATAGCAGAACAGGAAGACCAGGCAGGTATATCTTCACTTAGAGATGATTCTGAAAATGCTGCTCAATGCCCAACCATCTTGTACTCTGTTTATAGGTAGTAAAGAAATTGAATCATGCATATCAATTTTCACGGCCCGGTCATATGTTCTAGACTTGAACTTTCCAACAATATATGTTTTGAATGTCTAAAGACGGTTTCATCTATGAGAAAAGGCCTCTGGACCACATTATTTATTGACTGGCAGGTATAAATACAGAGAATTGGAGAGATCAAAAAAAGAAACCTGAGGGACATGACTAGTAAGTGATGAAAAATAATGCTTACATAAAAACTTGTAGGCTGCAATGCACTCAGAAGTCAGAATGTATTTAGCATTATGCAATTGAAGCACGCTAGCTTCTATTTATGCAGAACTACATTTGCAAGCAATAGTGACACACACATTAGAAAAAGCAATGTGTTTATAATAGAGACGAGCAAACCATAGCAGTCAAATGGCTAATAACAAGTTATTTTTAATGATTGAATGGATTAGGTAATGACTGGGCATACCATGTTATGATTGAATGGATTAGGTAATGCTGGGCATAACTTGGTTTTCCAGAACAGCAGGTGTTGTCATTTCTCCTAGTTTTAAAACCTAGGGCCGGAAGCAATATTCTCCCAGTTTTAAAACCTAGGGCTGGCTGTAATATGCATACTTGACTAAACTGTGCTTTAAGCATAGGCCACAGCTAATAATACACAAAGCATCTAATGCAAGGGAAGTTTGTAGTATGTACACCTTGGCACCACTATCCACTGTGGAAGCTTTTGAAAAAATACTAGAACATTCAAGTCAATGTTTCCTAAAAGAAGAAAGAGATCTCATGGTCCATAAAAGCTAGTACATAAGACATGATCATTCCTTAGTGGCCAACCTTGTCAAATGCACTTCAGATTGGACAAACTGCATAGAAGCAACAGCCCATTATGCCCATCATGAAGGAAAACAAGAAGAACCCATGACGCATAACATGGTCCAGACATAGAAAAGTGGATAGAAAGACCACCACCACTTTCATGATAACATAGGAGGGTTGAAAGAAAATCCAATTTCAACAAAAGTATAGTATAATAACTGATACATCGAAACATTTTTCATAAAACGAATGTACATGCTGTAGTGTTACTGATGCTAATAATCTATGAAATATCAAAACATTTAACTAGCACAAAATAGGGATGTTTAAAATGCTTAAAGCATGACAACCACAGAGATGCATCATGCTTAACAAAGAAGAAAACTGATTTGCACATAGCTTCAGTGTAGTGGCTAAATCAATTCATACAAATTGTTTTCGATCTCTAATTAGGCTAAAAGCATTGCTACTCTTCATGCTTCTCTGTAATACCACCACTGCAACGAGAAAACCACACCCACCATCTATGCAAAATAAGTTCATAGAATGAGCCTCAAGTGTCAGCTCGGTTGGTTTGACCCTTCCTGCTAAGGCATAATGCCTAGGGAAGTCATGGGATCCATTCCCACAGAGTCCTGCAGGATTACCAGCTGCGAAAGCGGCTGGTGGTTAATATTTCCCTTCATCAAGAAAACCAGAGAAAGGGGAAATCTGCAGGGCACTGGAAGGCTACCAGTTTCCTCATTGTGAATGCTCAATTGCAGGAGGATGAGGGGAGTTTATTTTTATGGGAAAAAAGGGAAAAAAAGTAATAGAATTCCACCAATATCAAAATTGTCAGAACCAAAAGTAAAACATTTTGTTGGATTCTTGTAAAAAGAAACAGATAATGGAATCTTGTACTAACCTTACTGGCATAAATTGTCCAGTTTGTAATAGGCTCTGAAAGCATCGCTCCCAATAAACCAAATAATGCACCAGATGCACCAATAGATACACCGTTCTGGTTAAAAAGTGCTGACAACACACTACCACCAAAAGCAGAGACTAGGTAGATTATTCCAACCCTCACTGCATAAGAAAAAATTGAAAATAACCAATTTATTGACTGCCAACTCATATTTTGGATTCATTAATGTCGGCAACGCAAGTAACCAATAGAATGATAGAATGAAAATATAACATAAAAATTGGTTGTATGAGTTGACTATAGCAGAGACTACATTTCCAATCTAGTTAGCACTTGTATCAACAATGAATAAAGGGAAATCCCAAGTATTTGCCTCCATATGCATAAATGTTGGATGCATAGAGCTAAACCAAACAGTGACCAGGGTATCACACACGGAGGTGAGAGTGAATCAATGAAGGCTATAAACATTAGGAGTTGTCAATTTAAAGTTTTCTTTCATGCATGTAAGCATCCTGCATTGCTCTTTGCTCCACTGTCTTCTGACTGTTTTGGCGAGGCATAGTTATACAAAGTGGAGATGGTGTTAGCTTTCAGATGTTCAATGAATCAGAAAGGAAAAGTGGGAAAATTGGAAGCACAAGCAAAAGTACAGGGTGGGGAAATATGCAGGACCAAATATAAGTTAAAATTTGACACTAGGAAATAATAAACCTTGATGTGTTTTCACAGGGGAAAACAATGAGAAATCAGAATTTACTTTCAGAGTTTGCAATACATTGATGGAATATTTTCAGGGTAATATTTTTCATTATAAGATGTCATTATGTGCTTTACTTGCCTTTTGCAAATGTGTATTATTCATATAGTTTGAGGCTGTTATAAGCATGTACAATGTAATCTGGCATTTGTATTTAAAAAAAAAAACACTTATAGCTGTCGGTTAAGTGACGGTCTGTAGGTGATTTAAAAAAAAAAAACACTTATAGCCGTCGCTTAACCGACGCTTAAGTTTTCATTATCGTCGTTTAATCGACGCTTAACTGACGTTATCATTTTCGTTATCGTCGCTTAATCGACGCTTAACCAATGCCTACGTTTTTATTATCGTCATTTAACTGTCTCTTAACCGTTGCTTAATCGACGTCATTATCGTCGTTTAAGCGATGCTTGTTTAAAGTTTAATATGAATTAGATGTCGGATGACCGACGATTTACATTTAACCTCGTCGGTTAAGCGACGGCCTACAGGTGATTTTTTTAAAATTTAATATGAATTAGATGTCGGATAACCGACAATTTACATTTAACTGACGGTAAACTGAGCTGTCGCTTAACTGACGGATTGGAGAGATGTCGAATAACTGACGAAAATCCATCGATGCTTAAAAAAAATCATAGTGTCATACATGCAATAGGGAAGTGTCGAAAATCTGACAATACGGCCGTCAGATTTTTGGTCGAAATGTAGTAGTGTGATACGCGAGTTGCTCAAAGGGAACTCACGTATGCAAGTACACATGGGTTGCAATGCAAATACTCGTGTATGATACACGAGTTGTAATGCGAATAGTCATGTATGTAACCCAAAACTCATAATAAAAATATACAAGTTTGGTTTGAGGATAATGCATCAAAGGTCATGCCCATCTATAGTGTTTTGGACACTTCAATCCAAATTTTCCCTTTTGTGTACCAACATGAGGAATGTCGGCACATAGATGGAGAAGTGCCATTTTGGCTAATACCAATACTTGTAGTTAAGATGGACAAATATTTCATGCCAAAGCTTGCTTTCTTCATTAGCATGAATCAAAATAGCGGAGGGGTTTGAGTAGGGTAGATAATGGGAAAACTTGAATACCTTCGAAGTGTGGTCAACACCACCTTTTGCTATGACTTACAATTCGAAATATCAGTGATTTCAACATCATCAGGGGAGAAGATGACCTTCTTTGGAGACCCAGTATGAGTCGTCTGATACACTGACAAGAGATTATAGGCAAGAACTGGAACATACAACACATTATTGAAGCTACCATGGTCAAGATCAATCCTACCCTTCCCAAAACGTTTAGTAAGAGAGTCATCTCCCAAAACTATTGGTGGTCCTTTTGACATGTCAAGAGAGGAGAATGTATCTTTTGTCAAAACCATGTGTCTAGAAGCTCCAGAATCTATGATGAAGCTAGGTTAGCTTGATGTGACAACAACCAAGGCATGTACTCTCTCTCTGTCTTCTGAATTTGATCCTCCTTCTTCTTTGAGCAATCAGGAAGGGAGATGTTATTGTTCTCCAACAGTTGGGTCAACATGTCAATTTTCTTCTTCATACAAGACCTCTCAAGATTATAGCCCAAACTGGAGTATGCGAACTTGCTCATTTCTCCTTTATTCTTCTTCTTCTGTGAGTCCTTCTTAGAACCTTGGGGATCCTCTTGAGACTTAGACTTGTCTCTCTTTTGCTCAAGTGGATTTTTAGCTTTTTTCTTGCTTTTTGAATCCACCCTTGAATCTCCAACAACCAAATATTTGTCTTTGGAAGGTTTGATGGTGCCCATCATCACCAACTTATCTTGCTCCTGTGTGAGGGATTCCATGAAATATACAAGCTTAGGAATATTCCATGTTCGAGCTGTCAACTTGGTGGAATGGAAGGTCTAAACAAACAATGAATAGTCAGGACCAAGCTTAGAGAGTATGGCCAAGACTAGTTTCTCTTCCTTCTTTTTGATCCCACATTGTTTCAATTGCAAAACAAGGGCCTTAAACTTGGAAATGTAGAGTTGCAATGATTCAAAGCTACTGGGACTCAAGGAGATAAAATAATTCTCAATTTGATGTCCTCTAATCTCATTTGTATTTCCAAAAATATCTTCTAGCTTCTCCCACACTTCATTAAGTGATTTCAATCCATCAAGATGGAAGAGGAGGTCTCTTGAAATGCTCAGACACAAAAGACCATAGGCCTCACCCCTCCTGTTGTGCCATTTAATTTTCTCTACAACTGCATTGGGCTCTACCTAAGTTTCCATAGTCACCATGTAGAGACATTTCTCTCTCAACAATATCTCCATCTCAGCTTTCAACTCAAAGAAATTTAATGGAGTCAAGATGATCTTCTAAGATTGGTCCATAGCTCAGAAACTGTTCCCTCCAGTCAGCAGAATGCGCTCCCAGTCAAGATGTCGAACCTGCAATAGAAATAAGAAATGAGAGAGATCGATATATAGAGGCTCTGATACCATGTGGAAATTGAACCCAAGATATAGAACAATTATACTCACAAAATTGCTAATCAAACATGCAAAATTAACACCAAAGGAGACTGAAATTGGAGCAAATAACTAATATGTATTCATTAAGTGTACAATAGCCAAAATTATGAAGTAATAGGCTGCTGAAATATATAATTACATGAGATATTCAAATGCATAAATATTCCA
>LPNX010497329.1:449921-472738 GCA_001517045.1 Pseudotsuga menziesii | reverse complement strand
TTATTACTATACATGCAACATTTTTCAAATTAAGTTCTTATATTTTATTATGCTTTGTCATTATTAGAAGTTAACATCTTTTTATTTTATTATTATTTTTATATAAAGATTATGAGTTAATAAAAGTTGCTAATTTCAATTGATGTTTAATGTATGAAGTTGGATGTAGAGATTATTAGATAAATGGTAAGTTTGTTTGAATTGGACTATTTAATTAATTATTGCATGTGTGGTTTAATTGATCATTATATCTCTTATAAATTACTAGTTTGAAGAATGGTTAAATGTGAATTTATAAAATTTTGTTATTTCAACATATGATTAGGTTGTATGTGGAAATTTACATATAAACAATTTGATTACTTGTATTGGGCCCTTCTAATTATATTTTCCATTCATAGTGCTAGAAGGAAATTTACTATATGAAAGCTAGCATGCATTAACTTTGATGACAATGCGGTTAGAAGGAACTCTAACATGAATTATATTTCCTTCATGACGTAATGCATTTGATTACAGTGTGGTTGTGTTAGGTGGAAAACTACCATATGAAAGCTAATTAGTTTAGTTGTTTGAATTGTGTCACTGTAATTATATTTTCCCATTGCATCTTTAGGAACTATTTTTAATAACAAAAATAAAGTAGAATAAAAGTATTTGATTAATGTATATGTTATCATATCATTAGTTCAATCAATAGAATGAGGCTACTATAATTCTATTTTTTAATTGCCATTTAACTCCTTATATGATTTCCTTTGTATAATAATGGAAAAAATTGATAATAGATAGGAATTAAAAGATTTTTTAATATAATTTTAAAGATTATGTTTCGATGTCTTTAAGTAATGAAATGAAGCTATGTTAATGTCAATGATGTTTGTGGTTGCAACACAGATGGGAATTAATATAAGTCGAAAGATGTTGTTGATCTTTGAAATGGAAGGAGTGCTCTTTGCGTCATAAACTAGAGATGAACCAAATTATCCTACTCAAAGAATACCAGATTGGGAATTTGGTGACAAGTCCTATTTTTTAAGGCCTTTTCAGTCATAATTATTAAAATACTGCTTAAAGAATTATGATGTTGCAATATGGACATTAAATGGCACATATAAGTACATTCAACATGTACTTGAAAAATCAGATATTGATATAAGAGACTTTGAATTCACATGGGATAGGTCCCATTGTCATTTGCAAAAAAAAATCAAAGAAGGGGGTATAATACAATATTATGAGAAAAGGTTGAGCGACGTGTGGTCCCAGTATGGAGATAAATATGGAGAATCAAATGTATTGCTAATAGATACATCAAGTCTTACTTCTCAATTTGTTGGATATCGGTCAAACCATATCTTGATAAAGGCCTATACAGGAGAAGAGCATGATACTTGGCTTATGCAAGTTTTATTACCCTTTCTTAAGACACTTCATCGTATCAAAGGGAAACATGAGTACATTAGAATGTTCAATAGAACATCAACTTCATTGTAATAGATAATGATTTTTTTTCAGAAATTTGATCACAAAAAACATTCTGGTTTTTCAATACAACTTGGACATACTTTTTAGTGTTTATATATTTTTTGAAATATATGAGAATTTATAGTTATATTAATATAGATTTTTGTTGTTGTTTAAAATTGATTTTGCATTGGCTTTCATATTTATTTACTTATGTGCATTACTACTTGTGTATAAAATGAAATTTAAAGTTTAAAATAATATTGCAATTCTTACCAAAAAGATTAGAATCATTTACTTGATAATACATGCTAAGTGGTCTATTCATGTTAAATTAATACGAAATGGGTCATAGGTGATCTAGTTAAACATTTTGAACTATTTAAGATATTTGATTACTCAATCCAAAACTTCTCCTAAATTTATATACTTCAATAAATTAATTTTTGTAACTGCAATCATAATCATTGACTTAATGATTTTTAGTTGCCTATAATATGCATTCATATGAATTTATAAATGACAAATGTGATTTTGAAATAAAATTTTGTTGTAAATAAATTTTCATTTTATTTGCTTTCTTTGAAATTATATGGCATTAGACTCCATTGTTTCTGAAAATAAATGAAAAAATTCAAGAACATTGCACACTGAATGAAAGACACCTCTAGATTATATTCTTGTAACTTTGACTGTAGGAAAGCTAAAAGGTAGAGATGCTAGCTTTCCTAACTTTCCATCTAACACAAACATAATTACATTGCATTGCGAGTTAGCTTTCATATATTAGTTTTTCATCTAACATATCCATATTGTCATCAAATACATAGCACCGTGAAGGAAATCTAACTCGAGTTAGCTTTCCTTATAACAACATTGCAGGGTGAATGCAAGCCAATGCATGTTAACTTACAAATGTTAGCTTTCCATCTAAAAAAACCACATTGTCATCTTATACATTACACTGATAAGGAAATCTAACTCGGGTTATCTTTCCTTCTAATAACATTGCATGGTGAATAAAATATAACACATGCTATTTGTTGATTTTTAATTACTTATAATACTCATTAATACTCATGTATAAAAGTGAAATTTAAATTTTGAAAAAATGATGCAATTCTTACCAAAAAAATTAGAATCATTTAATTCAAAGTAAATGCTAAGTGGACTATTCATGTTAAATTAATACGAAATGGATCATAGCTGATTCAATTGAACTTTTTGAACTATTTAATATATTTGGTTTCTCATTCGAAAACTTTCCATAAAATTGTATACTTAAATCAATCACTATTTATAATCATAAGTATAGCACTTTTTAAAATAATATGGCATAATGACTTTGAATTGCCTATAATATGCATTAATATGAATCTATAAATGAGGGATGTAATGTTAAAATAAAATTGCATTGCAAATAAATTTCTATTTCTTAAAAATAATTTAATTCATAATGAGTGTTGAGTGATGTAATGTTAAAATAAAATTGCATTGCAAATAAATTTGTATTACTTAAAAATAATTTAATTCATAATCAGTTTTAAGTGGATTGTTCAATATCATTAGAGGAAATACATAGATGGGTTAAGTTTTTGAATTTTTTGAACTATAAAGGCATTTGAATTCATTTTCCAATGATAAATTTTAACAAATTCGTATTTTTAAAATAAATTGAAATCATACCATATTTGTCAACAAGCCACAAATTTATTTAATTGTATTTTAGTTAATTATATGCATGAATATGAGTGCATAAATGTGATAAATACATTTTGAAATAAAACTACATATAAACTACTATGATGCATTTTGTTTTTAAATTTTTTAGAATTTCTTAATAATCCGTGTTAAGTAGAATATTCATGCTAAATTTGGGAGAATATAGGTCATACATGAATGACTTCATTTTTTTTGGTTTCCTCGAATATATTAGATAGAAAACCTCTTGCAACATAGCATGTCAAAATTAAGTTTTTTGCAATTTTTTTGGATTATTTCTTTTCAATATATCTCATTGTCTCACCGTTCTTAACATTTAATAAATTATGGATATTCATACATACATCATTATTTATGGCCAGTGCCCATGTTCTACTTCTAATTGAGACAATGTTTTCTTTTGAATGTTTGACTACTAAAGTTTTAGAATAAGTAATGATAAAATTATAATTGAAGAAATAATTTCCTCGATTAATCATGGTAAATGGGAGAATCATTTGTCATAGATGAGTGACTTTGGATACACACTTAATCTTGAAAATCAATATCTTAAATAACTTATTTGTAGTCACTTTGAATCATTAGTAATCAAAGAACACGAGGACATATAAAGTTTGACTAAAATTCATTAAAAATGTGTTTCAACATCTATCTCTAATTCAATATATTCAAAATTCTTGTCATTTTCTCCTCTTCATGAAAGCAATGATCAAACATGGTGTTTTATAATATAAATCTTTTTAGTACTTCGGTCACCTCAAATATAGTATAGAGCATGTCTTAGAGTATTATAGTATAAAATTATGTGTGCAATTTCATTCAATTTGGATTATTCCCACATAATATATCTCGTTGTCTCAAAGATTTTAACATCTACAAAATTATTAATATTCATAGACTCATCAAGATTTATGTCCAACCCATCTAGTTCTAATTGAGATGTAATATTTCCTAGACTAGTTCTATTTGAGATGTAATATTTCCTTGTGAATGGTTGAATACTAAAGTTTTACTTGAAATAAATAAAAAATATTAATTGAGAAAATACTTCATTGGATTAATTATTCCAAATTTAATGGAATAGTTATTTGAGTTGATTTTTCTAGATTTAATAGAATATGTATTTAGAGATTTAAAAAAAAACTCAATGTGGATGAAGTCCTTGTAATAGAATATTTCCAAATTTAATGAAATATGTGTTCAATGACTATTCTCCTCCAATCGCCAATGATCCTGTTCCTTAGAAACCTTTTGAAAATTTTGCGCCATCAGTGGTCGGAGGCTCTACCTGTTGGAAGCATAGTTGTCTATCCATCTGCAACGGCAGCGCAAGATCATCTAACTTCTTCCGATGTAGTCGCCAAAATTTTCACCATGTCGACAACTTGATCCTCTAGGCATCGACAATGCGATCAAGTAATCATCGTCGATCACTGACGATTTTATGACTCAGACAAATTTCCAGAAATTTTTTCTCATTAGTCTTCTTTTCCATGGCTTCACCGGCAATGAATACTTCTAACATTTTCCGATGGCCGACGATTTTAACACTTAAAATTTTCACAAACCTTCCGCCATCGGGTGGGCTTCAAACTAACACTTCCGCCGTGTTGGAGGGACTTCGCACTAAGCTCTCTGATGGGCCAACGAGCAACAAAATCAATTCCTCAATTTCCTTCCGATTACCATCCGTCGGGTGGCCTTCCCACTAAGTGCTCCGCTGCATCGGAAGAAATTGTCACTAAGTTTTTCGATGAGCCAACAATTCTAGCACTTATAAAAATTTTGTGAATTTTCCTGTCACAATTTTCTAATATTTGTTGGGCAGAAGGAAACCTGCCCATTCAGGCCCATGCTGCAACTTTGGCTCTAATACCACACTGTAACATCCCTGACCCTCCGACTAATGAAGAGGACGCTACGATACATCAACAAATCATCCGGGCATCTAGCGCCATGAATCATGAACACACACATACATATAATGGTGAAGCATGATACTCAAAAACATAAAACATATTACGAAGCATAATCATTCATATACACAATGAAAGAAAACCATATCGATCAATCATTCATTCATATACAATTCAACATTTAACACGTGCATCATCATTCATCAATGGAAAATATGATTGCAGACACAAGTTAGGCAAGAATACTTATCTTATAGAGAACTTGTCCTGCAACCAGCTACATCGTTGCAACGTTCCACCCAACCATAGGCCCACGTGCTCCTTAATCTCTCAGCAACGCTGCCACACCCGAGCTAGGAATGATTCCCCAAGGAATAAGGAACTAACAGGCTTACACATATCCAAGGATAATAGCACTACAAGGTACACAGTTCAGCCAAGCCACCACATTTGGGTTTATCAGGAGAACAACATAGTAGCCAAGTGAACAAAGTTGGGTTTATTAGGCCATCCAGAAGCTAGGAAAGGCTAAATGCTAAGATGGTGAGCTCATTGAAGAGCTAAGGACACCAACACCAGAACCAGCCTGGCTTCTAGGACACCCACACACACCCAACACAAGGAAATCAGTCTTTTCTCTGCAACTCAGTCCCTCAGACCCTGATCTCCCTTCCAGTGCTATTTAGGGGTTGTGGAGAAGAAATATGTCTCACTAGCTCTGTCTATGTGGTTCCTAAACCACTAGGTTTATCAAGCACATCAGGCCCTCATTCACCACTCTAATGCAGTCCGAAGAAAAAACAACTGCGTGCATGTAGCAAAACAACTATTCAAGCTTAAACAGGGGAAAACAACTCCCTGAATTTTTCTTGGCCCTATCGTGGCCAAAACGATTCTCCAGCAACCTACAATAGCCAATTCATGAGGGAATACGTAGCCAACAAGAGAGGGGAGCAATAGCCAATGAACCACAAGGGAAAACCATAGAAATCTTTAGTAAATACCACACTATAAAGGAAAAACACAGTCCACAATGCATGGAGGAGACTGCAACCAGTGATCAGTGAAGAAACCGCAACAGTCTACAGCTCACGATCCATCATGAAGGATGGAACAATACACAGTCCAATAATTCCCAGGGAAAATTGATTCTCAGCATGAATGGAAGGAACACAACCACAAACCAACAATTGGCGTGAGAGAGAGAGAGAAGTGAGAACCCCCACACAATGGAATTTAATACATTTTATCCCCGTTCTTCATGAGGAAAATGAATAGCCACGATCCGAGAGAGTGGGCAGAACGATCATCATCCCAAATGGTGAGTGAGGAGGCCACTCCCAGGCTGTGTGTGATTGAACCAGCTGTGGAGTCGCGTGGGGGAAAGCCTACCACCCACCCCTACCCAGCATTAACTACCTCAACTAATAGGGTTTAAGGTTTGACACATGGCTTCTCCTCATGGGGTCCAGGTTTAGCAACCCCACCTTAACCTTAGGATATCATGCCCTCTTCAATATGGTTGCAGTGAGCATAGCTGGTTGGGGTCATTTAATTAAAAATGCACATTTACATGATGCCACAATTTAATATATGCCGTATGTCTCGATATACCATCGGTGACCATTCCGATCCGAAATATAACATAACTAAATCGATGGCGGGCCTTTGCCTTTAGCTCTTCACCATGATTATCTACAACATATGTATCATGTATATTTAATGCATCAGGGTCAAAAACTAAGGTGTTACAGGTAGTATTTCCATATCAACATTTCACATATACACTTTTTGGATCCAACTTAATGCAATCTTGCTTCTCTGTTTGTTTTTTCGCTCCTGGATCGAGAGTCACCAAGTGTCCCTGAACGACATTTTCATGTGACTTTCAACTCAACATAAATCGAAATCCAGAGGTCGGATCGACGAGCCATGAACTCCGTTGGTCTCCTGAAATTCCATTACCTCTAGTGGGCCCTCTCCACCACGTTTTCATGGCCAGTGACTTCATTGTGCATTGGTTTTGTAAACTAGGGTTTTGCTTAGTTTCCTTCAATTCAACTCTCGCATTGGTGGCTCAACTCTGCAAAACCCTCCATCGTGCCAGTATTGGTAGTGTTCCCATATCGGCATTTCCCATACACACTTGTCGGAGCCAATGACATGCAATCTTGCTGCTCCATTTTGTTTTTTCACTCTCAAACTGAGAGTCACCAAGTGTCCTTGAACGACATTTTCATGCGAATTTCAACTCGACATAACTCGACAACTGGAGGTCGGGTCGAGGAACCGTTGAATCCGTTGGTCTCCTGGAATGCCATTACCTAGAAACCAATAGACCATATACCTAGAAGCTATGTAGATACACTACAACAAAGAAAATAGAGTTTCATGAATTACAAGTAGAAACACATAATTGTATGAATTAGAAGTAAAAACTCATACATGAATTACAAGTATATAGCCAATTAGGGTTTCATGGATTGAAAGAAATTCCCATAAATAGAGATGATGTGTTATTTTAATTTCTCTTATGTAGAACCACTTAGACCATATACCTAAGCTACAAGTGAAAATAGCAAAATAACTAGGGTTTCATGAATTACAAACCATAAACCTAAAAACTAGGGTTTATAAATTTACACATATAACTACAAACTAGGATTTTATAAAGTGGAAATTCACATCCATAGAGATCATATGCTATGTTAGTCTCACTGATGTATAAATACATAAACCACCTACCTAAGCTACATGCATAAATAGAAAAAAAAACTAGGGTTTCATGAACTACAAACCACAAAGTTCTAAAAAATAAGGATTGCAAATTTACACATACATCTACAAACTAGGACCATATACTTATGTAAATAAACTTAGACCATATACCTAATCTATAAGAACAAATGTAAAAAAAATAGGGTTTCTTGAACTAGAAACCACAAACTTAAAAGCTAGGGTTCAGATATTTAGACATAGAACTACAAACTAGGGTTTATGAACTCATTAGATTATATCATTATATTTGTTAGTCTCACTTAACTAGAAACTAGTAGACCATATACCTAGAAGATATGTACCTACTCTACAACATAGCTAGGGTTTCATGAACTACATTGGATGTAATTTTCCTTTCAATTATGCATGTGGTTGAAGGATGTTAGTGGTGTTGATGGGACATTATCATCATATAGTGATAAAGTCAACCTCTTTTGCAACCGACATACATTGACATAGACCCCAATCAATCCACATTTCATGAAGATAGGACCCCAATCAATCCACATTGATAAGAATGATTTCCAACCAAGTGAAAATGATTATGATAGTCCAAAACAGTAATTTCCAGATTTCCAAAATGAGTGTACAATCCCAAATGCAAGTACTAAGGATAAATAAGAGTTGAAATGGCACTTTGAATTAGTGTAAGGTACTGTGAAAACAAAAGTATTTCCAGCCAAGCATTTAGCAATATGACAGTCCTATATTTCACTTTTTAGCCTGTCAAGACAAAGGTACAATCTTTTAAGTAAACATCGATGATAAACAATTTTACAAGTGCCAAGTTTCCAATCCAATGGGACTCTTAACTTCCAAATCAAATTTCCAGTCAAGTAAAATATCTTATGACAGTCCAAGATGTAATTTCCATTCAAGTAGGAATGATAACAAGTGTATTCACTTGGATTTTGATGACACAATGACTTGCAAGAAATTCAAGGCCTTTTATTGTATTTTTATAAGTTATGGATGTTTATATACCACTGTCAAATTTGTCTAAGTATGGCTGGGAATGATTGCTTAGAGATAGTCCCTTTAGGGTGTCTTTGTGCCACTTTAAATTGGGTTTTGGACAAATTTGAGGTGAGGTGTTAGTGAGTGGGTAAGATAGGAAGGAAAGGAAGTGACCTTAGGCTAGGATAGGTGGGTAAGAAGGCTATTAGGGCTTCCCTAAATATGATATTACTGTCAAGAATTAGGCAATCTGAGATGACTGTCAAACTAAATATATTTTCCAGCCAAGACAAATTTTACTATGACTGTCCCAAATAGTAATTTCCAGTCAAGTGAAGAGTGCCAACAAGTACCTATATGATAGTACTCAACAAAGATGGTATCTTGTACTATTTTTTAGAGGTCTTTTTGGTATTTTAGTAGAGAAAATGTACTTGTAGATCAATGCCAAAACTTCTTATGTATTGTTGGTAATGTCAATGATATACACAGTCCTCTAGGACTGTGTATCTATCACACAGGAAGGTAACGTTGAGGGAGAGGGTAGGTGTTAGTATGTTGGTTCAATAGGAGTTAGGGTTCAACAATGGTCTAGATGACATTCTTCATGAAATTCACCTTGAGGAGAGAAGAAAGTATTTAACTTTGTAGCTTTTGTGAGAGAAGAAGGCTAGGGATTGTGGCATTTTAGAAACCCTAAGGTTACTTGGTGTGCTTGTTGTAATGATTCTTATTGGAATGAGTGACCAACTTTAGTTAGAATTGATTCTTATCTTGGATTTGTTGGTAGCTAGGGTTTCAAAGAGCTTGACTTGTAGAGTCCTAGGAAGGATGCTAAGGCTAGTGAAGGGGTTTTGAAAGGGGGCAAAGGTCTGATCCTATAGATCGAGGATAGGATTATGAGATTCCAAGCTTAGGGTTAGGAAATGAGAGAGGTGAGGTGGAAAGGTAGGCAAGTAGGTTAGGAGATGGAGAAGGGAGGAAGGATTTGGAAGGGTAGAAAGCTAGATTTTTAGGTTAGGTGTCTAGTTAGGTCTAGGTCCTTAGGGTTTAGGTATGCAATAACAAGGACAAATCTAGGTATGACAAGATGAGACAACAAATGGAAGGGCTGAGGGGTGAAGGGAGGCTTGGAAAACTAGGAAAAGATCTCGATAAAATTATGAGATTGCATAACGAATAATCAATACTTGAATATTAAATAAAACAATAACTAACCTGATGTAAGTATCTCTCTGTGGAATGCTCCTCCATGGGAACATGGAATGGATTCCCACAACGAGAACATCGATGTGACACTGGTCTAGTCGAGCTAGATGGATGATATTGGCTACCACATGTAGCTGCTCTCCCTCACCCGCCACCAGTAGAGTGTGCAGAAGTGTGTCTCTTGGGGTGGTCCTACTCGCTTTGTGATGACATAGCCACATATGTGGTATGCTTGAGAAGGTGCCGTGTGGCACGTATAATAGACTCATGGATCTCATATAGCCTGATACCTAACTAAGGGGGTTGAGGAAGCGGGTTTGGCTCTCTCCTAGGTGTAGGAGGTCCTCTGAGTGGGTTCCGATGGATGTGATGTTGATCTTATGCTGGGCCAAAACTGACAACCTAGAACTCGGTGACGTTGAAGTAGTTCACATGGAACCCTAACACAAACTTTGTCCATAGTTTCCTGAGAAAATACTATGGGACATTGACATTGTTGCATGGAGGCTTGTCAAAAACCATGAACCATCGCTTCCTCCAGTTTTCTCTCCATGGCTGGTAATTATACCAGTCCATGCAAACTCGCCTCTTCCTCACATATGGAGGTTTTCATGTTCTTGGATCTGTAAATTTTCTCCACAATTGGGCTTTTGTGATATTCAGGTTTTTTATATCTTCTTTGGATATACCAGTGCCATATTGTTCTCTCATTCGAGCCCTATATTGGCTCACATTGGTTATCTCACTGTGGACAATGTTGATAGACTCTATTATGTTTTGTAGTGATGTGGCAACGGAAACCTGAGAGGGTTCCCTGGTGTTCTTCAGTTCATCACTCAGTATTCTTAACTGGTTTAAATCCTCCTGTAATTCATCTTCGGGGTTTTTTGGTGGTTCACCAAATCCATCTTCTGGGTATTCTTCGTTTAATTCAGGGTTTATTGGGTCCTATGATTGGATTGTTTCACTCCTTTATTTGGATGGTTCATTGGTATTTGTCATTATGTTTAGGTAATTTGTATCTGCAATATCAATTTTTTTCCATTTCAATTCATTTGCAATTTTTTTTAATTTTATATTTTATTTGAAAAACAATAAAAAACATTAAAAAACAAAATAATTGCAAATGCTACTCCATCTACCTTACTCCAATGCTGTGGGTGTCGTTTTAGGATGCTTGGACACTTCTTTTGGGCTTCATGGGTGTCGTTTTGGCCTCCTTGGATGTCATTTTCTGTAGATTGCACGCTCGCAGGTCATTTGTGAATGGAAACAAAACCGTTCACTGTTTTTTTTAAACACAGGGATGTGTGCATGTCCCTGTATGCGTACACAAAAAACATGCACATGTGTCTAGGGATGCGTGTGCGCCCATACATGCATGTGCATCATTAGGGGAACGTGCGTGCTCCTATTGTCCACATTGGCAATTTGACGTGGAGGTTTGCCATTGCCGAAGCAAGAATGCATGCACGCGTCCAAGGGTGCGTGCATGTTCCTATTTTTTTCCACTAGAGCGCTCCCATTGCATCATATGAAAATTCAAACTGTTATTAATAGTAAGTCAAAGAATATGGAAAACAATAATTACCCTAGCCTTCGGCATGAACTAATAAAGGATGTGTGGCCTTCGACAGGGACTAATAAAGGATGTGTAAAGAATTTTTTGGGAGTATAAAAATAAGCATCATTTAAACCAGGAATTAAAAAATTACAAATTCAAATTTAAACGGTCTTTTTGACAACATCCTTTTGATGAAGTACAAATACTATAACTTTTTAAGTATCATATTTCACCATTTACCAGGAATTATTAATTTTTTTGTGGTTAAATTGTGTTGTTAATGGTTTCTATTGGATTGTGGAGTTAATAAATGGGGGATATAAGTGTGCAAAGGGAACTTTAGTGGTCTTATTCAATGAACAGGCTAAAGGTTTCAAGCAATAGATTGTGGAATTTATAATTATGATATAAGAATGAACTTTCATTAATGGTCATATGAATAATGAAGTATCATTAAATCATAAAATATAGAAGATAATAGAATATAAAATATATCGTCAAAAGCATTTATGTGTAGTTAGCCTTATGCATTTTTGGTTGCATGTTTAAGACATGTGTCAAAAGTATTTAGGTATCCATGTGTAGTGAGTATCATGAACTTTTTGGAATTCCTTTAAGAGGCCTTGTAATAGGTAGGTATCATACTCATTTCTTTCTTTATGAATTTTTTTCGTTGAAACTTTAACTAGCCATCAATGTGGTCTTAATTTTCTTAAAAAACATGTTATTTGTTTAGAACTACTTCAATTAGAGAGGAAAGAAGTGACTAGATCAATGAAGTGTATTGTAAATACCCATTCAATCATGATTTTAGGGAAATTAATGATTTTGAATTCATTTTAAGTACTGAGATATCTATCGTTTAATATTTTATTCACTTTCATGGCTTTTCAACTATACTTACTTTGAGGGCCTCAAATTTTTGAAGCTAAAATTGTTGTCACAAACCCTAACTATATATATATGAGTAGAATTATATCTCATGCTTATTTTGAAACCATAGTAGCTCGACACATCATGATAAACATCTAACATTGAAAATAGAATACTTTTGAAGCATCTATGTGTACTAGAGATATATCATAGATCCTTCTTTGCACATTGACAAACTAAAGGTGATACACAGATTCCTCACAAACCCCACAAATGTCATTAAATTCTCATTACAATGTTAAATAATGTTATATTTCTTGTAAGTTACAATTTGTTTATAACCAAAATTGGTAGTAATGGAAGGTGTGGAATCAAACAATTCTTGAAGTTATGCATATCTTTGCACTACTTTACAACAAAAAAATGGTTTTTTTATCAGTAAAAATATAATAATGTAACATATTTGAATTTAACTTAAATATTTGGTGGTTAAGTACCCTATTGTTCCTGAAAACATTCTTAAGCTATGCACCCAATTCCCTCTTCTTTGTTAATGTTTCCTATTATATGTAGTGTGATAACTTTTCCATCTTTTGATTGATGAAATTCATTGGTATATGCTAAGCCTATTTTGGCATGTAAAACATGATTTTTCTTTGAAAATCAGTTTGGCCTACAACATAATAAGTCTATACTATAAGAATTAGTTCACTAACAATATCATATCAGTTTTGGCTACAACATAATAAGTCTATACTATAATAATTAGTTCATTAACAATATATATATGGATTAAGGATGCATAATTTCAAGTAGCCTCCTTAAGTGTAAGTAACTTGTAAGCAATGTAAGCAACATTTAGAATATGATATTGTTAGTAAACTAATTCTTATAGTATAGACTTATTACGTTGTAGCCAAAACTGATTTTCAAAGAATTAAGGATGCATAACTCCAAATAACCCTAAATGTAAGTAACTTATAAGCAATGTAGGCAACATTTAGAATATGCATTGCATTAATAGTTAAGCTGGAGAGGTTTTGACAAAGGCAAAATGCCAAATGACAATGTTTTTAAAAATGTCCAAACCCAACCGAATGAATGGGGTAATTTATATGGATTCACTTACTAAGAATCCCAGGACTCTCATGCATGCTGGTAATAACGCCCTAGCTAGGAACTGTTTTACCGGCGGTACCCATACCATATTTATGACTCACTCGATGAGGAGGAATTAATAGGATCCATCAAAAAGAGATTGTGACTAAGGTTGCGGAGCTGCTCGACCATAAGGGAGAGGCAAAATGTTAAAATGAAGACCTGGAGGGCAGCGCTCATGCGGATGTTATCGCGCTAACATGCATGGGACCAGTTCTAGGAACCTACAGCACAGTAATTCTCCTTTGAATAACCTATATTTGAACTAAGTGGGGGATATTATACTTACGCAAACTAAGGATTTTGACAAATATTAAAGAATAGGTATGCATTAATGCACTTTAATACTAAATGAAAATTTTCATTTCAATATCCATTTGCCATTAGTGGCATTGTATTAGCTCATAAATAATTTTTTGAAATATAATTTTCAGTCACAAATATTGAAAATATTTCATAAAAGGTAATTAAATCCCATCACTTTGTCTAAATTAATGAAAAAATTCTTATATAAAATATAAAATTAAAAAAATAATTTCGTTAAAAAAAATTAATTAATATTATTTTTATATAAAAAAATTAAGAATGATATGTTAATAAAGTTAATATTATGCTGCCGATTACATTAGCCCTGCTTGGGAAACTATTATAACACTCAATATTAACATATATCTTATATATTAGACTAAGAACAGTAAATTTACTTTTTAAGTCGACAAACATTCACTAACATATATATTTTATAAACCGAGTTGATCTCCTAAATATTACGTCGAATGTGTGTAACTAGAGTAGATCCAAATCCTAGGCTCTATCAAGCACTGAGATGGATCAAATATCTGGGGGTGTAACCCTGTTTTTAGGTATCCATTAATTTGATTCAAACCAAAAGACACATCTTTTTATTTAAGGTCCACATATAATATTTTTATTATTAATATTTAATATTATTTATGGCCGACATATATTATTCTTTATTATTTTTTATTTCGTTAGGAAGGAACATTGCATCATTTGCCTACACATGGTTTTAAAACCATATGTAAGGCCCTCATACAACCATGGGTTGTTTAGGAGGCCTTGCACATGGTCTTAAAACCATTTGCAAGACCCTCCTAAACCATGTACAATAAAACCATGGGTTGTTTAGGAGGCCTTGCACATGGTTTAAAAACCACGTGCAAAGCCTCCTAAACCATGTACAATAAAACCATGGGTTGTTTAGAATGCCTTGCACATGGTTTTAAAACCATGTGCAAGGCCAACATTTTTTTACGGATAATTAAATTTTTTGTTTTTTTCTTGACCCACATTTTTTTACGGATAATTAAATTTTTACTTTTTTTATTGTTTTGTTAGGTAGGAAGATTACAACATTTCCCCCATATTAAATTGTTTTATTTTGGCCTATTAGAAAATTTATTTCCCATAATATTCACTATCACTATTCTTTTTTGCCGACATGTTACATCACGTTACAAGATCTCTCCCATAATATTCACTATCACCATTATTTTTTGCTGACATGTTACAAACGTTAGTAATGTTACATCACGTTACAAGATCTCCCCCATACTGGGCTGTAGAGTGCCTCTCGGCACAATGAACAATTCAAATTTGAAATTTTGATTGTCCTTCAATACCTTCTTTTGTGATTCATGACACATTAAATTAGTTTTACTTTGAAAAAGAAAGAAGAAGTGGATGAGCAACAAAATTGGAGTTATAGGGTTTGGTCGTTATAGGCAGCTTGGTTTTATGTTTTCTTCGTGTGAGATTGATGGTAGTTGTTTAAGTTATGGCATATTTTTATTATTAGTTTTTATTATTTGTAGCATTAGTGGTTGTTGGTTTTTGTGTTTGATTTTATGGTAGACCTAAATGAATGTGGGGATGGTTAATGATTTAACATACTTGAGGTTGGATCGTTAGATTACTCATTTATTTTCATTAACATCTTTTATTGGAGACAGGTCTTTTTGTTTGTCTTGTAGTTTTTGTTCGGTTTTTTCAGGAGACTCATTATATTTATCGGCTTCCATGAGATCTTTTGAGAATCTTAGGGTTTTGTTTCCGTTTCTTCCTTCTCTAGTCTCTCTTAGTTGTAATAGGTTGCTTCTGGTCATTTTACAAGATATTTAAGCTGTTGACTTTGGAGAGATGACTTTCTCACTCCTCACATGTTTATCAGGACCAGATAAAAGATTGGTGGTCAATTGGTTTTCCAAATGATCCTCATCTCGCTCTGTTACAATGTAATGATCTGAAGTATGATATAAAAATCAGATCACTAATATTGCTGCAACTTTAATTAAATTTCTGATCAGAGACTTGCACATAAACAGTAAAACTTTGGACTAGGCAAATAAAGGTGTTTTACTGAGAAATTCATAGGCATGGAAGCGAGCAAAGGGAAGAAATTAAGGACAGAATAGGAATTATAAAGTGTCTTCCCTAACACATTTATACTAGGGACCATTTAGGTTTCAGAGTCAGCTATGCTTAAACTTACTTCCATGCTTTTGGGTCACCTAACCATGAAACTAGTAAGAACGTTTCTCATATCCAACAACCATAGGATTGAGGAAACTGATTTGGAATGGTAATAAGGTTATCATACATGTATATAAAGGTATATTCAGGTTTTAAAAAAGTCTGGACAGTCACAAGGCATATTAATGGTCAGACTATGAAAACTAGTTACCAGGATTGTACAACTAGTCAAGATTCTGTGATTTCCAAGCAATAAGAGATGCACTAAAATTTGGTTTTAAACATGGGATGTCATCATTATGCTGTTAGATAATTTTTATAATATAAATTAAAACAAATGGACTTGTTTAGATACATAAATTGCTTCGAATTGGAAAACTAGTCATTCTAGCAATGAAATCTAGGTAGGGTGTAAAACATTGCTAATAAACTTAGTCAAAACATATGAGAATGTTATGAAAATTTCAGATACTGTAAATCATAACATATTATTACCATGAGAGTCGAAATAATTCACAAAATATTCACAGAGGTAACCTCTCATAGCACAACTCCCAAATATGACTTTGAAGCTAGGAAACCTAAGAAAACCGATCTCTAAATCTCATGAACTTTAGGAGTTACTTGAAGGTGGTTTGAATATTATATTTAACAATACATTAGAAATAATTATATATATAATATCATATATATGTATAAATATCCATTGCATAGATCCAAAATTGCTAGAAGAGCAGAGAACAGAGATAAGGAGAAAAGAGGAAGGGATGTCACTTATAGGAGTCCTCAAAGCTCTCTAAGATGATATGATAATGGAATGAAAGAGACATAAACACTTGCAAAAAACCTCCTTCAATACATTAAATCTGCTCCTTCGCTTCAGTAAGACCTGCAATAGAAATGGGAAGAAGAGGGGAGAAAGTAAACAAGGGACTTGGGGCACATCACCCAAGAGACCGAGGCTCACCACTCAGTAATGAAGCTTAAGATTCAATCAATTACAAAACATACATTAACCAAACTAAGTAAATGAGCTCTAATTGTCTTTAAATAAAACCACTGGTGACTTGTTTGGCTGGTATAAGCAATAGGTGACCCGTGAGAGCAAGTCATCCACTTTGAAACCCCAACTCTAACCACATGATGCGACCTCCTTGAGAAATTAGCATGTGGGAGGCAAGAAATATGTTTCCCTGTCGCCTATCTCCATTCAATTTGGAAACTATGCCCTCTTTGGCCCATAGTTGCTACTTTTCTCTATGACAACTTTTTCTGAACTACCTGCTTTTGTGACTTAGTTTCCAAATGAAAATTGTGGCCTCCTTTGTCAATTGTTTCCTCTTTTCCTTATGACATTTTTTTTGTATTTCCTACTTTTATATCTAACTACTTTTATTTGGATTTTGGCACTTTCCCTTTTCCATCTGATTGCTTTTGTCATACATTTTCTAATTCTCCTCCTTGGCAAGTTGGCTTGCGCATTGCACCCTCCTGACATGGCGAGATCAATTCCACATATTATTTGCACATTAAATATTAATTAATGAAATAAAATTAAGTATAAGGCTCATAAATAATATTTGGACAAAATTCCCTAAGTGAGGTAATTAATGCATCTTTTGACCCCCTAGGTGTTGGACAAGGTCAACACTTTTGATATCCAAAATGTGGGGACATGACAGTCCTCCCCTCCCAAATCTACTCATCCTCAAGAAGAAGCATACTAGAGTGCTGCAAATTTGTCTACCATGTAGGTGAATTGGAGCAGGAATTCATGTACAAAAGGGTTGACTTTCTCCATCAAGCCAACATGTAAAGTTTCTCCAAAAACCAACAATGTCAAGGCCCCATCGCTTGCATTGCACCCCCATCAGTGAGAATGCCTTCCAACACAAATTATCAGTCAAAAATATGCCTAGATCCCATTTCCTCTATTATAATTATCCAAACATTAGTATCCACCATAAAAATTTATCATCATAGGAAATGAGATTCATGGTGTGGAAATCATACCACTGCACTGAAAATTGGAAATTCCCAACGCAAAATTGGAAATTTGTGAGATTTCCCCACCCAACATAAAGTTCTTTATGTGCTTGATGAAAATCAGAATTGAATCTCACAATGATGTTGCTACAATGACATAGGTGTGAGTCCCATGTCCTAAGACAATTATGGGCATCCTCCAACAACCATAGGTGCTTGTGTTGCTCACAAAAGATGTAGGATGTGTTTGCTAAAAAATCTATGGTGTAAGAAAAAGGTACACCATCCAAGGTGCATAACTTCAACAAGTATCTACCCATTCCTACCATAGATGAACAAATCCTCCAACTATCAGATCCATATGGGGATTTTATTGCTTTCCCATGTGCACAATCTCAATGGCTCAACTCTCTGCCACTGATCATGCAATCACCACCATGAATGGAGGAATCAAAGAAATTACATTGATGCATTTGCTGTAGCTGAGAAGGGGGTGGTGCTCTCAACAAATCCCCATGGATGAGTGTGGGGGCCTCCTGCTCCTTAATTGGCACCAAAAGGAACAATCCCATCACCCAGTTGTTATTCTCATGTGTTGTAGTTGTAGTAAAAGGTGTAGAGGATGGAAAGTCATGAACCAATTTGAAACTTGGGTAATACTCATCCACCAAGGAAGTAGGTGAATCATTGACTCCTTTGACTGATTCATAGTTTGTACCATCTTGTTCCTGATTTCTTCTTGCATGCACAAATGCCTTCAACCTGCCATGAATGCAAAATGGACATTTCTTATTGGGTGATTCAAAGTCTTCCATGTAATGGTACACCAAAACCATGGAGGCATGATAAGAGGGGATGTATGGTGGCTGCATAATAATTCTTGTTTTCTGCACCCATCTCAAGGTAATGTCAAGTAGAACAAAATTTTTATGGCATGAACAAAGAATAATTTTTCCTCCCAAGGTCTCCATTTCAGTGAGGCATCTATCCACCCATTCAATGCTGTAGAAATTCAGGCCTGCAGTAGATTAATTTCACTCACAGCAATTAACAATTGATCATGCAAATTATCAACAATGGAGACTGAATATGGAGCTGTAACACAAAATTATATTAACTGAGTGTACAATAGCCAACCCTGTAATAACATAGGCTGCTGAATATATAGAATACATGAGCAAATCGAATGCATGAGGAAGCATCCAAATCTAGCATAAAGCAGGCTTACCCAAAATAGGCAAATCCCCCATAGGTGTAAAAAGCTGATCCCAAATCTATCAAGGACCCCACGAATTAGCAAGGGCGCATGGGCAAGCTAAAGAGTGGTCAAATGGCAGCTCATACATGCAAAAGCATGGAGGAATGAGTGGAGGAGGAAGAGGCAACAAAGCTGATTCACCTCACCTAGTCTTGCTTTCCTATGTGCCTTAAAACACTGAAAAAGCAGGGAATAAAGCAGAAAAAGCAGATGGGCACCTAGGAGGCCAGGAATAAAGCAGATTTGATTCCTAAAGCTCTCAAGGGCGCCACATGATTCAAAGATGGCAAGTTTGACCTCTATGGATAGGCAATTAGCAACTTGCACATGGTGGGACTCATGGACTAGGCAAATAAGACAAAATAAATGAAATAATGTCTAAGTGGGTAAATACTATGGGTTGATTATTCTAACAAATGCAAGGATAAGCACTTTGATTTTCTGATTTACATGGGATGTAATCAAACACATATTCTAAGGTGAAAGTTCCTTTCCACATAGGAATATCATATGGTCCTTCCATAGCATGCCTCAAGAGACATTATTTACATTCACAAGATAGGCTTGTGCAACCTTGGGCCTCAATTTCCACTATGTACTCAATTATCCAATATTTAAACAACTAAGTGTATGTGCTTGTAGATTGAAATGGTATATCCTCTTGAGGGCACTTCTGTAATGAGACAAGTGACTGATCAATATATTCTATGGTATCTTCCTTCACAAATACTTTTAGAAACAACAATAATTGAACCCAAAATTTGACGAGATCCGACGAAAAGTATTGTTTTGTCGGATTTCAATTTGAAATTATGAAATTTAATTATTATTTTTTAAATGATAGAATTAGTTGTTGAATTTCTGGCTTAAATTTCTATTTTCATATTTTAGACATCGTTGTCATTGGATTTTCGACCCAACTATTGTCGTATTTTTGTCACCTCTATCGTCAGAGTTTCGACAACACAGTCGTCGGATATACGACGCTATTTCATCGGATTTGCGACGAATTTGGCATATTTTTTTGCAACGGTAATTAGGATTTTTGCAATGGTAACTAGGTCAATATTGTCAGTTATTCGACAATTGTTGAATTTGAAAATATGAAAATTACATAAACATTCCGACATGTTATATATAGAAGTGACGAATGGTTTGCAAAAATTATATTATTCCTTGATGGACAGTTTGATGAGTTGTGTTATTAATCAACGAATGGTTTGCAGAATTTTTTTATTTTTTGACGGACTGTTTGCAGACATCATTTTATTCTTCGACAGACAGTTTGCAGAAATTATTTTATTTTTCGACAAACACCCGTTTGTGGAAATAGTGATGTGTATACCTTGATTTTTTAAGATTATAGATAGTCTTCATTCAAGATTTTTTTGACAAAATGTCAAATAGAAATATTCTTGATCCAAACAAACAAAATTGACAATTTCTTGCTAGACCGTGGGATGCAACGAAAAGAAGGGGTGATGGGAAATGTTATTGTCCATGTAGTAAATGCAGGGGTTTTACGAGGAGAAGAATATTGATCACAACAGCCACAAAACATTGTAGGGGACATGGACACACTGAGGGGGGGAATGAATAATGTCTATTTGTAAGTTTAGCATTATAAAGTTTTTTATATTTTTTGCTTTGGTAAATGTATGTATTATTTTAATATTTCCTATATTAACTTATATCTATTGATATATTCATGTAATTATAAAGGAAAGAAATCCTACAGTATATCGTCTAGAGGAAGTGTTTTAAGAACAATTACCAGAGGACCATGGATCTATGCTCAATGGAGAACAAGTTAATGATCATATTGAAGAAGATGATCGTACTGATAACGTAGTTGAAGATGATGGTACAAATATATTGATCCATGTTTCATTTAATGTTAGAATGGATGATGATGATGACGATGATCATGAAAATATTGATGACTTTGATGATGTTCAAGATATACCTCTTCTTGAGAAGGCATATGAACCCCTTTATGAAGGCTCTAACACAAATCTTCTCTCTGCTATATTGTTGATAATGAACTTGGACGTTATGAATGGTCTTTCAAACATATCAATCACATGGATTTTAGGGTATGTAAAATAATCCATCACATATATATGATCGTGATAAAGGTTATCTTTGTTCCTATAATAATTGTATTGTTAATTCATAATTCAAATTAATACAGATGAAATGTGTTTCGTTAATATTATTTATATATTATATTAAATCTATTTTTATTTTTATTTGATGTAGTTTGATAGCTGAATTTTTGTTACCACCATCAAATATTTTACCTCACACATATCGAGATTTATATTCCATCATGAAAGAGATTGGAATGCATTATGAATTAATTCATGCATGCCCCAATGATCATGTTTTTTTTTAACAAAAACTGAAAAAAGGATTTTATAAACAGGCTGTGCACAGCCATTCATTACAGATCAAAATAAGGAAAGATAATCCTGCAGATCAAAATTGAAGCACTGTAGGCTTAACCTAAGAGTTTTCCAAAAAAATGCATAAAAAGTTCTTCCAAAATAACTAATGTCCCGGGAAGTATATACCCTTATATATTGCTTACATAAAAAGAGACAGAAAAACATGTATCCATAAGAAAGAAACAGATTACGGGTTGCCTCTGAAGTGTTTTGGCTGCACAACTGATTCTTCCTCCATTGGACATTCCGCTTCAATAGTTGCACCATTGACCTTGCTACCCTGATTCATGGTGATGAAACGCTCAAGATATTCCTGGATCCTGTCCACTTTACCCATCAACTCTCGCAGGTTACTTTCATTGTCATCAATCTGGGAATCATGGTTACTGATTTGTAATGAAGTGTAACTCACTGTTTCTCCCATTTTTTTGATTTCCCACGCTATTTCCTTGTTATCCATGACTCCTATGGCTACCATATCATACAAGCGCTGCATATTTTTCTTAATATCCAGAATGCCTGCGTTATCCTCAGCTTGAGCCATTCTACTAGAGTCTGTAGAGATCTCTATGCAAGCGAATTGACTGTGTAATGGGCCAACAGTAAAAGCGTTGTTCGAAATTTCAAGCAAGGAAAAACTAAGGAAGCGACTCAGCACTAAAAGTTCTTGCTGAAGCACCGAGACCCCCTATCTGTCAAATCAAACCAACATTCCCACAGCGCCTTCCTACCACCCGGAGCATAGGCAACCCAAGACTCGTCGCGGGCTACCAGAATGAGTGAAATTTTTTTCAGAACCAATGCCTATAGACCAAGACACGGAGGAGAAATTACAATGGAAATTGGAGAAGGCTGCGAGAGCAAGCCTCTCCTTCACAAAGGAATGAGTGAGAGGGAGAGCTGGCCAAGGGATGCCCTGCAGCCTCCCTTCATCAATGCCAGTCACCAAATTCAGGAGAATTCGCAGCGTTTCAGGAGAACCAGAG
>LPNX010497329.1:428830-449758 GCA_001517045.1 Pseudotsuga menziesii | reverse complement strand
AGGTAAAAGGGGGAATAGAAAGGAGGGATAAGGGGAAGATGACAAGGGGGGAGGGGTAGAGATGAAAAAAGGAGGAGAAGGAGGGGGGTTGAAGAATTTTTATTGAATTGGAGGAGGGATTAGTGCTTCATTAAAAAATTTCAAGTAGTGATTGGTCGTAAGGGATGCTTCCAACACCGAATTAAGGAATGGGTTTGAGGAAGGGCTACGCTCCATCCTGATTGTAATGACCTTGTGGGAGGGAGGCTCCCACATTGGCCATACTGTCTGCTGCTGTATTATTTTGCTGAAGGATGTGATAAGTCTCATAGTAGTTGGACATGAGAAGCTTGGATTTTCCATATAGCCAACGACATTTGATAGCTCCTGTAGGATATCCATTGACCAGTTTGTAGATGACGTGCCTTGAGTCTCCAAATATCAAAACCTTGCGAAGCTTCTTACTGTTTAAGAGGTGAAGACCCTGGATAAGGGCCAACCACTCAGCTTTGTTATTGGTTCTTCTACCTAGCCCCCAAGCAAAGGTTTGTTCTACATATCCTTCAGGATTCAAGAGAATCCCCTCCATGCCTGCCACCCCTTCCCCAATGACCATGTTATATATTATAATCAGGATGAATTTGCAACAAAATGTCCAGAATGTAATATAAGTAGATATCAAACAGATCAAGTAACAAAAAGGTGCCTCGCAAGGTTCTTTGTTATATTCCCATCATTCCATGTTTGCAATGACTGTTCAGGTGCAAAAAATTGCACAATTTATGGATTACCATGCAAGGAACATAAGTCAATCTGATGTTATTTGAATTCCTGCATATGGTTATGCATTTAGAGATATGGAGGAAAAGTGGCCTTACTTTAAAGAAGAACCCCACAATCTTAGGGTTTCTTTGGTAGAGGATGGTATTAATCCATTTGTAGAGATGAGATCTATTTACACGGTGTGGCCTATTTTTTTATTATAAAAAATAACATTCCTCCATGGTTGTCAATAAAGGGGGAGCACATAATGTTGTCGATGATTATTCCATGTATATTATGTCTACAACTGTTTTATTTTTAATGTAGTTGTGGCATCTCATTTTCCATATTTTGTTTCCTAATGTCATATATATATATGTATGTATATATTATTTTACTCTTGTGCATGGTTTATATATCTTAATGGTTCTCATAATTATATATTTTATATGTACTTCAAATCAATCAGGTAAGTTCCAAGTTAAAGATATGAATGTATATATCAAACCTCTTATAGACGAGCTACTAAAGTTATGGAATGACATCAGTATGTATGATGTATCTAGACCAATATGACAAAGGAAGTTTTCATTCCATGCAATGCTTGTATGGACAATATACAATGCCCAGGGTTAACCCATTTTTGTGGTTTGTATTTTTAAGTTCCACTTTAGTTGTATTTAATTTTATGAACTAGTTAATATAGTTTATATATAATTATAATTGACATAGATATTCCATATCTATATGTAGGTATTCAGACAAAGAGAAAATTTGCATGTCTAGTTTGTGGTCCTAAGATCAAATCTCGTCACTCAATAATCTTAAGAAAGGAGGCGTTTGATGAGTATAGGCACTTCCTCTCTAAGAATCACAAGTATAGAACAACAGAAAAAAAATCTATTCAATGGGAAGGAAGAGACTACATTAAAACCACAAAGAATGACACCTCACCTTTAGAAGTTACGATATAATAGAAATCATCAAGCTGGTACGTATGAATCATCGTATATGAGTTGTTATGTATTTTTTTTATTATGTGTTGTTTACTATAGTGGACATAATTGATTTCTGTAATTTCTTTATAAAATACAATTCATGATTTCCGTTGTGATCATGAAGGCATTAATGGGCTTCCACGAGGAATGAAAATTTATCCTAAACAATTCAGAAGGTTTCCTTACTATGAGCAGCTCCAATTTATCATATGTTTGGTACAATGTATATCGAAAAGAATGTGACTGAAAAATTATAGAAACTATTGGAGCTAAGGAGCGGCAAAGAAAAAATTGTCAAATTTTGCAAAAACATTCAAGAAGGAAACCATGCAATGAAAGACGACATTCAATTTGATATAAACGAAGACCAAATTAATATAAACTCAATTCCATGGATGTTAATGGAGAATCAAAGTAATGTTGTAAAAGAAGTCACATAGAAAATTAAATTTCCCACTGGATTTTGTGTGAACATGAAGAATATCATAACAAAGAAAGGTGATTTTGCGGGGGTGAAAACACATTATTGGCATGTCTTCGTGAAGGTAATTATTATGGTATCCATATAATTATTGTTTTTTTTAATTCTAGTGCATATTGTTGTTATTTTGTTTTTCTACTCTTTGTTTAAAAAAATATGTGGTTTTTATATTGTTACAGTATGTTCTACCTCTCTCTCTCCTAGACAACTTCAACAACAATGTCAAACAAGTTATCTATAATTTTGGGAAATAAATGAGGTAACTAGCGATTTTTTGCATGTTCCTAGTGTTTGTTTAATTCATCCCAAAAATTAAATTTGTTTTTTGTGCACTAATTCATGTTATGTAGTTTAATGTTTTTTTGTTAAATATCGTTATTGGATTGCGTCACTTATATATGGTTGTCATCAAAAGAAACCCATAAAGAAGATATAAAGTATTGGAGGAGAGAAATTCTTCGTCTCATGTGTGAAATGCAGAAGCATCTACCTTTAGAATTTTTCAATGCACATGAACACTACCTCATACACCAAGTCAAGGACATTGAATTGTGTGGACCTGTGCACCTAAGGTCCATGTGGATGGTTGAGAGGCACTTGAAATTTATGAAGGGTTTGGTTAGACAAAGAGCATGTGCTGAGGGTTCTATGATGGAGGGATATACGGTATACCGAAACATGTTGTATATTAGTGAAATACTCCTATTTTAGTGTCAAAGCTTAATTTACGTCGTATTTGTGATCTAGACTCCAATAACAATTTTGAAGGGGAGTACTTGAAGGGTAAAGGTAGATTGAGGAATATGGAAGGTAATTATTAGCTAGTGGATATTAATTAAAATAATACATTTGATTGTTGACTTTTATGTATATATATCATACATATTCTATTTTTATATTCAATATATTGCATCAATTAAGAGCGTATACTTTGTTAAGATAATTTACATTTGTATTGAATTTTAATTTTTATTGTGATCAACCCGTTGGTCGAGAGTGGGATGAAATTCATTTATACATTGCAAACAATCTTGACTAGATGAAGGTATGGATTGAACGATGTGAACAATTTGGTCATTGAATATCATATGAAGGTGTGGCTTCATTTGTTAAAGAAGCACATCACAATGGAGATACTAATCTTACACAAAGGGAAATCTATTTATCATATGATTTAAAAGATAAAAAGGAAAACATATTAATTAACCACTCTATTTTTTTTTCAAATTACATATTGATGTACACGTTGATTTTTTCCCTGTATGGCATAACCATACACTTAATCATAAATATTGAATCATTATGTAATCTTTTCGTGTATGGATTGTTGTAGACATAACACCATAAGGACATGGTGTGCAATGGTTGTAGATATCCCATCAAAAAGTTGGACGAAATGAAGAAAACGTTAGAATGTGGGATATCTACAGTCTTTGAGATGACCAATGTTTCCTCTAGAAGTGGTAGACATCTAGAACTCTTAGAAAATTGATACTATGGGTATTTGGAAGATATTCTTCAGTGTGACATTAAATCCTTCAATGTAGTTTTGTTCATTGTCAAATGGTAGAAGTTACGATTGAATCAACATGATCCCAATAGAACTATTATTGAACATGATAATGGATTTACCATGGTAAATACAAGGTTGTTTGAGCCAGGAGCAGATCCCTATGTTCTTCCAAGCCAATGTGAACATGTATTTTACTCTGAGGTTCCAGGTAAAGCGGTTTGGTCATTTGTTGTGAGATACAATTGAAGAGGAAGGCCGGTAAAGTATAACCTAGAGGAAGGTAATGAAGAGGGTCTAGAAGAAGAAGACAATGATGAAGATCATGATCACCATGAGTTAGATGATCATGTTACAGAAGAAGATGTCAAAGAATTAGTTGAATTAGATGATGTAGCAGGAAATGCCCATGAAGATGATATCGACGATGACATCATGATTGTAACTGACTTAGAGGATGATGATGGTATGGCCAATCCTTACAATGTTGAATATGGATCGGATGATACAGATGATGTCTTGGATGAAGAAGAGGATGAGCTCTATTGAAATTTACAAGGCACGCAGTAATATATCTACTCTATATATTTTAATTGAATCTTGTGATAGAAATATTGAATATTATTGGTACTCAAAATTCAATAATTTTAGAAATATTGTTTTATCTTATTTTTTTTAAAAAGAGTAACATTATTGAGATCATATTAAATAGAGGAGAAAATGCAAGGCTAAAGGAAATAGTGACAAGTATCCAAATCGCACAGCTGTAAGATGCAAGTCTTGTTATGTAAATAAGTTACTTTTTGATATGTTGAGTTTTTAAATATTTGACTATTATTATATAATTTTATTTGCAAATGAAATTAATTTCATCAAATAGAAGATACAAATAATAAGTCATTTTGATTGTAGTTGAATAGATAATCATTTTGTATTTGCAGATATCTGATTCCAATAGATTTTTCAGTGGGAAATTTTGTAGTACATATGATACGCAAGAGAATAAATGTAGGTGCAGAGAAAGTAACAATTATTTTTGTGAACAATGTGCTTCCACCTACTAGTAAGTTAAATCTTATCAATTTTAATTTGATGTTCAACTTTGCAACTAATAATTTTTGGCATTTTCTTTTTCAATACTTAAGTCCATCATATTTCAATAATGATGGCATAGACACAAATATGCATATATCCATTGTATTTCAATAATGATGGCATGACGATCGAGTATTGATGTTTGTTGTTTGTGTCATTTGAGAGATCTCTAAAATGAATCGCAATCCAAATAGCTATCAGTTCAATGTTATGTTCTAATCATAGTAAATCTAATTCTT
The DNA here is from genome assembly GCA_001517045.1 of Pseudotsuga menziesii. NCBI lineage: Eukaryota > Viridiplantae > Streptophyta > Pinopsida > Pinales > Pinaceae > Pseudotsuga > Pseudotsuga menziesii. Next base: position 444,694 of record LPNX010497329.1, on the reverse strand, counting down.
TATCCTTTCAATCAATTTAAGGATTTTGGTGTGAATTAAGGTGGTTATTAATATAATTTAGAGTTTTCCTATTAAAATAGACATCATCATCGTCATCATCGTCATAAATAACATCATCATAATCATCGTCATCATCATCATCATCATCGTCATCATCATCATAAATAACATCATCATAATCATCGTCATCATCATCATCATCATCATCATCATAATCATCGTCAACTTCATCGTCATCTTCATCCTTAAACATGACTGGCACTAACAATTCCAGCAACAAAAAACCATACCTATATATTAATTAATGTGCTACATGGGGCCATCACTGAACATTTTTATATATGTGCCGATTTGGTCTGAAATTTTTCATGGTTAGACTAGATGCATGCATTGACGGTGTGGGAGGGTTTACAGACTCAAACATCATCATCATCATCATCGTCTTCATCATCATCATCGTCGTCATCATAATCATCATCATGAATGACACTAACAATTTGAGCAGTAAAAACCATTCCTATAGATTAATTAATGTGCTACGTGGGGACAACATTGAATGTTTTTATATATGTGTCGGATTGGTATGAAATTTGGCATGGTTAGGATAGATGCATGCATTATCGGTGTGGGATGGGTTCCAAACTAAAACATCATCATAATCATCATCATCGTCTTCATCATCATCATCATCATCATCATCATCATCGTCATCATCATCATTGTCATCGTCATCATCATCGTCATCTTCATCATTTCATATGACATCAACATCGTGATCACCATCTTCATCATGATCATCATCGTCATAAAAAAATGACTGACACTAACAATTCGAGCAGCAAAAACCATACCTATAGATTAATTAATGTGCTATGTGGGGCCAACATTGAATTTTTTTATATATGTGCCGCCTTGGTCTGAAATTTGGCATGGTTTGATTATATGCATGAATTGAGGGTGTGGTATGGTTTCTAGAATCAAACATAATCATTATAATCATCATCATCATCGTAATCATCATCACCATCATCATCATCATCATCATCATCATCATCATCATCATCATGAATGACACTAACAAATCGAGCAACAAAATCCATACCTATAGATTAATTAATGTGCTACGCGGGGCTAGCATTGAATTTTTTTATAGATGTGTCACATTATTCATCATCATATTCATCATGAAATAGGACATGATCACCAACCTCTTCATCATCATCAACCTCTTCACCATCAAACATGGATAACACTAACAATTCGAGCAGAAAACACCATACCTGTAGATTAATTAATGTGTTATGTGGGGCCAACATTGAAATTTTTTAAATATGTGTCGGCTTGGTCTGAAATTTGGCATTGTTAGACTATACACATTCATTGAAGATGTGGGATGGTTTCCATACTAAAACATCATCATACTCATCATCACATTCATTGTCATCATCATCATCATCATCATCATCGCCATGTTCATCATCATCATCATCATCATCATCATCATCATCATCTCATCGTTGTCATTGTATGATGTCCAACATAGATACCTAGAAAGACTGACAGTGTTTGGTGTTGGTGGTTTGGCAAGCTTGTCTCATTCTTCATCATCATCTTCATCAAGACATAGGACATCATCATCAACCTATTCATCATCAAACATGACTGGCACTAACAATTCGAATAGAAAAACCATACCTATAGATTAATTAATGTGCTATGTGGGGCCAACATTGAAATTTTTTTAAATATGTGTCTGATTGGTCTGAAATTTGGCATGGTTAGACTAGACGCATGCATTAATGATGTGGGAGGGTTTCCAGACTCAGACATCATCATAATCATCACCATATTTATCATCATCTTCATCATCATCATCATCATCATCATCATCATCACCATGTTCTTCATCGTCATCGTCGTTGTCGTTGTCGTTAAATGATATCCAACATAGATACCTAGAAAAACTGATGGTGTTTGGAATTGGTGGTTTGGAAAGCTCATCGCATTCTTCATCATAATATTCATCATGATATAGGACATCATCATCAACCTCTTCATCATAATCAACCTATTCATCATCATCAACCTCTTCTTCATAAACAATGACTGACACTAACAATTAGAGCAGAAAAAACCATACCTATAGATTAATTAATGTGTTATGTGGTGCCAACGTTGAATTTTTTAAAATATGTGCCTGCTTGGTCTAAAATTTGGCATGGTTAGACTGGACGCATGCATTGACGGCGTGGGATGGTTCCTAGACTCAAATAACATCAACATTATCATCATCATCTTCCTCATCATCTTCATCATCATCTGCATCATCAACATTGCCATCATCATCATCATCAGTGTCATATTCATCATCATCACCATCTTCATCATCATCATCATCATCATCATCATCATCATCATCATCATCATCATCCTCGTCATCATCATTGTCATCACCATCTTCATTATCATCATCATCATCATCATCTTCATCGTCATCAACATCTTCATCTTCATCATAATCATCATCATCATCCTCGCCATCATCATCATCATCATCGTTATCTTCATTTCCATCAACATCTTCATCTTCATCATCATCATCACCACCACCATCATCATCATCATCATCATCATTGTCATCTTCATCGTCGTCATCATCGTCGTTGTCATCACCATATTCATCATGAACTTCGACTTCATTGTCATAATCATCATTGTATGATATTTGATGCAGATACTTAGAAAGACCAACAATGTTTGGTGTTTGTGTTTTGGTAAACTCGTCACATTCTTCATCATGGATCATAGGACACCATCATTGTCATCACCATCTTCATCATCATCATCATCATCATCATCATCATCATCATCATCATCATCATCATCTTTATCATCATCATCATTGTCATCATCCTTGTCATCATCCTCATCATATTCATCATCATCATCATCATCGTCATCATCACCATGTTCATCATGAACTTCAACTTCATTATCATCATCATCGTCGTCGTCGTCGTATGATATCCAACACATATACCTATAAAGACCGATCACATTTGGCATCATTTGTTTGGTGAGATCGTCGTATTCTTCATCATAGTATTCATCATGTCATAGGACATCATCATCGTCATCACCATCTTCATCATAATCTTCATCATCATCATTATCATCATTATCATCATCATCATCTTCATAATCATCTTCATCATCACACTCTTCCTCGTCAACATCTTCATCATCATCGACTTCTTCTTTGCCATCATCATCGTCATCACCACATTCATCACCATCATCATCATCATCATCATCATCTTCATCATCACCTTCTTCCTCATCAACATCTTCATCATCATCAAATTCTTCTTCTTCATCATCATCATCGTCATCACCATCTTCATCATCATCATCATTGTCATCATGACAATGTTGTGTCTGTGAGTGTTTGATGACGCACTTCATTCATGTGTCACATGGATCATTTTCCTTAAGGGGTGCACCAATATTCTTGGTTTGATTTTCCATATTGATCACAAGTACTTGGTTTTCTATACATAATGATGTGGTGTTTGGAGGATCTTACATGAGAGTGTTCTAGGCTTTTGAGGCTAATTCGGTGCCTTAATGACACACACATATACAATCAAGACTAGTGGAGCACTCTTGCATTTGTGGCTTGATATAGTTTCTTGGTGCCATGAACTAACATTTTGGGTTGAGCACTCTAACATATTTGTCATAACTTGGTGACATGGATGGTTTATATTGGACTTTCCATAAAGTGACTTTTCCCTAGCACATTTTTTATGATTGTTTCATGCCTTAAGGTATCATGATTGACTCTTGAGGCATTTTGGGTGTTCTTTTCAGTATTAGAGCATGGTTTATATGTGAGAATGTGCACATACTTTCAAAAATTCCAACTAAAGACAATGCATTCATGAGAAAAATTGTAGACTTGGATACCAACCAAAGCCAATGCCTTCATGAGAAAAATCAGTTGGCACAGATAGACACTAGTATGAGTCTTCCTAAATATTTCATATCTAGAACATAAATGCAATTCCTTCACATGGTGTTGAGTGCTCTCACAAGGATATGTTGTCATCTCTAGCATATTTCTAATTTTAGACACTTAATTTTTAGAGGTGTTACTTTTAGACAATGTTATTTTATATTATTGGTCCAATTTTTATTTATTTTTATAGTTTGGACCACTTTATGTTCAATGTGGACCTAAAAGTGAATCTATTACCATTCAAGATTATAAATAGATGAGGTTATATTTTTATGTGAACATTTGGAAGATTCTGCACTTACCTTCATGTGCTTTTACGGGTTGTCTACATTTTTTATTTCTCCACAATTTGTCTATTGGCTCCATGTGATTTCTCCGACACGGCTTCACGAGTGTATGCGATTTCTATCCATGGGGTTGTCAACAATTTATCTTCACGGTTGTATGCAATTTCTCCTTCATGACTTCATGGGCTTCTTACGGGTTGACTGCACCTTTTGCCGACTGCCTCCTGAAAAAACTCAAGAGCGGCAATGTCTTCGGTATGTGGTCGTTTAAGGTTAATTTGTAAGTAGGATTAGAAAAAATCAGAGGTTAATTTGTTTTAATTTTCATACATTAGGGGTTTTTAGGAATTCTAAGTTTTCTTTACTGTTCAAAATGAATTCTGAGATGAATGTTCAGTATGTGTATGTGGTCACCTTATTTGTCATGGCCAAACACTAATCACACTGCCACTTTCCAGGAACAATTTTCTCTCTTCCTCGACCAACTAGAATTAGTCTTCAACTGAAGTAGTCTATTGATACAGACTTCCAAAAATGTTCCTATGAGCTGTGAATAGCTTATCAGATCTGCTAAGCCACGGTGCATGCCCTAGACATAGCTCAGATGAACAGTGAGTTAACCTGGCATGGTTACCGTGAATTGTCTTAACCCCAATAATATCTACCAAGATTTTTAACTCGCCTAATTCAAGGCAGTCGAGAGTTGTAATATGAATTTAAATTTGTATTTAAATACATCTCGTTCTAGATATAATTACCTCCATGATTGGACCACCCTCTCCTCCAATTAAATGAATTTCATCCACAATGAAAAGGCTAACTTGCTGAATCATTTTGCGTTGCTTCCATCCTTCTCTACACACTTGCTAAAACCATGATCCAAGGACGTAGCAAAATCCACCACTAAGACTTCTCCGTGTTACATCATAATCAAGAACTGGTTTATATGAAGGTAGTTTGATATTTTTCCTTCTCAATTTATGATACAAGGAAGTATTCCCATCAATGCTATCAGTGATAGAATCCACAGGAAAATTATTTGATTTCCCCTCTTCTTTCTATCTTGGAAAACACTGAAAAGAAAGCCCGTCATAGTCCAAGAACTCCTGACCCTGACCTTCAATGAAAATAGGAAGTTGTTGCAGTTGATCTAAATGACGCGATCACATCTGCCTCCCACCCATATCTTTCGGATTAGTCACAACTCTATAGCATTTATTTTTGTCACCAACAATAGAATAGTTAGATCGTTGCACACTACCTATCATATCCAATACTTTCTTTTGATACCTCTCAACTTGGGGTGAATTATTAATGAATACTAACTTGATTTCACTATTTTGATTCTCCATTTTTTTATAATAATTTATATTACAACATTTAGAAGATTTTATAGGTGTAGTATTTAGCTCTGAATATTTGTGATTAGATTTGGAACCTTCTAAAACATCTTGATCTGTTCATTACCATTGCAAATGTAAAATCCTACATTCACATCAAGATCTACTCCATTAGAGTTTCCTTCCTCATAAAAAATTCTTGAACATACTACTACAGAACCATCATTTACATAAATATTTCCTATAAAGAATTTTTCAGTGTTACTAGCTTATTGTTCACCTTGAACTTGCTCTTCTGACAGGGAAAATGCATAAAGGAATGAATTTCCTTATGGTTCTTCTTGCTCACCTTGAAAAATACATTAGGGGGTGCTTATTTTTCAATGTATTTATAATATATTGCTATCTCTAATCGACCAACCCTATAGATCTTATAAATAGAGTTGTTTCTCCCTGGCTTACATATATAAGCATGCATTAGAAACCTTAAATTTCATGACAAATTAACAAATCTAATCCTATGGAAAATGACCTACTGAACTAGGAAATTCCAAGGTATTTTAATTCAAGGACTGACCAACAACCTCTGTATTTTTCTAGGAGATATTCTCCTGTAACATCCATACCTTCTAGCACTTGTTGCCCCCCCTGCTCTTGCTTTGCAGATGACAATCCTTCATAATGAACTAAAGTGGTAGTCGACTTTGTAGAAGATGATCACAATGGAGAAGCTGGTGTTGGGTATGCAAGTATACATGAAAGGAACTGGAATAGTGTATATTTCCCCTTTTTATGGGAACACTTGCAATTGCATCATCAAATCGCCAAGTGAGAATAGTAACTCCAAGTTGCTTATAAAAAATAAAAATAAAAACTATCAGTAAATTGTTGAAAACTAAAGCTTGTTCTGCTATGAACACAATTATATCTAAATAACAAAGTACAATGCACCTTTTCATACTCGGAAATTGAAAAAACATACTTTTGTGGATCATGTATAGCTTTCCTACCACTCTCTTTATTAAATATTTTCAAAGGAGTTTGGATCTCCGAGAGATTAGGGTTCTCCACTTTCCCATTAATTAGGTCATTAGAAACATGTTTTACAGTTTACTCATTTTAAATTTTGAGTGCCATTGATAATGTTTCTTTTGAAGTTTAGATTTACTCCATTTAGCTTTAAAGACCCTTCTTCCGGTGGGCCTATAATAATAATGCCTCTACCACTAAACAATAGTGCCCTTTCCATTTAAATAGGTATTAAATATTATAATAAACCAGTCATTTATTTTTAACTATACATTTAAGAAATAATTTTACATGTAAATAATCATTAAATAATAAACCAATAAAAATGTGTTACAACAATATCGGCTCTAACAATGAACTTATGCACTGAACTCCATATTTGCTTACTACAAATTACTTACATCAACAAATGAATTGCATTGATTGTTAAAAAGAGTGGAATTGTTTGTTTCATCTTTTGTCATTGATAAGCATAAAGGAGGATACATGTTTTTATTATTCTCAAAATAGTGGAAACCTACATCCCTGTAGGCTGAGTTATAGGGTTTTAGGTTGCCACATGTAGCATACAACCATGTAACTCGGCCTATAGGGTTGTAAATTGTGGTGAGGCTTGTAGGATGCATGTGGAAACCTATAACCCTCAGCCTACAAGGTTGTAGGCTGTCATGTATGCTGCATGTGGCAGCCTACAACCCTGTAAGTTATGTGGCAGCCTACAACCCTGTAACTTATGTGGCAGCCTATATAGTTTAATTTTGAATTTTGGAGTGTTTGGGGTAATACTTGACATGGGGCAACTAGACTACTTAAAGGTAATGATTAAACTGGTCATTGCCACTCTCATAAATATATTTATCCAAACAATTATAGAAGACTATCATTTTTGTGTTTTTATTGAAATTTATATGGCTATGACTATGATATTATATTTGTCTAATATTTATGGTTCTGGTCAAATACAAAGCCATATACTACAATTAGTGTGGAATAAGATTGAAAAACTATGCATTCATCATATCTTCATACTATATATAGACAAACATTTATATGGCTTACATATAAAGTTCAAAAATACTTTGTCAATCATAAATAGCATGTAACTCCTTGTCCTAACCACATACACTAAAAATGAATTAGAAAAAAAAATGTGCATCTTATTGGAAAACCCCTATTTTTGATAAATGTGTTGCTTTGGTATTTTGTAACAATTGGTTGAAAGAGTCTCATTGCTAAAGTGCTCAACATAGCCATTCTAAAAATTAGCAATGGTACAACACACTCTAGTTCATTGAATCTATCAATTGATGATTCTAATATTTGTAAATAGGCGTAAACAAGAGTCATTTCAAAACTTTAGAAAATACTTCATAGTTACCATTATTTTCACTTTCCCTTTAAGGTTAGGAAGAAGCTATGAACTTGCCATAATGGGTAGATTTCCCGAGGTAGCCAATCCCAGAGGGAGCAGCATAGTCAATTGGACTTGGATGAGATCCTCACAATGAAAACTACCTAAGAATGCATAAGTATTGGATATAGATCATAGAAACTAGTTATATACGATGGTTCTTTATCTATTGTAGTCAACTTGAGGAAGGTTTACACTTTCCAACCTCCCTATGAGCTCCTTTTTAAGGAGTGAAACAAGGCCTCTCAGCTGTATATAATCTCATTTTAAAACATGCTACTTTGGAGGATAGTTATAAGCTTATTATTCTTCTCTTTTTTCTGTTGCAGCTTGCTTATATTCGGGATATTTATACTATTGTATAAAGGGTAAAAAACCAGATGATGGTCTCCTGGGTAAATAATAGGTAGTGCATCATGCAACCCAAATGCTTCTATTGTATATTTGTTTCTTCATGATGTGCTTGCTAGTAGCGATAGCATGTGGGTTTTCATGATGTTTGGCTACTTATGCACTCTCATTTAGATGATTATGTTGCGAGAATGTTGTGTTTGTGAGGGTTTGATGACGCACTTCATTCATGTGTCACATAGATCATTTTCCTTAAGGGGTGCCCTAGTATTGTTGGTTTGATTTTCCATATTGATCACAAGTACTTGTTTTTTTTTACATATTGATGTGGTGTTTGGAGGCTCTTACATGAGAGTGTTCTAGTATTTTGAGGCTAATTCGGTACCTTGATGACACAGACATATACAATCAAGACTAGTGGAGTGCTCTTGTATTTGTGGCTTGATATAGCTTCTTGATGGAATGAACTAACATTTTGGGTTGAGCACTCTAACCTATTTATCATAACTTGATGAAATGGATGGTTTATGACACAGATAACATTTTGGGTTGAGCACTCTAACATATTTTTCATAACTGTAGACTTATTCTGCTATTGCCCAAAATTTTGATGTCAACTTCCTGAAATTTCTTTACATGCTTCTCAGAATTCTTCTATCTACTCGAAGTTTCAGCAGAGGCTGCCAAAAACTGTAGTTGTTTCCTGGGAGCATATATAGGTACTAGAGATAGAATCAGACTACCCATGAGTGTGAGGGTTTTCCTGAAGTGACTTTTCGGGTCCTCTGTGTAATGAACATACCAAATCTGTGCTTCCTATAAGCTAATATAGGGCTTCCCGTAATAATGCTAAGGTTTCCCAACAATGGAGATGAGCTCCCAATGGTCAGAGTTAGCCTGCCCAATTATAACACATGTTGCCTAGATCTTCTCCTTATAGTCCAGAATGGTATGGTGCTTTCCTAAAACTGTTCTAAGCCTGCTCGTGATTGTATGAACCAATATTGGCCTACCCATGACTGTCTGTGGACAGATTAGGTGCTTCCCTTGAGAACGTTGTTTCCCGAATAAGGTTTATATTATTGGTGTCTAGTCTCTCTGCTTGGAGACGGAGATAGTTATGCTAGAAGTGTACAAGAGGTTGTCGTGAGGGTTTAGGGTCATGCCCTAGCCCGTTAGGAATTTTATGTCTGTCATGAGTGTTTAGGATGAATACCTGGTTTCTCTTCGTGCTTGACATGGATGATTGGATGAGTGGCATATTCAAAAACCAGAATCTACTAATAGATGTTGCATCATGCAATAAAGATGGCAAATGAGTTGAAATAAAATTTTCTAGTTTATCCTTCCCGCATATATTCAGAGAAAACAATACAAGATGCCATCCTTTCCAAGACAGTACTGGAGTCTCGATATGGCATGTTGAATTTAACTAAATTTATATAATATTACACTACAACAAAAACTGGATTTAGCGTCGAATTTAGCGCCGGATTTTAGTGTAATTTTTTCCTAATTGTGGTGAACAATCTGGCGCTAAACCAGGCGCTATTGTACATTTTCGTAAAATGCCGTCTATTGCATCTTTTTTTCGTCCTTTTTAACATCTATTTTTGTGTCCATTTTTGCGCCCAATTTTTTGCATCTAATGTTACGCCTTTATTTGCGCCCAATTTTTCAACTTCTATTGCATTTTTTTTTGCGTCCTTTGTTACATCCTTGTTTGCACCCAGTTTCACGCTCATTTTTGCATCCAATATTGCGTCTTATTTTGCTCCTAGTTTTTCATCGAGTCTTGCACCCAATTTTGCACCATGTTTTACATAAAATTATGTGTCCAATTCTGCATCTAGGTTTGCATCCAATTTTAGGCCCAATATTGCGTCTAGTTTTGCATCCAAATTTACTTATAATGTTGCATCCCCATTTGCATCTAATTTTGTATCTTGTTTTACGTCTTTTTTTGTATCCATGTTTGTGCCAAATGTTTCATCTCGTTTTACATCATATTCTGCATCTAGGTTTGCACCTAGTGTTGCATCCCGATTGATGTCTTTTTTTACATCTATGTTTGAGCCCAATTTTGCACCCAGTGTTGCGCCTAGTGTTGTGCCTAGTTTTGCGCCCATGTTTGTATCTAATATTGCATCTAGTTGTGTGTCCAATGTTGCATCTCATCTTGCATTCAATATTACGTCTAGTTTTACATCTAATGTTTTGTCCCGTCTTGTATCTAAAATTGTGTCTCGTTTTAAGTTTTTGTTTGCGCCAAATGTTGCTTCCAATTTTGCCCCAGGTGTTACGCCTAGTTTTATGTCCATCGATACACCATATTTTGTGGTCAATTTAATGTCCAATTTTACATCTAGTTAGGAATCCATTTTTTCATCTATTGTTGCGTCTAGTTTTGGACCTATTATTACATCTAGTTTTGAGTCATTAATTATGTCTAGTGTTGAGTCTCTTTTTGCATCCAATTTTGCGTTTAGTGTGACATCCATTTTTGTGTCCACATTTGCGTCTGACATAAGGTCGGATTTTGCGTCCACTTTTGTGTTTGGTGTGATGTCCACTTTTACATCATGTTTTGCATTAGTATTGTGTCTAATATTGAATCCATCTTGCACTACTACATTTTTTACCTTTAGAAATACATTGCAATATCATTAGGGCATGGAGGAATCGAACCACCAATCTCCTACTTGTAACGCAGGTGCTCTTCCATTGAGCTAGCACCCTTTAAGAATCAAGAAGAGGAGCAATATTAACACATAGATTTCATCATTTGTAACTCTAATAAAAGACAATAAGATTCAAAGACAAACATGCTTAAAATCCAATTTATTTTTCCAAACACACTAATAAGCAAAAAAATCTACCGTGCTCAGACAACAAAATATCCTAAAAAATTACGCAATCTTATTGTCATGCAACCATTCAATATCCCCCTACACCCATTTCATGGAAGGTCACCCTTTAAGAGGATAAAATGCTTTAGTTCACTAGTTTTCAAAAAGTGTTGCAACTCATTGGATATGCAACCATATTCCTCATACAAAAAAAATGAACACATCTTGTTTAACCAGGGCCAACATGTACAAAGTTCTTAATGGGAAAATGGTTCATTAATTTGTGTTAATCTCTATATGAATATTATTATATAAGAACAAAAAGTGGAGTTGTATGTGGTGCCTCTATGTTAATTGTTTGAGTATTATGGTAAAAGTCTTTGTAGCATAAGCAAGGAGCCTCTTATGGACTCTCTTGCAACATTTGTGTTGCACCAAGTACTTGCATCACTCTAAAGAAAGGTCAAGGCATAGCATTCACTGTGATGTACAAGAATGCATGAACAATGCCATAATTAGCCTCTCATAGCCCATCCTCAACCACAAATGTCAAAATGAGAAGTTCTTTCCTTGCTTTCTCGAAAAATGAGAAGTTGCTCAAGAACAATGGATGGCAACCATTGTCATGAATGCTAAGCTAGCTAATGATGGATAGGAGTCCACTTTCCGACATCTTTCCAATCCGTCGGTAAAGCGACAGCTCAGTTTACCGTCGGTTAAATGTAAATCGTCGGTTATCCGGCATCTAATTCATATTAAACTTTAAACAGGCCGTCGCTTAATCACCTACAGGCCGTCGCTTGACCGACGGCTATCCAACGGATTATGAAAACTTAAACGTCGATTAAGCGATGGTATTGAATTTTCTTTTTTAAAAATCGCCTACAGGCCGTCGCTTAAGCGACGGCTATCCGACGGATTTTGAAGACTGAACCGTCGGTTAAGGGATGGTATTGAATTTAAAAAAAAAAAATCACCTACAGGCCGTCGCTTAACCGACGGCTAAAAGTGTTTTTAAAAAAAAATACAAATGTCAGATGGCCAAACATTGGGACAGACAATTTGGTTTCTAGCCTGAAGATCCAATGAATATTGGGGGCTTGCTGGTGCATATAGTGTGTTGAGACTAAGGTCGCACTTGTACATCATATCATGTATGATGTATCACTATAGTCTGGATTCAGGAAGTTCAATTGTTGAGTAACAAGGGTGTCCAGCAAGACACATTGTTGCCCCCACATTTGTTCCGCCAAAATTTGGTCAAGGCTGAAGTCCATCCCCAAAGTCACTAGAGGTCCTATGGAAAGCCATAGAAAAAAAAGAAATGCTTGAATAGATAAGTTTAGCAACAATATTTAGGGATCTGTTGGTTACAATCGTATATTGGGAAGCTTGTGAAAAAAGTACAAGTGTGGGACCATTCAATGGGTTGAATCCACAGAAAAGTTTTAAATTAGCATAATGGACTTAAGTACAGAAAATAACTGCAGAAAAATAATAAAAATGCCAAGAGCAATCTGAGCAAAAATAAGTTACCTAGGAACCAACAGCCTAAACACAAGAATCAATGATGCTAAGTTCGGCTATGCATGTGAGAATTAAGCTCAGCACCCCCTAAGACAGTTGTCATACCAAAAATTCAAGAAAATATACATCAGGACAGTGCATAATCACAATGCTTTGCATGTGGACTTGGCTCTTGGAGATAGGGATCACTTTCTAGCACACTTTATATTGTATAAGGAAAAACCTGATTCTAGCATCTTCAATACCTTACATAAGGAGACAACTGTCAGTACACGGCATGAGGGAGCATACTACTATAATTAAAATGGCGTCATTGCAATTGTGGAGACAATGATGAGATATCTGTAAATTAAAGCATCACTATCCATGTCAAAAACTTGTAGATAATATTGGGCGTGTGAAGACTATTTTTAAAATTTACCAGACCCAACACGGAAAATGACTCAACAAGGTGGAAGAGTAAGAGTTGACTCAAACTCATAAAAGACTCATGAGTTGACTGGAAAAACTCAAAATACATTTTCAGTGAAAAACATATTTTACATATGATATAAATTTTCAATTGAACACCGCATACTACAAAACTCCATGAATGATAAGCAGGAGACAAGTCCAATGGTGGTATTGTGAAATCAGATCAAAAAAAGAGAAAAATGAGTATTTCTTTATAAATTCCCATGCCTTTCATACATAACTAACCAAGTATGACTTGTGAGACTTGTGAGTCAAACTCGTCAAGTCAATTTGACTCAACCGAAACTCACTGTGTAAATCTAACCTGAGTTTGACATGAAAATCAAAATCATGATTATGATTCAAGGTGATGTTAGAAGTTCTTATGCAACTCAACTTCCTCAAAAAGCAGAGTCAAACTTAAGAGTCAGTTTGGAGTCAGAAGACTTTGGTAAGCTATTTTTAGTTAAGTCTGTACTACTTCTGGAAGAGGCATCGCAGCTTTTTATAGATGTTTTGGTTGATTTTAATCTTGGCAAAAGAGTGTATTGGATGTTAATCTCTGCTATTTCATAAATTTGACTACTTTGTTTTTATAGGGTGCATTGTTCCTATTTTTAGGAGGGTGTTGCCTATTGCTGCTATATTTAGAAAAGTGAGAAGCTTCCTACTTTTATAAAAGCACTTTAAGATTCTAAAAAAAAAAAATTGTTTCTCGTTTGAACAATGTTGTTTTTTAAGAGGAGCTAAAATGCAGGGATGAATACATGTTCAAGCAGTTGAACTAGGCATCTTCAATGTTTCTTTCTTTCCCCATTCAATCTCCTCTTCTTCCTTGCAAATCTGAATGTCTAGGCTACAAACGATTTGTTCTTCAGATCAAATCCCTTCAATGATTCTTTTGTAGATTGTTACTTCATGAATTGTGTCGGGAAACAGATTCGAAGTCATGGTTGAATCCATCAAAACCTTTGGCTAGATTCTAAGTCATAAAGATATTCTTTTCTCAATTAAAAATTTAAAACGCTTCTTGATTATCTCCACTCACACAATAAAGAAAGTAACATGCACAATCACATTACCATTTAAGCCGGCTCTGTGGGTAGACCAATTGTGTCCCAATCCCTAAAACACATAAAATCCCTAATCTCAAGCATCTAATCTAACCCTAGTTACCACTGACTTTTTATCTGGATTTCACTATCTAGTTATAGGAGAACAAATTTTCTGAATAATCAGACTAGGCGATTAATAGGGCACTTACAAAATTAAAACCTCATTTCCAGACCGGATTTTTTCACTAGCAACAACAGCTAGAACACACTTTTCAAAGCTAATTTTTTACAGCTCACACAACTAGGGCACAAATCACACATTAATGATTCCCTAACATTTTAACATGGTAACAACGCCTTGGTGACATTCTATAACACTTTAATTACATGATAAAGGATGTCACAATGCATGTATGTTGAATCCCTATGCTTTAACACTGACATGCAACAAATTGATGAATAGGAGTGGAGACCAACATTAATTCAACTGGAGAAAAGATCAATCAATTCGTGGGCAGTGTTGCATCTATTCATTTGACATTGCATGACAAAACTGAACCAAAAATTAATGCAGAATCTATAGATCAAGTGGTGTATTGTTTCTTACCATGTTCACGTGGTATCATAAGCTATAACAAACATCAATTAAGGTTTCAAAGGACAAGGACTCAATGGATTCAACTCTTATGGGTCTAATCTATTCCTGCCTTCTTCCGTAAACTGAGGTATCAATTGTTTGAACTTTGCACAACTTAACCCCATCATAATCTCTTGCACACGAGTTGGATCTGATATAGACTCTTCTGGGAAATTTATTTACATTCAACATTGCTACAAGCAAAGGAAACAAACCATGAATCCTATGATCTGCACTCCACAGAAGCATGCATAGTAAGCCATCCTCAACCCATGCTCTTGTTGAATTCTACAGAGTTTAGACGTTTCTAATATGTTTTTAATTTTTTGAATTATTATACACTTCAAGCTTGCCCTTTCCCCAAGGATTCATTCAAAATTTCGGGGAAGTTTTTTGAGTTTCATCTGCAGATTTCAACGTGAATCCGAGCTCCATTTTGTGTTCTACTGAAACTTTTTAACCCAACCTATTTGGTAAGCACTCCATACAGAGCAATCTCGAGTTTAATCACAGCACAAGAAATTGTAGATAACACTAAGTCCCCCACCAAATATATTTATAGTCATCGTACTTGGTGTGGTGAGAACTCACATTAAAGGGAATGAGCTTGTTTGCTCTGTCGTCACTCAATTTGCCACCAACTTCATTTCCTTGCAGTGTCTTGTTATACAAAAAGTTAAAACTAGCTTTGAAAGAGATGTTTGTGGCCTGTGAGTGGGTACTAGCATTCAAATTGAAAAGATTCGTATGTTTTGGGAGGGATGTTGGGGAAGTTGTTACATTTTTTGAGCCACTCGTACAAATCCTACAAAAGATGATAGTGAGAAACTCATAATGGATTATTTCTCTATGAAGCCATGGATAGTGCCATGGAGGCCATTTGAACCACCTGTTAAGAGGATGA
>LPNX010497329.1:406668-428581 GCA_001517045.1 Pseudotsuga menziesii | reverse complement strand
CTTCGACAGAGATGGGGAGGCTGTAACTCCCCATTTGTAATTTTGTACAGTTCTCTGTTATCATTTATGTGATTTTAATTCTGTGTTGGGTAAAAATTGTGTCAGTGGGTTGAGTGATTTCTGACTCTCGAGATCTTCTCTGAGTGTTGGTATGCAGTTCTCTGTTATGTGATTTTAATCCTGTGTTGGGTAAAAATTGTCTCAGTGGGGTGAGTGATTTCTAACTGTCAAGATCTTCTCTGTGTGTTGGTATGGCCAGCCCCTCAAACTGGGGAACAGTTGGGAGGGATGGAGGAAATGAAGGGATCAACTGACTGCCTCACCTCCCATTTCACTCAGCAGGATGTAAGGCAGCATGAGTTAGAAGGTAGAGAAGGAGCAGAGAGGAAAAAATAGACAAGTTGGCCAGTAATTCCAAGGTGCACTTCAGTATAATCCTGGGATTAACTCAAGGAGTACAGTCTCAGATTGGTCACTCTGTTTGTTCGAAGATGAGGGAAGAGAACACCATACAGCAAACATCAATGGCAATCATGGAAGTGCTGAGTGCACAGGGACCTGTTAAAGACAAGCAGCAGATGAAAAAAGGCCATAGTGGCCATGTATTCTCTTAGCTTCTTAGGTCTTTATGTATTTCACTTGCACTGTTTTGTTAAGCCAGTTTATTCAACAATATAGCTATAAATACTTTGTGAATGCAGTAAATACAGTACAGTATATGTATGCTAAGGATAAAATTTTGTGGAGTTGCTCTACAGAAGATAGAGCATTTTGGCTACCGACTTTGGACTGTATCATTTTGGCTATTATTCTTCAGCCCTTTAATACAAAAATATTTACCCATTCTGATTAAAAAAGATATTTCAATTAATGTCAGAAATAACAATATATAATTGGGAAAAAGAAACCCAACATGTCAAAACAGACTTAAATATACATGCAGTTACATTTTCATAAGAATATAAATATTGCATGGTAATGGCATAGAGAAGAAATACAGTAGAATCTTCAAAAGAAATCTAAGTGAGTTAATTTAGAGAATACCTCCACTGCTTTGGGATGATGCCAGCTGGGAATTTAGCTCAGCCAATGACTGCAGAAATAAGTTGTAAAAGTAAAATATATATCTTTCAGTACCAGCTAATTTTCCTTTCCAAAAAATAATATTCATAAACTAACATAAAATTAAAACATCTAAATACATCACATGCTATAATAATGCTGCAGAACCTTAATACCAAGATGATAAAATTATCAAGGCAAGGGAACAATATCTGAAGAGTACCTCCCGCAATGCATTTTTACGATCTTCCATTGGGTACACATCCACCAAACCATATGATGTATCACATAGGGATTGAACAAAATCCAAAGACACGTGGTAAGTCCCTTTTCGAATTTGAGATGTGATTGGAAAATGTGGCTTAGCAGATGACCTATCACTCCGCTGCCTTGGAGATCCTGGCCGTTTCTACACCAATATCAAAAAAATCACTCCTTAAAATATATAAAGACAGGCATACAAGCAAAGTATAAGCTACATTATTCCTACAAGTTGACAGCTGCAGAGACAACATTAAACTGAAAATAATCTCACAACAATATTTGAGAATCTCGAAATATGCAAAAAAAAAACAAAGAGGATACTAACCAGACTTTCATAGTCACAGCCAAAATATTAGTACAATATAAGCAAATCATATACAAATATCCAGTATATCATTTCAGCAAACATAAATTAACAGATTCCATGGACAAAAATACATCCATACACAACAAAATCTAATTTTGGCCAAAGAATGTAAATTTACAAGACCTGGATGTCCAGACTGATAGCAATAGCTCTATGTTCCAACAAAATATTATGTGCAGTACATAAGCAACCATCAAAAAGATCATAGGAAAAAAGTTTTAGTTCCTCATCCTGAAGAACCAAAGAGCCAATTGCAATCTATAACATTTTTGGCCAAAAACTTTACAAACCCATGTTTAGCACTAACATTTAGGTGCTACTAAATGGTATAAAGATCAGCATTAAGAATAAAATGTAAATTTTCTTGAATTCACCAACTAAGCAAGACAAGGTTAGATAATCATAATTTCTTTAAAAGCAACAAACATCAAAAGCTTGACTCAAGCATATGCACTTTCGTATTAGAAAGTACAAAAAAATTTACCCATAATCCTTTTTCCTTCAATTACACATTTTAGGCAAGCACGTTCTTGTAGATTAAACTAGAACAACAAAACTACCCAAAACTAATGCACTGCCATTTTTAATTGCAAAAGAGCCAATTTTTCAAAAATTGAGACAACCGAGAGATAACCCAAGGTTATTAGCGACTTCAATCTCCATGCTGCTTCATGCATAAAAGTTTCTCTCTTGCACCCATACCCACAAGCATATATGTGAATGCACAAATACATATATATGATTCTATGTGAGTATACTGCATGTATGCATCCAAATGTTTGTAATTTGAGTTCAAAAATAAACATATAAACTAATCATATACATATAGATGGGTAAAGGAGGTGATAGGTTGAGCTTTTCACCGAAAACATTGTTTGGCATGACCTATTTTGTATTTTCTGTTATAATCTGTGAATATGTGGCTTTGCTGCTGTGCTCTCTTTGGACCTAGTCCTCACTTTCAAAAATACCAAGTTGGCCTCTGGATTTGCAACAGAAAACAATGATAAATTTGTGCCAAATCTCCCATCACAAATTTAGAACAAGGTATCAAAACCAAGCATATTCATAGCAACTACCTATGAAAGGTCTTCCTAGAAACTTATCCCTCCAATGCATTGAAAAACACAGATCCAGATGGTGCCTCTATCATAAGGAAATTGCAAAATTAAATAGCTAGTGGATCTTATGTTAAATTATTCAAATTTTCAATAGCCTGCATCATTGGAAAACTGCATCATTGGAAAACATGCATTGCTTCATATTACATAATAAAGGTGAAAGAGTTCAAAAACTATAGACAAAAGGAAACCACAAACTAAGCATACTCCAAAAGGTGAAAAAGATGAAGGAATCGCATTTAGACTAACCTCCCTCTGCCACTTTAGACTAAATAATTCAGAATCTTCAACAGATCGATCACGATCCCTAAATAATCTCTTGAAAAAATTCTCAGTTCCAGGACTGCTTTCAGGAGTACTTAAGGAACAATTCTCCATGGAAGTCGACAAGGTCTTCTCATCTTCGGGGTGAATCCTGAATATCCTCCGAAACGACAAGAAATCAGAACCCTCATCCTCATTACAGCTGGCATTGCCCTTATCATCATCCTCAGCCTTATCCTGCCCATCTCTCTTTTCACGGTCCTCGCTCTTCTCCCTGAAAAGCCTGCGAAAAAATCCATCTTTTTCATCTTCTTCCCCTGATTTGGCCCCAACCTTTTCTTCTGCATCACCTCTGTCCCGAATCAATCGCCTGAAGAATCCTTTAGAATTTGCCAGTTCTTCGTTGCGAACTACTTTTTCATCCTCTTCTTTGTTGTCCCTTAGTAACCTCCGAAAAAATCTTTCCTGGTCAGCCTCCTTTGCTGATTCTTTTGTTTTGTCCTGTTCTTCATCCTCCTTGTCAATGAACAGTGCATCCCTCACCTTTGGTCCAGGCATGAGTTTCTTGAAAACTTTCAATGATGAGTCGGATTCATCTGTAGCGATTTTGTTTTCCTCCTGACTGTTACTATTTGTAGCAGCAATAGGAGATGCGAGTGGCTGAGATTTATGAGGTGGTGAAGTAAGAGACAGAAGCCGTTGCTTTGAAGAAAATATCTTATTCAATACATGATTCCGACTCCCAGGACTAGGCAGATTATTCTGAGGCCTGACCAAGGGCGGCCACTCCCCCATCAAAGTGGCAGCCATCTGACATTTTTCCTGGATTTTGCTGATCCCCTCATTGTCCTCTGAATCCTCGGCCTCTGCCATAAGAAACCAGTGTACTTTAAGCGCAATCCTAAGAGACTTAGTGCGCATGTCTATAACAAACTTGTCGAGCGAAGGACTAGGCTTGTGCACGAGCATGTAACAAATCTGAAAAAGGTAGCTCTCGATACCGGAGTGCGGCAAAGTATACATTCTATTGCAAAGATAGTCTCTGACTCCTGGATGCTCATGTTTGTACAAATATCTTACTGCAATCCACTCGCAGAAAAATGCCGAATCAAAGAACCGGATGAGCCACCCGTTATCCCCTATCCCATTCGCATTCCGTGTAATGTCGCGGGGAAAATCTTCTGATTCTGCCCTCGCTAATCCGAGAAGCCGCACCATGATAGAACTATTTCGTTTCCTCCTCTCCCTTTCAAGCCTCTTTGACGAAAGGATCTAAATGAGCCGCGACCTCTTGGACAACGGTAATGCTGCCCCCTTCTCTATCCACTCCCACCATGTCCATCTATACAGCAACCCTACTCTGAAATTTTCCTGATCCTCTGTAAAATCTTCGGCATCACGTCAAGCTAACTGTATAACCCTAGATTCAAATTACAAACCCCGGGTATTTGAGCCAAATTCGTCGACACACGATTTTAGTAATTGGACTTAGGATGAAACGCTGATTGATCTGGTGATTCCTCGATTTCCTAAATCTTCTCCGTCGAATCGTCTGATTTAACCACTATTTTCCTCTAATCTACGCCAATTTTGAGATAATACTCTGTACTACAAATTATATATAGCAGGGCCTTAATCCCGGCAAATTTCTCCAGAGACGTCACCTATATATTACTCAATGCCGATCAAATTCTTCAACAATAGACTAGGCAAAATCCTGCCTGGAAAGACTCAATCCCCACTAACTGCATAAAAATTTATCCTTGTTTCGGACAAATTTGACAATAGGACCAAATCTGCAAGAACATGCACAGAAAAAAGCACTAACCTTTGCCAAATTTGTCGAAGAACAGAGCATGTCCACCAAATTCTTCCGAAAAACAGACAAAATCGGCGACATCAAAAGAAAATGAACACCTACCAAATTCGTGCGTAAGTGATGGATTCAATCTCCGCCAAATTTGTCAGAGAGAGCCTGCATCTGCATCTATATCTGCCCCAAATTTGTCAAAAGGCATGGTGATCTGAAGTTTTGAATCGCATGGGATGCCGAAGATGATGACAAGCCGTTCAAAGATCGATCACAAACAAATAATCGCCACGCCAATCAAGGATGAGAACAAGGGAGCAGGGTTTGTCGTTCCTCCTCCACAAACCGAGCTCGTTCTAATTTTTCTCTTTTATTCCATTTCATAAAATTACACTCGTCTCTCTTCGGAAGCATGAATTTCGTTATTAATCTTAAAAATGATAATAATAATAATTCCTCACTCTGGCGGAATTAAAAACTAATTAAATTGCCAATTAATTCCATGAGGTGGGTTGTCTATAATTCACTCCATAACTATAGAGAGACCCAAAGATGGTCATATGCATTGTGTTGCACCAAATTCATGCAATCTAATGGATTGTTTAACATCTCCATGTGTTTCCAAAGTTGGGCCTTTTTTTTCTAAGGAATGCTTGACTTCATGTAATTTTGGAGTTCAGAAGATGGTGTGGGTATACCCCATGAGCTATTTTTTAGGGTCAAGGATACATCATCATAAGTCTAGAAGGAGAGAAATCCAAGTGGGTAGGTGAAAGAGATTTTGAATAATGCAACTAGTTTGTATCCACTATATCTAACAAGAGGGAGGCTTATAGCTTGTATCAAGTCGTGAATTTTTGCATGTTTTATGAATAATGGTCCTACTTCTTATAATTTATCTTTTGGAGACATCATGTTGGTTACGAGGTTGACACTATAACTTTGATATTTAGTGGATGTGTTTTTTTATTATCATTTTTTATTATTGTATTACATTGTCTTTTAGAAGCATTGTGTGTTTAGTGATTGACATTACTTGTTCATCATAACAATGCTAAGTTGTTCTTCCAAGAAGAGAAATGGTACTTGTATCTTAATAGTTAGCTAATGTATTGAATTACTTGTAATCATTATAATCCTACATTGACCTTTAGAGAAGTCCCATGAAGGCATCGTCGCTTAAGCGACGCTTACTAATGCTCCGTCGCTTAACCGACGGTTATGAGAATAGCCGTCGCTTCACCGACGCTTGTGGCCACATTTACAAAAAAAAAATGTATCCTTGTGATTTTTGGTAAGTTTAAAAAGTGAAATCCACGCGCCGTCGGATTTTGGATCGAAATGTAGTAGTGAGCAGAACCCATGCCAACCAGGAGACAAAACAAGAATAAACATAGTAACCTTTCGTTTCAAATTGTGGACTGCTGACAGTTTACCCGTTTATATAATTTCTTTGATGCTGGAATAAAGGAATTCATCTCTCACAAATCTTTAGTATACCATCCCAGTTTAAATTCTCGAGATGCTTTGCTATTCTATAGCATTTCTTAGACACCGTTTTCAGTAATGATCTACTCTCAGAATGACTTTGGCATCCTCAAGACGAATATGGTTTTTCATCTTGTGAGAACGCTTTGCTAGGGCAGAGGTCTTAATGTGATTATGGGCTAAGTCTTCCCCATGCTCCTTGATCCTTACTTCAAACAAGCGGCCCATCTCTCCTATATACGATTTTCAACACAAATGCAATCTTGTGGACACCTTTCTGCCCTCAATGATCCATGGGATCCTTGATGGATTTTAGCATACATCTAATGTTATGTTATCAGAGGGATGTTACCATTGGAGAGATTTTAGCATTCCTCTAATGGTATGTTATCATAGGGATGCTTAAATCCATCAAGGATCACACAGACCCTCAACAACAAATAGGTGTCTGCAAGATTACGTGTCCATGCAACAAAACATACATAGGAGAGACAGGATGCTCGTTCGATATAAGGATCAAGGACCATGGGGATGACTTAACCCATAATCC
The DNA here is from genome assembly GCA_001517045.1 of Pseudotsuga menziesii. Taxonomy (NCBI): domain Eukaryota; kingdom Viridiplantae; phylum Streptophyta; class Pinopsida; order Pinales; family Pinaceae; genus Pseudotsuga; species Pseudotsuga menziesii. Next base: position 421,655 of record LPNX010497329.1, on the reverse strand, counting down.
TATCAAGATCTTTTCCCTAGCAAAGCAGTCCCACAAGACGAAACACCATATCTCTCAGTGAAAATCTAGCAAGGATCCCAGGGACCCTTGACAACAAAAACACATCTACAAGATTATGTGTCCATGCAGCAAACTATAAATTAGAGAGACAAATCACAAGTATAGGGATTTTTGAAATCAAAGCTAAAGAATGGTGCATGTAATCGAATTGGGTTAAAGTTGTACTACATGTCTCCAGGAAGGGGAAACATCCAATTTTTTCAGTATCTGTCCAGATCCTTATTGGTGAAATTTATAATTGTCCATTAAGGCATGGAGGAGCCATATATCCATATTGTTTATGTCTAATATATCCTTGTCATCACGATGGAAACCTTATTCTTCAATGGATAATAGATGGCAAATCTGCAACATTCTCTCTCAAAATAAAAATTTTACATTGAGAATATATACCGACTACAGGAAATTGTTACATGTCTTGCAAGCAGAAACATGCCCATAATCTTTAAACTCTAATATTCTATCCCATATGCATAGCCATCGAAATGCATACAAAATCTGTAGAAAAATAAAACCACATTGTTATAGCCTCTAAAGGCATTCTTCCAAATACCTTTCTATTTGTCCAATATTGTGTCGGCAGAATGTATTGCATGCCAACATGCAAAGGAAGTAAATCACACATTGGTAAGAACATTTGTTACACTCTTTCAATAAAAGCATCAAAATGTAGTCTTGATGGGTAGCCCAATCGGTCGGATCCCCCAGCCAAAGCCAGCCCTCTGTCATGATGTTTTGGGTTCAATTCTGGTTGGGTCCATAGGGTCATGCTTGCACTTATTGGCAGCCGTTAGGTGGTTCCCCCAATATTGGGTTGAGCACCTAGGTTTCTTCCGGGGAAAAAGAAAATAAAAACGTCAAAATGCATCCTAGAGTTAGTTGAAAACATCCATAGGCACCATTAGCATTATTTTCTAAGAATTTCTCATCTTTAAGCCCAGAACACGAAGGAAAATAGTTCCAAATGGGTTACCCAAGCCTGAGGTACAAAGTTCAACTATTTACAAACAAATGAAATAGGATAAAGATATACAATGTAGATATTTGTTTTACATGCACTCAAAAAGTTTCCATGGCACATGAGATGGATATACAACGTATGTCACCATTGATATAGAACAAACAATACATGGAATTTTGCACGACTCACAAGTCTCACTGATTGTCATTGGCTGCCCCTTTGAAGTGGTTTAGACATTCCCCTTTTTATTCCTCTTAATAATCCACCTAGCTTCAAGGGGTATGCTACTTCCAACTAATAAAACCAAATTCTGTATTTAATCCTTTCATTATGCATCTTTTTACTACAACTAATATATTTTTGTTAATGCAGTCCATCATGTTGTAATTTACTTTTATTTGATCTTAACAGCACAGTTAATTGTGTTCTGACTAAAAGCTCTACAGAATATTGCAACCTAGAAACCAAAGGACAAAGTCTGGCCACATAGCCCTGTGAGAATACCAAAACCTGTCAGTCCATGATTGATTAAAGCATACTCAGTCCAATAAACCCTACAAAATATAAAAGATTAATTACAAAGTTGATTTCTTAACAAAGACAAACCAAAGTGCAAGGGGACTGACTAGAAGACCCAAGAACCATCCCTCACTCTGTTAGTTGGAGACATGCTTCACAGTTGTTGCATCCATGCTGTTAATTTGTGTCATACTTGCCTCATCAGGCGCCATGTGGGGTGCACATTGAAGACAAAACCTAGCCCGTGGAAGCTTAAAATGGATTAACATATGGTTCAAAGTCACACAAATCTCTAGGGCCTTGTGGCATGAGGTCATTGGTCATTCAACTGTCCTTATTTATCTATGCAATTCATAAGTCCGATATAATAATCACATGGACGAAATATTAATAGGTGCAATCTAGCCACATCTTGAATGTTGAATACTATCAACGATAACATTTACATGGGACATTTAATGGAAACTCATAGCTCAATGTGGACACTTATGAAAACTCATAGTTTGTGTAGCTTTATCTTTTGCTAGTAATCGTTTTGTTGCCCAATCAAACAATGCAATTGGATGTGAATGGTCAAGGCTGAGGCCCCTTTTTTTCAAGTCTTAGATGTTGATGACTTCAAACCATTGGAACTTTGAAGTAAGGATAAAGGAGCATGGGGCAAACTTAGCCCATAATCACATCAAAACCTTGACCATAGCAGAGCCCTCCCACAAGAATAACATCAACCACAGAAATATAAAAAATGAAAATAGAATTTAACTAAGAGAAACATACATACATGCAAGCATAACCTTATGCATATATACAAATTGGCAAAGTTTTCACATCTATAAATTATAAAAATTTAAAATTGTTGTAGTGATAACAGTCAATAAAAAATTAATATATAAAAAAAAGGCACAATGAAATGTTAGTGGCGTAATGTTGATGTTTGGAGTTAGTTTTTCCAAGTCTGATAGTGTATAACTACCACACATACAAATAAAGGAGTGTACAATATAAACGTTATATAACAATAATAAAAGTATCTTCTCTCTCTGTTAGTAGTTACAAAGTTTGTTTAAGTCCAGTACTGTCTAACTACCACACATGAATAAAGATGTACAATATGAACATTGCTCAAACAATAATAGAAGTATCCTCTCCTCTCTCTCTCTTATTGTCTATGCAGGTCTTCCATAAACCTACATGATATCAGAGTGATACCAGCCTAGAACCTATGACTGTGTGAACATTGAAAAGCCACAAATGTAGTCCCAACAAATAAGGAGAGAGCATGCGAGTCTGAATTTATTTTTCAAACAGTTTTTTGAAAGTGTATACTTCTAAATTTCTAAGGTAAAATCTTTAGAATACTTAAAGAAGAGTTGATGAATAATATAAAAAGATTCAAAAATAGCTTTGAAATCTATAAATAGAACTTCAGAGATGACTTGCAATGCCTAAATCAAGTCCATGCCGGCCAGAAAGAGATGCTTCACACCTGAGGTAGAAAGAGATGCCAAACAACATGCCATTGACAAGACCTCTGAAATGATCAAATTATCTATATTGAGCTTAAGACCTCTGAAGATTTGGACTGAACCTCCCACTAGGGGAGGCCACACCTTCTAGTTGTAACCCAATGATTTGAAGTTTGGTAGCGTAAGACATACATGGGCAAGTCTTTCAATGGAAGAAGGTATAGGTCTTTATGCAATTTGCAAGGTATGGACGGAGGCATAAAGACCTTACCTACCACTTTTGTGATCATGGTACATGGCACTAGGCTAGAGACTCAGACAATGAGGAGACTCGAAGATTCCACCACATAAGGAACATAAACTGTGAGTCACACTTAAAACCAACATACATATTTTGTATTTTCATGAATTTGATAAAATGTGCCTCCAATGTAATAACACTTAAATGAAAAGCATAAATGTAAAATAAATACCCTATTCTAAATATAAAAAATATAAATTTAAAATAAATTACTTTAATTATATAATCAATATGTTAATTTTTAAAAAAGTATTCTTATAACTAAAATTAAAATTAAAATGGATTATAACTAAAATTAAAATTGATTATAGGTAACTAATTAATATGTTATTTTTTTAAATGTTTTTAATAAAAATGCTTTCTCTATATCAATGCATTATATATATATATATTATAAGCTGCACAGAAAATTATATTACAGGGGCAAAAAAATTACAGCAAAATTCTCATGAGTGACAGAGGTTGAAGGAGACTGGGCCTCCTTCAGAGCCATTAAAAAAATAAGACACCTGTCTGTTTGGATGCATACTAATACTGATCCAGACTATAAAAACTGTTCTTGAAAGATGCTCAAGGAAACTGGGATCTGTAACCAGTCGAGCCCCTCTAAAACCAAAAAGAGACATAAAGTAAAACTTATGTAAAACATAGATAATATCTAAAAGATTGCATGAATCAAAGCCAGAAAGAAACCTGTTCAGAGAACTCATTAAGCAGAGGGGGGATCTTCGGTGATGGGGCATGCCCATCGCTCCTCCTATGATTTAGTGGGCGAGTTTGTGGCTGCCGAAGGGATGAGAGACATCGATGGGAGAAGCCCGGCCTGTGCTGGTGGCGAGTCCTTCTGTCGTTTGGAGAGGGGTTTCACTGGAGAAGGGACCCTGAACAGTTTAGCTCGAGGCAATTTGGAGGAGCCGTCACTTCCCCCCATACTGGTAAAGGCTTGCCCACCCGTTTCTCTTCCACTTTCTCTGCCGCTAGCACCCCCCTGTTCTCCTCCCCCCAACTTGTGGATGTTTAAGCTAGAAATGCTAGCTATGCCTTTCTAGGAAAAGGTTTTATCCAAATCTGTTAGAATTACATCAACCTCAGCTATCTTCATTTTCATAGTATGGACCGCCATCTTAGCCTCTGCCCAGTTGCTGAGCATATCTTCAACTAGAATACAAAGCATGATTTTCATCATCCAGTAATGGTTGATATGACTACCATCCTTTCCTGTCGAAATATTTCTATTCAGAACCTTATTTTCCCATGCCTCTACTAGCACCCGAACACGCCCAGAAATGTGCGATTCATAATCCTCAGAGACGGGGGCACTGCTGCTCCTCTGGGATTTAGCACGCCCCGAATTGGCTCGCCTAGGGGTACCACGCTGGCGCGACATGGCCAAATTAATCTTGAGATCAAAATGCTGCGGGATGAAAACACCTTCACGGGCTCAAGAATGATTTGCACCAGCAATATTAGCAACAACAGCAATAAAACAGTGGTAGACCACCCTGAACTCGCGGCCAATGCGCCTTTCATCCATTTCATAGCGAGCGCGGAACGACTGCGAAAAATTCATGTCAGTATCCATTAAACTGATCGGACAGGCTTTGAATGAGCCTAAGACGAAGAACCAGATCCAGCTCCGCTCGCATGCTTCGACTTGACTCGGGGATTTCCTTTCACGTACAAAGGGTCCTGCGCTGATTGGCGGTGTTCATGAGCAGGGTGATGGCCACACGTATTAACATTGTTTAAACTTGGCAGCTGTAGATTATGCCAAGTGTCATCGGGGATCACCAGAAGAGGAACATCGGAGGAATATGATTCCGGGCACAGGGAGTCATGACTGTTTGCATGTGTCGTCGTTTGAGGCGAAGGACACGTGTCGATGGATTTGGGTGCACCGGTGTTCGTGCTATTGTCACCCGCATCCGGGCACATATATATATATATATATATTATTTTGAATTTGAGATTTTTTTTAAGTGGACCAAAATTTGTTATAGATAGTGCAAATTGATTCCTCTCATTATTCAAAAAAATCAAATCATTTAAAATAACAAGTAGTTGACCAACTTCTAACACAATTTCACCCATTTTCCTACTTCTAAAAAAAGTTTAACCAATTAAAAAAACCTTAAAAGTGATTTAAAGAATAACTCTTTCTTAACTCTATAGCGATTAACCTACTCTTTTAATTCCTTCCATCTTAAAAACTCTTAACTAATAATTAGATAAAAACAAATACCAACTCTTTTTAGTAAGATATGGATTTATATGTTTGACCTCGTTTTCTGAAATTTCTATTCTCAAACATGCTTTCAATAAAATATGTAACTACAAATATTTCAACGCGGGCTTAAAGAATTAGATTTGCAGTTACAAGCATCACACCTATCCGCCAAAACAACTAAACTGCATTACACGAATTCCTCATTTAAGTGAAAATATAGATGGAAAACCCAACCAGCACAGAGTACCAGAAGGAAATCGAATCATGCAAAACTGTGAAGTTTTTTGGAATGGAAAGCATGTGGCAAACTTGATATTCGACCAAATTCTTGTTCCATGGGCAGGGCGAGATAGTGATCTAAATTTTGGTGACCTAGCATGAGTAGCACCACCAGCATAGGTATATCTTATATAGTATACGAGAGAGCAGCATCTAAGACAAAGATAGTAGAGGCATCAACATCGGTAGAGCTCCTAGTTTACTTTTATCCATCCCCAAAATCCAGGCTTTGAACGTCCTGGCCCGAGAATCAAGACACCCATGTTGCCAACTAGGCGCCCTCAGAAGTCCTCATGGGCGGAATAATGTTAAATCCTCTCATGACCGAATTAAATCTTCTCATGGCCAAATTGGGGACGGACCAGAGGGACCAAATTGATACTCATAACCCTAAATCCATAGATTGATTTAGCAGAAGCCCCATTGGGAAATGGGTAGTTGTACATAGATCTATATTTGAAAAATCCTTTATGTTTTGCTTTGCCTCCCTATGAAACTTCATAGGTTTTAATCTATATTTTAATTTGTATAATGTATAAGTACATAATATGTGTATATTTAATTATATTAAATCACATAACATATGAACTATATATATTTATTTATATTAAATCTTTTAACATATGAACTATAGTAACATATTTATATTAATTATATGTTATTATTATATTTACATATTTTACCATTATTAAGGTGAAAGAAGTTTATATATCATAAGGGTGTTTATAAAATATTTACCTGTTTTATAAATTCAGTTAAGTATTATATTTACATTTATTACAAGTATACTATGGATGGTCTATGAATGTATGGATTTTAACAAAATTCCCTAAAATGAAGCATGTTTTGTTGGGAGAAAGAAAATTGGAACAATTTCAATTTTATGTTTCCCTTGTGGTTTGAATTTTGTACTTTGGTGGGGTGTTTTAGAATAATCCCACTTGTTATGCATGCTGTAAATGGTAAACATATCCCATATGATTTAAATGATGATGATGATGATGATGAACTAGATGACAATGACAGTGATGATGTTTTTAATGAAGACGATGATGGAAATGATGGTGATGATCATCATCATCATCGTCATCTTTGTCATCGTCATCATGATTATCACAATAGTCATCATCATCGGCATAATCATCATCCATGTCATCATTATCACCATTGTCCTTGACATCATCATCATGATTATTGACATTTTCATCAGTTATTCATCATTACCTTTGGCATAAGAAATAACATCTACCCAAAATATGTGATTAGTGGAAAAGGGTCATGGAGGACACACACGATTTATGCATGACAAATAACAACTTATTTTTTAAGATGATCAACATCATCATTCTGATTGTACTCATCATCATTATCATTGTCATCATCACCATCATCACCATTCATTGCATTGCCGTCATAATCATCGGCAATGTCGTCATTGCCATTATTCGCATCATCATCACAATCATCATAATCGTCATCATCATAATTGTCATCATCATCATCATTGTCATCATTCTCCTCATTATCAACAACAACATCATCATCATCATCATAACCATCCTCAATATCATAATCATTATCCTCATTTTCATCTTCAACATCTGGGTGTAAAACTGGATGCAAAAGTGGATAAAAACATGGATGCAAACATGGATGCAACAAAAGTAGGCACAAAAGTGGGCGCATAATGGGGTGCACCAAAAATGGATGCAAAAGGTAATGCAAAAGTGGATGCAAAAAATGATGCAATCATGGAAGCAAACCATGATGAAAAAAGAGGCGCAAAAGTGGATACAACCATGGATGTAAAATTGGATGCAACAAAAGTAGATGCAAAACTAGATGTAAAAGTAGTCGTAACACCCAATGCAAAAGTGGATGCAAAAGTGGATGCAAAAGTGGATGCAAAAAGGGATGCAATAACTGATGTAAAATTGGATGCAAAAAAAGATGCAAACTTAGATGCAAAAGTTGAAGCAAAAGTGGGTGTAAAAGTAAGCGCAAAAATGGGTATGAATTGGGACGCGAAAAAAGTGGATGTAAACGTGGATGCAATAGTAGATTCAAAAAAAGACGTAAACATGGATGCAAAATGGGATGCAAAAAGGGATGAAAAAGTGGGTGCAAAAGTGGATGCAAAAATGGATGCAAAAGTGGATGCAAAAATGGCTGAAACAAAACAAGATGCAAAACTAGACTCAAAACAGGATGTAAACTTTGATGCAAAACTTGGCGCACGAAGGGATGCAAAAAAAGAAGCAGAAGTGGATGCAAAAGTGGATGTAAAAAAGGATGCAAAAGTGGATGAAAACAAGGGCGTAAAAGTTGAGGCAAACATGGGCATAAAAGGGGGCGCAACAAGAGTAGATGTACAAAATAAGCGCAAAATTAGGTGCAAAACTAGGCTCAAAACCTGTCGCAAAACCTGATGCAAAACCTGGCGCATAACCAGGTGCAAAACCCAGTGCAAATTATGCCACAATTTGCGCCAGATTTAGAAAAAGGATGCAAAAAACATCTAAAATAGCACCAACCCGTAAAATTGCACCATTTTGTCCAAAAAATGAAGAAAAATACACTAAAAGATAGTCTAGACGCAAAAAAGGATGCAAAAAGAGATGCTAAATCCAGTTTTTGTTGTAGTGTTAGGTCTCTATTATCCCTCCAAATAAAATCCTTAGCTCATCTAAGTATGTGCTCTATCCCACGATGGGATACTGCATGCTTGATTCTATGATGGTTACGCCCCTTTCTTTTGTTTCTTTAGATATTTTCTTTGAACCAAAAAGGGTAAACACCTAAATAATAACCATATTTTGATGGTTCTATATTTGTTTTATCTCCAAGTAGTTTACATGCCTTTTGCAAATAAGAATTGTTTATACTAGAAATAAAACTATATTCATTTTTTTTTTTTGAAAATAAAAAATGAACAAAGATGATGCTAACTTAAAGAAGCTGAGAGGTTCATTTGCAATATACTGGAACCAACTATGGGTCATTGATTAATATCCTAAATCATAGTAAAATTTTCATATTGGAAGAAAAATTAAGTTGAAGGTCCAAGGAAAAGATCCAACGTCAACCACCCAAAAAAAAAATCCAAGACATAAACACTTAGCCCTTTTAAAATTTAGAAGATATGTGTCTTCTTTGCACTAGATTAAAAAGGACAGACAAGGTTTAGTAAATGAATACTTAGCTACATATATATCTATTGGTTGTGGTTGTGGGATGGATTTTTAACCTCCCCTACAGATTTTCCATAAGTAACATGCTGATTCCATCTTCAAAAAGGGAAAGTGACCAAGGGTTTGTGGTAGGATATTTACCTTGGAAAACAATTGAAGACGTGACTATATATAAAAATGCCAAAATTCTACGCCTAAGAAAAAATTAAAGAGGATAAAATTACTTGTGTCAAAAGAACTACATGATTGAGATTTTATCTCTTGAATTACATTGGATTCACTCCTTTTGATGATAAAATATTCTACATATACCACTAAAATAAATATTCCCTAACTTGAGATTTTGACATAAATATTTAGACCATAAGGGCTTTTTCTAAATCTAGATCTTGTGAGATATTTATCAAATTAAATGTACTAGGCCCTTGGGGATTTGTTTAAATTGTAAATATCATTTGCAAACCCGCACACTAGATGTTATTTATGTGCATCTTGGAATCTTTGTAGCTGAAGCCTGATATACATACACCTCCTCCCAAATATCCATCAAGGTAGGCACTCTTTACATCCATTAGATAACATTTCTAGGAAAGCTAAGCTACCATGGCTAGATCCAATCTAATTGTGACCAAATTTGTTGTGATGATATCCATACATTAGGTCTTTAACATTTTGGTGAGGGAAAAAATAATTTAAAAAAGATAAACCTACAAAATTTGACAAAAACATAGTTTGTATTTTGAAATAAATTGGTTGAAGCATTTGCTATGGAACCAATTGATATCTATATCATCTTACAATACTATGTGATGTAATGTTATACTAGGGAATTATTGATATTATTCAAGATAATGATATCACTATGATGTCATTATTATAAGTCTATCAAATTTCATTATTCATTGTTCCGCAGCTGTATTTTTATAGGATGGAATGGAATCTGCGGTGGTGATTTTGTTCTCGGTAGTTTCAGACCTCGAAGCAGGTCTATCGTCAGGTGTATCAAATTTGTTTCTCAACAGATTGATGTCTCTAAGATTCCATGCTTATAAGCCCTCAAGATAATTATATCATTTCGTTGGTTATTCGACCTCTATGTTGGAGACTTCGTTGGATTTTTGACATCTATGTAGTGAAATTTGTCGTTGTATATCCATTAAATATGACATATATGCTATAGTAATAACAAATTCAATTCATGGGTTATATGAATTTAGGAATGTCTACAAGGATCACAATATGAGTGCAAACCGTTTATCCAAGGAAGCACTGAATATGAAGGTTGGCCTCCTCTCCTCCTCGTAACTTTTAGAAGGAGAAATCATTGAGGAAGGCATGATACAACTCTTTTAAGAGATTTTTGATTTATGTGGAATACTCCTTTTTTGTTCTTTCGAGTATGGGATACATTGGAATCTTTCTTGTTTTAGCTGGGGATATAGATTTTGTTTTCATCCCCCAGGGGTGTGTTTTCTCCACCCTCGATGCCTCATTGGATAAGTTGTTTGGGCTCCTTATGTTCTCTCTATGGTATTGCTACTTTAGTCATCTTGGGAATGTGGTTTATGTCCCTCCCCTTAGGAAATTTTTTGATACTTCTCTCCACTCACGTCTGGAATGACTTATTGTCAGAACTATGTACAAGTTAGCTTTGATTCACTATTGGATATCAAGGAACAACTATTTTTCTTCTAAAAAAAGTGACAAAATATTAGCAAATGATTTTATTATATATCTCAAGATTCGTAAATTGGGTTTTTAATATTTTTGGTGAGCAAAAAAATTAAATTAAAAAAGATACACCTACAAAATTTGTCAAAAATGTAGTTTGTATTTTAAGATAAATTGGTTGAAGCATTTACTATGGAACCACTTGATATCTATATCGTGTTAAAGGACTATGTGATGTACTGTTATACTAGGGAATTATTGATATTATTCAAGATTATAATATCACTATTATGTCATGCTTATAATTCTATCCAAGTTTTTATTTTTCTCTTATTTGTCAAGTTTTTTCCAACCATGGTGTAGGTAGGAACAAACAGGTATTTGTCAGACCTGTCTTCCTCGAGCGAGGGGAGTTTAGGAAGGCTGGAGGAAAGTGATACATCCAGTAGTTCTACAAGGGATAGATCAACTAGATGTCAGAAGATCAGAAGAAAATTTAATAAACACATGGAATTTTTTCTCGCAGGAGGGTGGTCATGTTCCTATGATGATGAGACAATAGGCGATATCGAGGTGCCCTTAAGATACAAAAATATAATGAAACAATGGGTGCCTATGGATATTCCTCAAGTCAACACATATTTTTGTGTGAATGAGAGGATACATAGAAATGCACAGTCATCATTGCATGGATTGGGGTTGTTTTTCATGGATGGCATAAAGCTCGGTTACAAGAAATGTACATAATTCATGGAGCATGTTGGACCATCTTACAAATACAAAGATTGGATGCGCCTGGTCCAATATACATGAAGTATGCGTAGATATGGGTTGTCTGCAAATTATTTACAACTGAAAGACAAAGATCAAAATAAAGGAGCAAGTTGCAACATTGTACATTGACGGAAGGCCAAAGACAATTGGGAATATTGCGGGGTTTATAAACAGTACACAACCAATGTCTACATTTAATTAACCCAACTGCATATTTGAGGGGTGTGAAGGAAACTCTGTATTTGTATGTTCCATTAAATCAATAGATGCGGGGGAAGAGTTGATTATTAATTACAATTTGAATCAAGTAGATACAAACACAGTTAGTATGGATGTGGTACATCCAACAATTTAACCAACCTTTTAACACATTTAGGAGTTTTTGTTAGTATATTTTAAAAAATTTGACCAAATTTTCTAAGTTTAATTCAGAGGGAGGTGATCGGGGGCGCATCACCCCAACAGCTGGTCAGAGGACTACACCATTATCGAGGCAACATGTATACATCTTTGTAATAGTACAAGTATAATTTGAAAAATATTTTATTTAGTGTTTTTTCGTCAGTATATTCATATGGTTTATACAATGTTATCTATATTTACTTCATAGGGTAGTGATCGGGGCATCCTCCAAGCAATTGGTCAGATGACAACAACCTCGGGGAAAGAGGTAAACATGATTGTAATAGTACGATTTAAGTACGTCAAAATGTTATGTTATAATATTGTTTTAGTGAGTATTTTGGTCTTGTTAGGTAATTTTTTCTATTTTTTTTATGTAGGCTTCTGTGAGGCGCACCTCTCTCGTAGTATATGTTACTAGTACTTCCTCGAGATAGCATGTATACATCAATGCCATTGTACAAATTTAATATGTACAAACAGTTCCGTTGTTATGTTTTTTCAATAGTATATTCATTTGGGTTATATAATATTATCTATATTTGATGCATAGTGTTGATTGGGGAAGCCACCCGACTGTTGATCAGACAAGAACAGCCTCGGGGAAACATGTAAACCTAAATGTATTTCTATAATTTAAATACATCAAAATTGTACACATATATAAAATGTAGCATAATGTTTATTTTGTTATGTATTTTTTCATTTGTATAGTTGCTTTCATTATGATAATGTTGTCTACTTCTTTTTTTGCAAGAGGATGATCGGGGAAAGTCCCCAGCTGTTGATCAGACCACACCATCATCCAGGCATAAGATAAACCTAGACGCAATTCTAGGAATCTATCATGATATAAATGTTCTGTTAATATATTTTTTTCCTCGGACTATTGCTTCAACACATAAGTAATGTTATATATATATATATATATATTTTTGTAGACGAATGATTCAGTTTATGAAACAACAATACATCAATCCATAGATTTTTATGTGAATGAGTTGTTGAATGATGCTGACATTGGTTCTTCTCTAGACCCTGTTAAGGTGATAGAGAAGACCTTAAAAAAATTTAATGTAGATATCCTTTGTCTGCTATACATTATTATGTAGACAGAAGAGATTAAAGAAAATGTTGGAGTGTTGGTAAAGAGATCTTAGGCCTTGAAAGTAAGTTGCAGAATCTTGAATTATAATATCCATTCATTTAGAACTTTAAAATTTGTACTTTTATATGATAGTGAACTTATAATTGAATGGTTTGTATTTACAAGATTTTCTGTGACCACACACTAGTGGTGAAGGAGGTGTTGGGCCCAGTGAGAAAATGACTCCATGTACATCACATACTGCACCAGTAGGTAAGATGTTCCATGACACCCCTGGGACCAACAGAGAGTGCATCCATTGTTGACTGAAGCACACCAAATCATGTAGAAGAAGGGGTGGATGCAGAGCCTGATAGTAATGCTGATGTTGAAGCAATATTTCTTATATCTTCCCATGTCACTAGCACGGTTTTAATAAAGAAAACATTTTTGGTGAACGAGGAACTCGTTTCAATAAAGATTCCAAGTAATTATACATTGTTCAATTTAGTTTTTATAATTTGATTGTAATATACTGATAAAAACCTTTTTTTAAACTAATGATGGCATGATTGTTTTGTAGGAAATGATGTTTTTATAAAAATATAAACAATTTGACCTTGGATATTTTCATTCCCACCATCCGCACAAGGTGGTATAGACAGACAAAAAATTTAAAGGATGAGATGACAGGACTAATCGATTGGTTGGCCTATTCGGCAATGATACCTTCGATACAACAAAGGTCCTAAATAAGGATGGACAACATATGAAGATTCTTCGAGACAAATATAGGGTTCACCTAGAAAGGAACCCTAGGTATGAGCACCCTTTGATGATTCCATCAAGGGAGTGGAAATCCCTAGAGGAATATGGAAAAGAGAGGGATTTGAGAAAATCAATAAAAATTCCACCAGGCACAGGGATGTATGCAATACTTTCCATAATGTAATGCTAACCCTTATTATTATTAATTTTCATATCGAATTTGCAACATATAATGTAATTCAACACTTGCTTAGGTTGTCAGACACATCAAAGGACACAAAGGAAAGATTGTAAAAAATTGGTCAGCACAAGCTTGGGCCTGGTGGTTATTCGAATTTAGCGGCACGAATTGTTAGTATCAAAAACCTGATAATGCATCCAAATAATAAATTGAAAATTATTTTCGTTTTAATGGGGTGCAAAATGTAAAATTAATGACGTTGTGAAAATATGCAAGCGATTCAATTCAAAGAAGTGCCCACTCAGGAAGACTTGAAGCTGTTGTTAAACGATTAAAAAACTTGTCTAGGAAAACATGGTCTTCTAGTGATCCATCTGGTGCACACGTATATAAATCTATATAGTTTCATGAAAATTTATTAATTGTCATGTAATCTATTCATTATAAACAATTCACATAAAATATTTATTCTCTTTTGAGCAGAAGATCATTGATCCCCTTAATGTCAGTGATGGACAACAACCAGTCGAAGATCATGCTTCGATTCCTGGTAATGAATTTATTCGAATGCTACAGTTTTGTATAGATAATTGCAGATGTTGAACATTAATTGTACTTCTCCATATTTCAACTACAGAGCATGTAGATGGTCACATTGTACAGGTTGATCCTTGACAGGAAAATGAAGAACATGATGTGGCCACACCAGGTAAAAAAACACCTTTGTAATGTTTTTTTAAATGAAATATTTGCAATTATAAAAACAAAACTAAATTAATGAAACATTTTTACATTATTGCAGCAATTCCAAACCCATTGCCGCAAGATCCACATGGCAAGCAATCCACTGGGGAGACATCAGAACGAGTTGATGAAGCACCAGGAACAAAAATACAAATTCCAGAAGATGTGTCTCTTATTCAATTTGTAAAGAGAAGAAAAGTAAAAAAGAAGTGACTGAAGAAATTTTGAGTAATTATTTTTTATAATACAATGTCATGCATTGTTTTTTCGGCTATCTAATGAATGAATGCTTTATACTTTAATGAATGTTTTTTTCGGCTATTGAATGAATGAATGGTTTAATGAATGTTTTTTCG
>LPNX010497329.1:381639-403391 GCA_001517045.1 Pseudotsuga menziesii | reverse complement strand
TTTATTCACCCTGGGTTAAATGAATGTGTGCGTGTCTGATTGAACTGATCTTTCCAGAAAAAATGGTTTTTCCAGACTCATTTTGCAATATTGTTCCCTATGGGGTGCCCCGTTATTTCCCGTCCCGTCGATTCCATCAAACCCATAAGAAAACCCAAAATAATTAGGTTGTTACAAATAAGGAAAAAAGCCTAATTATAAGGCTTTGGAAATTGCCGTTCAACTAAACTTCTTGCTTGGTAGGATTCTATTTTATCAATCCAGGAAGTGAAACTTATATATATGGTGATCTCATATATCAATGTTATGTAGAGATCTAGAGAAAAGTCAGTTTCATTTTGGCCAACAACTCGGGCTTCTTGGGGTGCAAGTATAAGAGCAAGCCCCATTGACCCAGATTATGCAGCAGGGGTTAAATTGGAGTGATAGAGAGAGAATCAGATTTNAAGCCCCATTGACCCAGATTATGCAGCAGGGGTTAAATTGGAGTGATAGAGAGAGAATCAGATTGAAATCTAGAAACAAGGTAAACGTTTCTATGGCGAGGCCCAGTGAAATGTATATATGCGAGTAGTATCATAGACTAGGAACATCGAGAACAGTTCTCGTCGAACAGCCAGCCGGGCTTGGTTCTCTTGGGAATGATCCTCATCAAATCTCCTGGGGATATAAACACAACAACAAGCTAGCTGGTGTGGATTATAATCCCTCCTAGGGCGGGTGGNCCTAGCAGCGGCTCCCAGGTCCTAGGGTTCCATGCTAAGCTTGTTGCACCAACGATTCTTTCTTCCTTCAAAGTATCAGCTCTGATCAGGGGTTTCAACCTGTAAATAGCAATAAATTGCTTGATGTAGGTGGCTTGCACGAGCACTAAAATTAAAACCTGTTAAGCAATCTTAACATAATGTTGCGCGAAATAAATAATATCTGATTAGTTTATGAATTTAATGTATCTATACCCAAAGTATCTCTCATATCAAAGCAGTCCCGCTGAATACAGTAGCCTACTGGGATTCACATATTGAAGAGTAGTTGTCATTAAGCAGGAACCAAGCTACGCGTCAAAGAAAATAATTCTGTGCTAAACACCCTTTGAGGTTGTTCCTTGAGGTTCTGATGCTTAGCACAACAAAATGTAAATCTATGTAGAGCTGAATTTGGAGGTTTGCAACATACACCATGGGATATGTTTTTCATGCCTATCCTCGAAGAAGATGTTTATTGCTTTGATTGTGATGAACATGCAAGGAAATATGTATTTCCAAGTTTATCATTTTTTTATGCTAAGACTAGATATTGTCTCCTTGATATGTTTATACAAAAGGTGTCGTCTACATTCCATTTTGTGAGCGTCTGCAAGGGAAGCAAGTTGTCACCATTGAGGTTTGAGACTATTCTCTAATATACGATTGTTCACATACTATAGGATTTGTTACAAAAGACATAGAGTGCATTTGTTTCCAATGGATGTAATCTCACTGATATATTTCAATCCATTTTGGGTAGTCATAAAAGTTTTCTAACCTTCCCATTTAGGCTAAAATGTGTCAATCTGACATTAATGATGTAGCTTCCTCATGGTTCTTCCTTATATGGTACTGGAGAGGTTAGTGGTTCCCTAGAACGGACATGAAAGCGGGTGAGTAGTTTTAAATGAAAGGAATTTATGGAAAGCAATGGCTTCAAATTGCATACAACAAAAAAAAACAATGAAAAATGGTTTAATGCTTGACCACTTTTGGTCAAATATAAGGAATAGTGACATTTTCTTTAGGATTTTTTATCCATATTGTGCTGACCACCATGCAAGATTCATTTCAACTCCAATTGCATCAACCTAGACAATGTTCCAAAAAAGTGGGGAAAAGAGCCTTTAACTAGGAATATCCTTTTTCCTTTGTAGAAGAAAACTTTGGCTTTACAACAAAACATGTAAATATGTTCTTTTGCATGAACTCTCATCTCTTGAAAATGAAAATTTCAAAATTTTCAAGCCCTCTTTGCCTTCTTATTAAGCTAATTATTGCTTATAGCAGTTGCATTTTACAAAAGTTAGCATAGTACCTTTTCCTTTAGTACTGAATCTAATTCCAGTTATTGAAATTTGCATTCTTTTCCAATTAATTTCTTAGAGCCTAATTAGAAACATATTGTTCCATACATGTTACATGTTCTTTGGATGGAGATCACAAATTATTTGTTGTACAATTTGTATCTTTCATTTCAAGTTTTCTAGATTTAGAACTTTGCAATTTCAATGATTAAATTCATTTACATTGAGGTGTAATTTTTTTTCTATAAAAGGACAAACTTGTTTCTCCACTTTATATTTTATTGATAAGATTGGTGTTGCATGAATCTTGGCATCAGAGCTACACATATTTCATTGATTCCATCATATACAATATGCTTTGTATTTGCAAATAGGCAAAGTGAAGCAAAGATTTTTATATTATATTAGGATATGTAATTGCATGGCATAATTAGGTAGATTTTTGTTTAGAGGAAGTTACCCTCCTGGAATGCATGATTGATTTATAAATGTTCCATCTTCCATAAGCTAGATGGTTCAAAAAAACCATCTCGTCTCTAAATAGAATTCTTCTATTGGTTGATACAATGTTTAGAAATTTCTTATAGACTTCAACATGATTTCCTGAACTAAACATAGAATGTTCGTTACACATATGTGAATGTGGCTATTTTCTCTTTAAGTATATGATTATGTAATTGTAAATGTAATATCTAAGCTACTGAACATGAACACAATTCTAAAATGTAATAGAAAGATGATGTAATATGAATATCTATCTCAAAATCTTACATAGGAATGTCAAATCATATATTTATCATTTCCATTTATAGGCAAGAAACATTAATTTTCCTTGTCATCTATGACCTTTGTGAGAATTGTAGCTCTATATAGCCTTTTATCCCTTCTTTTGATAGAATCTAAAGAAGGGTTCATGTTTCCTACGTTACATGCTTCACCTTTACATAAATTATGTTTAGATAAGGGACTATCCCAAAATTGCATAGGTATAGACTAATAGACTAAGGGCTATTTGAGTTTGTATATGCGCCTAGAAGCTTTAGAAGTGTATCTATTCTATGATAAGACATTCTTGGTTAACAATATTATTAATGTTCCATATGATATACTTGTTCTATAATTTTTAGTTTTTATGATAGGCCCTTCTTGACTAATAATATTATTAATGTGTTGTGTCCTACATTTCTTTTGTAATTTTTAGTTGCTTTCACACTATCTACCATTCACTCTACCTAATAAAAGAGAAGGAAAGAAACCCAAAACAAGTAATGTTGCAAAAAAATCAAACAACACTTCCTGCCATTAGCTGGACAAGCGACCATGGAAGTCTTGACAAGCCAATAGCTCATTTTGTTAATTGCACTGCATGAAAACTTGGCCTACTATCCAGGACTTGAAGCCAAGCAAAAATTGTTTGATCTTTTTTGAATATGAAAAAAACACATGCATTAAATAAAAAATATGTTGAAGCTAGAAACTTTCCCAATAGGGTTTCCCTTTTAAGAAACTCACATGTCTTGGTAAAAACCCAAAGAGTAGTTTCCTTTATGATAATTTGTTTCAAGAAGTATTAAGCATTTATCTTTCAAAATTTGATAGTTTCCTGCAAGGTAAAATAATACTACATATGGCTTTCATTTTCCAAAATTTATTGCACTATTTGTTGGATATTTCTTTTCATTGTTTGGATCGGATCTATGTTTTTGAAGAAACTTCTTCTTATAAAAAATTGTATGTTGTAAATATTTGAGCATGGAACTTTTTCTTAACCATGTTCTCCATAATGAAGATATATCATGATGATGGATCTTGTTTGGATATGCATTATCTTTTTTCAATTGAAACAATAGAGCATTTCCATTCTTATAGATAAAATTAACATTATGAATGACATCATTTGCATTGGGTAAAGTTAAATTATATTCTATCTAGATATGAGACTTTTATTGGTTGATTCGTTGTTTAAAATTCTTGTGTGATTTTCCATACCTTTCCTAAACTAAATGTAATATGTCCGTTGAATCTAAATACAGTTTTCCATTTTCATTTTATTCTTTGTCAATTTTGCTTCAGCTGAACGAGGTCTTGGTATAGTCAACAAAAAAATACATGTCTCCTCATGATTTCGAGATTGATTAGCACTACATAGAAAAAAAATTCTAGCACATTTCATGAGTCCTATGTTCATTGTTCATAGATACTTCTGAGAAATATTTGTTATTTTCCCTCCCCATGCTCGCTAAAAAATCAATTGCAAGTTTTCCCATTTTACAAATTAGCAACTCCCTCTCTTGTTTTCTTAAAGTTTGTTCCCCTCTAGGAATATTGCATTGCATGCCAACAACAAATATTCTAACATATAAGCTATGTAGTTTCCCAAACAGAAGTACCAAGCAACAAGAGAGAAAAATGGATCAAAATACAAATACTCAAACACATAAAAGGTAAGAAAAAATGACTAAAAAGAAAAGCGAGGAAAAACTCTTATTGTGAATTTGAATCTCCTATGCATGTTTATAATTTGAAAAAGAGGAAAACACAATAACCATTTTTGTAATTTTCCCAATTATTATACATGTTTCTAACTTGCATACCTTATCAAATGAAAAATTCTAAGAAGTCGCAAAATTATTTTATCCGAAACAACAATACAAAGCCTTTACAAAAGAGGCCAACAAAAATATTGACAATTGCAACAAACAAAAGGTAAAGCTATCTCCCTTGCACTTTGCTCAACTAACAGTATTGTTTCCATTGTCCATTGTAGCCAAAGAATTGAAATTTACTATGTACCATGAGAAACCTAAAACATTTCTTTTTCTTTCTATTGCGCTTGTTATTGATTTAAAATTATAGCCCTGCAGTGTATTATACAAATATTATTTCCCTCATGGAAGGTAGCTCAACAATGTCCTTTTTATAGAAAGGAGATGCATGTTAGTCTCATCACATTGCACATACTCCTTCTGTCTTGTCAAGTCATCGATTTATCCCCAAAAGGGACCCATTTTGAATGAAGAGGGGCAACAAAAATAGTGTTGTGGTCAACAACAATTCATCCAAAAAACCTAAGGAAACCTTGCAGCTCCACATAACATGCTTAACCATTTCCAATTTTTAATAAACCATTCATGTTTGTAAATTCGGAGTGATGTAGGTGGTCTCTAGCTGCTAGATTGTTATGAAGGACCAACAATCCATGTATTTCAGAATTAAAAGAAGAGTGGGAGTTCCAAATAACTTGACTTCTAGTCCATCTTGTTTCATGATCTTTAAGGGTCCATTTCTGATTAACACAATTGATAATAACATAAATTCATTGAATCCTAGAATTCTCTAATACACAAACAAGGTCCTATAAGAGAATTTCGAATCTTTTCATATAGGTCCATTTAGAATCATTTTTTTTTTAAATTTACATACTATCGTTGGATATCCTACATTCATGAAGGACACACCGTAAGATATCCGACATAATTGAATTGAAATTTTTTGTTGAATTTCTATTAAATCTGACAACGTAGTTATACTTTAGACGAGAAATTGGAGGGATATCCATCAAATATTCGACATCTGTGAAGTGAACTCTCCATCGGGTATTCAACATCCACGAAGGACATTTTGTCGGACATGCAAAATCCATAAAGGGAAGTCATCGTCGGTTATTTGACATCCATGAAGGACACACCGTTGGATATCTGAAATAATTGAATTAAAATTTGTTGTCTGATGAATATTAAATCCGACGATGTGGTTATACTTCCAACGAGAAATTGGAAGGAGATTCGTCAGATATTTGACATATACAAAGTGAAATATCTGTTGGGTATCCAATATCCATGAAGGATATTCCTTTGGAAATGTGACATCCATAAAGTGAAGTCACCTTCGATTATTCGACATCGACGAAGCAAAATTTGTCGAATTTCCAACACAGTGAGGTGAAATTATCCATCGAAAATGTGATTGGTGTATGTCAAAATTTCGACGAGGTTTTTTCATTGTCAGAAAAATCCAAAATTCAACTGATGTTTAGAAAAAGAAAGGATTTTCGAATTTCCGACAATAAGATGAAAATCAGACATTTGAGCCGTTGAATTTTTTGTTAAAAAATTCTAGTGAGATATGAAATTTTCTCATGCCCATCCTCCACCAAAAATTCCTCCATTATGACAAAAACATTTACTTGCATGCAACATGAAAGGTGTAACACCTTCAACTCTTTTTGAAGGTGATAGATCTACAACTTTTATTCTCAAAGGGGTATTTTTGATCTCTTCAACGAGTTACCGGTGATCTCCAACTCATGAGTGAGCCCACGATATTCTTCTTCCTCCTTCTTGAGTGCACTATGGTGCATATCGGCCATCATGAGGATATTATCTCTATCAGATATTAGGTTCACATAGCTCTCTTTCATCCCTTCCATGCCTTCTTTCATTGTTATGCACTCCTCCAGAAATGATTCTCCTTCCATCTCTCCACCAAAATCTTTCCAACAACACATTTCCACCAAGGCATTGATGCCAACAAGGTTTTTTAGGGATGCCATAAACTTCCCTCTGTCCTCCTTTAGTGATCCAATCAAATGATTTGGCTCACAAATAATATCCTCCACTAATATTTATTCTTCTAATATCTAACATATAGGACCATTTTTATTGTGGAATGGATCCACAACACAAAACACATTCTCAGCATACAATTCAGCCTTTGGATTTTATACAAAATCACTTCCATGATGTGAAGTGGAGGGTATCTTTGCAAGATGGAATGACATGTGATTTGGAAAAAAATTAGAAAGAATCTCATGCCTTGGAATTTAAGCTTCATCATTCTGCAAGAGAGTCCAAAATTCTGAACTGTGCCTATCCCTTTGCATCATATTTTTCTCCTTCAAATTTCCTAGTTCACATCCAGCTGGTGGGGGCTTGTCTTCCACTTCCTTAGTGATTTCAGTTGATGAATTCAGATCTGATATTTGTTCTTATTTTGGATATGATCCAAAATATTACTTATCACCATTGAAAACATCACCTTTCTTTTCACCGATTTGGTGTTCACCAACAGAGAGACTAGGAGTAAATTCATCTCTCTTACAATTGTCATTCATCTTGCAATCCTCATATGCAAGTGAATAATTTTTATCCTCCCAAGGTTCAGATGTTTTTAGGAGAACATGGAAGCTGAAAAAATCAGAACCTTCATCATACATGTTCTTCACTTGATCCTCTTCCTATATAGATACTTTGGTGGCTTGCTCCTCCACCAAATTTTCTGGTTCACACCTAAGCGGCGCGGCCTTGTTTTCTTCTTCATTATGTGGCATAGGAGGTGACTCTAAATATGATTTGTGTACCTCTTTTGGATATGATACAAAATATTTCTCACCACCCATACATGAGACAACACCTTGAGCAGTGATATGGATATCACCCACCCAAAAACTTGAAGTGCTTTCATCTTCAACTCCTCTCCCTATGCAACCACCTTGTGGTGACTTGCACATCACCTCCTAGATCTTCTTGTTCAAGGAACTTGAGGCCTATTCATCTTGATTGGTATTCAAACCATAGATTTTGGAAGCTCTGTTTGAATAAAATCCAAACATTCTCCTACTTCTTGGACAAGAAAATGGCTTTGATGAATACTCCCTTTTGGATCCTCTTTTGGCTCTAGGTGGCAACCATCCAGTCTCCACTTTCTTGCACACTTTATCAACCATGTGTGCAATATTTAACATGTTTTCCACAAAGTAGGGATCTATGAATAGATTTTTTATTTCTATAGTACATAAATATCGAAAAGATAAGACTTCCCTTATCTATTCTTTCAAGGCACATCATTCCATGAAATACTAGGAAGATTTCGTAGAGTTCTTCCCATTTAACACTTGACCACCGATACTAGTATATTTCTTCCAAATGGATTAATAATAATATGGAGGAAATAAATAATCAAGATAAACCATACACAATATATATTAGTTACTGAATGTGGTCTCTTCATAATCTTCTTCTTCATACTGCTCAATGTCTTCTTGAATCATTGGTAGCAACCTCATAGCTACAACTGTATTTAGTGATTTGAAAAAAATTATTCACTAAGAGCTTATCTTCCACAAGGGTGGAGGAAAGTGATATGATACCACTATAATGATACTTAGTCTGATATACATATCATATCACTAATATTTCTGAAACTTTAATTAAATTTCTGATCATAAACTTGCACACAAACAGTAAAACTTTGGACTAGGAAGATACAGGTGTTTTACTGAGAAATTCATAGGAATGGAAGAGAGAAGAGGGAATCAATAAAGGACATAATAGGAATGATAAATTTTATTCCCTAACACATTTATATCAGGGAAAATTTATTTTTCATATTCATTTATGCTGAAACTTACTTCCACGCTTCTAGGTCACCTAACCATGAAACTAGGAAGAACTTTTCTCATATCCAACAACCAGAGGCTTGAGGAAAATGTTTTGGAATGGTAATAAGGTTATAATACATGTATATAAATTTATATTCAGTTTTTAAATAAGTATTTACATACACAAGTCATATTAAGGGTCGCACTATGAAAACTAGTCACGAGGATTGTACAACTAGTCAAGATTCAGTGCTTTCCAAATGCAATAAGAGAGGAAATAAAATTCAGTTTTAAACATGGGATTTCATAATTATGATGTTATATAATTTTAATAATATAAATTAAAAAAAATGTACTTGTTTATATACATAAATTTCTTTGAATTGGAAAACTAGTCATTCTAGCAATGAAATCTAGGTAGGGTGTAAACGTTTGCTACTAATCTCTGTCAAAACAGATCAGAATGTTATGAAACTTGAAGATACTGTAAATAATAACATATTAGGACCATGAGAGTCTAAATAATTCACAAAATATTCATATAGGTAACCTCTCATAGCACAACTCCAAAATATGATTCCGAATCTAGGAAACCCAAGAAAATCTATCTCTGAATCTCACAAACTTTAGGAGTGACCTGAAGGTGGTCTGAATATGATATTTAACAATAAATTATACATAAGTATATATATAATATCATTTATATGTCTAAATATCCATAACATAGCTCCAAAATTGCTAGAATATCATAGAACATAAAGAAGGAGAAAAGAGGAAGGGATGTCACTGATAGGAGGCCTCAAATATCTTCAAGATGATATGATAATGGACTGAAAGAGACATAAACACTTGTAAAAAACCTGCTTCAATAGATGAAAGTTTCTCCTTCGCTTCAATAATACCTGCAATAGAAATGGGAAGAAGAGGGGAGAAAGGGAACAATGGACTTGGGGCACATCACCCAAGAGACTGAGGCTCACCACTCAGTAATGAAGGTTAAGATTCAATAAATTACAAATCATACACTAACCAAATTGAGAAAATTATCTCTAATTTTCTTTAAATAAATCCATTGGTGACTTGTTTGGTAGGTATAGGAAATAGGTGACCTGTGAGAGAAAGTCATCCACTTTGAAACCCTTACCCTAACCACATGATGCACACTCATTGAGAAATTATCATTTAAGAGAGAAGAAAGATGTTTTCCTGTCATCCATATCCATTCAATTTGGAAACTGTGCCCTCCTTTGTCAACTATTTCCTCTTTTCCTTATGACAACTTATGTCTTTCCTGCTTTTGTATCTGACTGCTTTTCTTTGGATTTTGGAACTTTCCCTTTTCCATCTGATTTATTTTGTCATATGTTTATAATTCTCCTCCTTGGAAAGTTGTCTTTCCCATTGCTCCCTCCTGACATGGAAAACTCAATTCCACATATTATTTGCACATTAATTAATTAATTAATGAAATAAAACTAAGTATAAGCCTCATATAATATTTGGACAAAATTCCCTAGGTGAGGTAATTAATGCATATTTTGACCCCCTAGGTGTTGGACAAGGTCAACAATTTTGATGTCAAAAATGTGGGGACATGACATACAACTAATTTTTGTTAAGAGGAGGAGTGGTTTGTTGCTACCTAGGTGGTCACTTTAGTGGTACACGATACTCCCCACATAAGGACAAGGGGTGTGTTAAATGAAAAGAATCGCATATTAACTTAGCCTTGGGTGAATATATTCAAATATATGAGGTTTTTTTGCTATCGAAGACAATTTGTTTGGTAAGATTTTGAGTCTGGCGTATGAGCCTGTCCACTTTAAGGAGCACCACCTCCTGGGATTCATTCCTAGGTTATACACCCATAAGTTTCTCTATGGAAAAGGGGTGGTTAGGTGTTAATCTTTGGAAGACATATGGTGTCTCTCAATTATTAGATGGGGTTTGGTTGTGGGAATCTACTACCATAAAATTAATAAGGTGGTTGATTTTCTTTGATTCCCGAAGAGAGAAGGTATACTTTCATCCTATCAGGTTCAAGCTACCAGGATCTTGCTGGAGCTTTGGTTGATGGACATTTTTGGGGAAATTGGTTCTACTCTTGGTGTTTACCTCTTGGATGACCTCATGATTTTTCATGAATATGGCATTATTTTTGTCTCAAATATTCTCGTGGATTTTGACATTTTGGAGGGACCTCTAGAGGAAATGCATGTCTTCTTGGGAAAGTTCTCCATTTTCCATTAATACTTGGAATACATTGGTGTTTTGTTTCAGTGCAACAAATGCCATAGATATGGCCACTTGGTGAGTGCTTTTTCTAGACCTTTTTCTAGAAAGGCGTGGCTAAAAAAATATGATGGTTTTTATTCGTTTATGGATCAATAGAGGATTATGAGTGTGTCAATGCCTATAGTGGAAGTTTCCACAACTATTCTATAAAAGTGTTCCCCTCAACGGGTCGACCCCTTGCTTGATTCCAGACATCATAAGCTGTCGTATTTTAGGGATTCGATTCTAGACCAATGAATGTTCAAGAAGAAGGTTGGCTCATAGTTTGAAGTCTCTGTTGACTCATTTGTTCTGGAACCCTTGGAATTTTTGGTTCTGACTATCTCTTCTTTGGGTAAGATGAATATTTCTTATGATATTGCTTTTAGTATTGGCATGTTTGAAGGTATTTCTCTTGGTTGTAACACTCCTTTTCTTTTTTCAAAGGATTCTTATTTAAAGCCTTTATATGTTATCATTCGGTGGGGTGCTCAATGATGGAGGATGGGGATGTTTCTGGGGTTTCTGGGATGGTTTCTATGTCTTCAACAATTGTTAGTCCTAATTCTCTGGGAGGGATCCCTACCTCTTTAGACATGATTATTCCCATGTGTTTTGGACCTTTTTCCCGTATTAACATGTCTATATTTTCTTTGGTCTCTCCACCTATTTTATTAGAGTCCAGTCATTGACCACATATTATAGCTCCCATTAGCTTTGCAAATCTCTTTGAACACAGGGATCCCAAGGCCCTTTTGAATATATCCCCCTTTTTTATGGATACTTTTCACCCTTCTTCCTTAATCTTATTTCTCCTCTTATTAAAAATTGGAATGAGCTTTCTCCCTATTTTGGGAAGAAACCCATTGTGCATATGGGCCCACCATTTATCCCTTTTGCGATAAGGCTATGAGAACACACTTGTGTCTACTTTGTTGGCTATTTATAACTCTACTCCATAATTTGGTGTGAAGAATTCTTCTCAAAATTTGGAGTGTGTCTCAGTTTCCCTGGGAGACATTTCTTTGCAACTTTTTTGTTTCAAATAGGTTGGTGGTGGTCTCCTTTTGAGATCTCTGAAGTGCTATCCTTATACACTCCTTGTCTGGCTGATAATGGATTATGAGGCCTTACGGGTTTCACCTGGAAATGATATGGAGAGCCAAGGGTTATTTGGATCCCAATGGGACTGGCATCTTGAGGAACGATCCTCTATTAAGGATCAACTTATTCTCATTGATCTAAATCCATTCTGGTATAATATTTGACCAAAAAATTCTTACAGGGGTTTGTTCGTGTCAAATTTGGGTGGGGTATTCTACAAACTTCTATAGCCAAAATACTCATGGATATTAATGGAGCACAAATATATTATGGCTTCTGCAAGAGATAATACCACTTTGGATGTTATAGTAAGTAGAAAGAAGACACTAAAAGGGACGCTTAGATAAATTTCTCCTTGTGTAAATGTTACTTAATGTTGATTATTTCCCTAAATTGCCAAGGATTATTGATTCCCTCTAAGAAAATGCCCCTCAAAATATTGGTTTCTATTCATCATCTAGATGTAATTGAGGTATATGAATCTCTTTCCTATGGAGATTCCATTTTGGATGACTTGAGGTTTTTGCCACCTGGTTGGGATTTTGTTAGTCATGATGCAGTTGGAAGATCGGGGGGCATCATTACTAGTTGAGTTACTAAATCAATTCTCTGTACTAACAAGTGGTTCGTATTTTTAGGTCTAGGAATAATGTTCTTCTCTAGGGAGTTTGGGAAGCAAGTCATCATTTTAAATGTTTATGGTCCTCATATTCATAGGATGGCATATTGGGATAATATTTTTAAATTTGGTTTATTAACAACAAACAAATTATTTATTGGAGGTGATCTAAATTTTTTCATGAGAGAAGCTGAGGCTTGGGTAATAATTCTGACAAATATCCATTACCAGGCTATTTCATCAACATACTGGAGGATATTTCTTTATTTAATATTTATCCTATTAGTTTAAGGCCCACATGGATAAATATGTTAAATATACATCATCACAAGTCATTCTCCAAGCCAATTTTGTGTGCATCCAGGATTGGGCCTCATGTGTTGAGGTAGGGAGGCTAATTTGGACTCAAGAACTTGAAGTAGATTTTTGAGTTGGACTCAAGAATGGCTAAGCCTTCCATATAAAGGTTATTCCTCATGTGTTGAGTTGAATTATTTGATTTATCAAAGTGATGATGTTGTAAAGTCTTGTTAGACAAGGCTTGGGACTTGTGTATCATGTCAGATTCTCATGTGTACCTCCAGTTCTACTATGTACCCATGGGATGGACCTATAGTTATATAGATAGTTGGGTTCTCATGTGTACCTCCACTTCTAGTAGGTACCCATGGGGTGGACCTCCAGTTATAGAGGTAAATGCTTTTCATGTTGAAGCTTTAATGTTTTTTGACTTATTAATAAACATGGTCATCAAATGCTATTAATTCTCATCTAAAGACTAGACACCTCTAGAGTAAATTACTTTAGCATATGATCATTTTCTCTGAATTAATACAATATGATCACAACATCTGACAAATCTTATTAGTATAATATGATATGATATATAATTAAAGTCAACACATATTGACCATGCGATAAAGATAAGAGATAAAGGTAATGCATAGAGAATAAGAGAATTCGAAATTGCTCATGAAATGAATTCAACTGATTAAAGTGAAACTAAAATTGTTATAAGCTTCAGTTAAAGTATCAATGTATACATCAGTTAATTCAAGGAAAACTGACAGTGGTTGCTTAAGTAAATAAATCAACATGATTTCAGTTAAGAATAGTTAACTAAAGTGTTAATAAAAGGAAGTAATTAACTAAAGTGTTTTTTCATGACAAAACTTTAGTTAAAATAAAAGGAAACACTTTAGTTAAAATAAAATATGACACTTAAGTTCTGACACTTGAGTTAAGGCTATTGCATAATGACACTTAAGTTAGCATACGAACTAAGTGGTCCTACATCCAGTTATGAGGCGATTTCACTCTGAAGACAATAAAGTATTATTAAATGTCAAAGAAGAAAGGAATTGAACATTATGTTATGTAGGATTGAAGAAATCAAATTACAACTAAATTCTCCAAGAAGGAAATTCGCTATAGTTTGTATGGGAGGATAATTCCCCATGTAGTGATTTTATATTCCTTGGATGGGACTGATTTGACAAGTTATATAATGTATTGAATTCATTGCAAAGTTTATCCAATTGATCTATCTTCTCTGCTTCTCCATATCTACACCTGGGGTGTCTCTTCTCTTTTATCTTGCACTTGGGGTCCTGAAAGAATTCTTATATTGTAAAAGACATTCTTTGTTATCTATCATAATTATACTTTGAATATTTTTTGGATTTTTTCATCCTTATAGTTTTTGGGGTTTTCCCCAAAATACATCATGTGTTAGGTTGAATGATTTTATCTGTATGGATGGTTCAATTGTTTTCAAGTATTAAGTATTTCCACACTAAAAGTTTTAAAGATCAAAGCTCAACATACTTGCACAAAAAATCAACATAGTATAAGATCTCAAGGTGTGAAGGAGATGATATTTTTAATAAAACTAGAATCTTACGTAGATCCCAAGGATTTGAACATAATACTTCAAGACCATGGCATCGATCTCAGTATGAACAAAATACCGTCTTGAAGGAACTTCGAATTTTGACACTAGGAAGTCCAGGTTTCTGAACATTCTGGATGAACATGACTTGATATCTACATATCCACTATGGTATAGGATCCTATGTTTAATGAATGTTGCATCAAATTCAATAAGAACCAAGATAAATTCAAACATATCATCTATGATTCATTGAAGGAAAACTTGATGTTTGTGATCACTCCATTGAATACCACAAAGGAATGTTTCGATACATTGATAAAATTATATGAGAATAAGGCCCCGAGTCAAAAGAGGGAATTGAAGAACAAGCTATGAAACCTCAAGATAGAGAAGGATGAGAAAATACACTCTTTCTTCACTAATATCCCCCAGGTAATAGATCAACTTACTAGCATTGGAGTTCTGGTGGATGAACAAGATCTCATCCAGACCTCTATTGATGGTCTCTCATCCTCATGGGATACATTATTAGCTATTGTGAATGGAATAGAGGTGAAACCTAACTTTGATATTTTGTGGCATGAATTCCTTCAAGAGGAAGGGTGAATCCAAAGCAATACTTCCACCATCAAAGAAGGAACCATTGCTCTCACGACAAGGATGAAAAGAAGGTTGATAAGTTCAAGGTTCAAGGGCAATATCACCATACTATAATTCATCATATTCTGTATGAGGATTCCTTCACAGAATAAAATATTTTCTACCTCATACATGTGACCAAATTTTAAAGTTAAAGATGTAGTGAAGAAAGAATATCAAGACCCAGGGACTCCAGTAATCTCCGCAAGGAAGCAAAAATCAAGAGAGAGCCCACAAAACAATAAAATATAAGTATTTTTATTTTGATTATCATATGTACTTGTAAATCATATCTAGATGTTCTTCAATATGTTTCATTATAGTTATATATAGATATGTATTCCTAGAGGGTGAAATCATGAATCTGGGTGTCTATTTTTTTTTGGGGGGGGGGCGGGGGGCGGGGGGGTAATGAGAAAATGAGTGTTGTTTTTGCGATTCTGTCAACTTCGGGAAAAGAAAAATTAGATTTGTATTTATAATTTCATTTTTAAGTAAAAACAAAAGTTGTAGAGAATTGTGTTAGCTTTCTATCGGTTATTTTTTAGATTTTTTTTTATTAGCATTTGATATGTAATTTTTGCAAGTGTTTGATAGTATGTTATTAATTAATGAAATTCTGAAAAATAGTCATGTTTTGAGACACAAGTTAATTCATTATTCAACTATTGTTCATTAAAAACAAAATATTTTATGGTGATCTAGACATATTGTAATAACATCTGTCTATAAGTTTGTATCTAACAGCTGCATGCACTAATTATTAGAATTTTTTAAAGTGGACCAATCTAAAAAACTAGCATAAAATTGACATGTTTAGTTTGACACAACATCTTCCCTAATTTAAAATTCAAAACAAAAAAATAAAAGTACCCTTTTGAAGACAACACATCAATGTTGAGGACCATGATTTTTCCAAATTTTTTCATCGTTTCTTTAAGAAGTTATTAAATTTTCATTTCAATGAATTCTATTAAATTTTGAAGCAATCTAGACACCTTCTAAGAAATATAATAAATAAAATTAGTGTATCACACCAATTTCAACAAAATTCGCATCTATAGAAAGTAGATTGAATTATGCAACTAATAGTATTATTTGTGAAGATAAATTGTCAGTATTTGATATGATACGATCTCTCCGAAATTGGAAGAAGAGTGAGAAATGGGATGGAATTCCATTTTTGAAAATTTACAGGTTTTTGACCGAAAGTTACTTTTAACGGTAACCGTTAATTTTAAACTTAGAAAGTTAGAAATATAGTTCTTTCTAACTTTAAAGTTAACGGTTTCCGTAAAAAGTAACTTTCAGCCGAACAATTTTTTCGGCCGAAAGTTAGTTCTATGTTTTCTACCAAAAATATTAATTAGTTCGGCCGAAAAGTTACGGAATATGGATTTGGTAAAATTATTTGCATGGAATAGACACCCAGATTCACAATTTCACCCTAGAATTAGAAAGTATGTTATGGAATAACATGATGAGAATATGTTATAGTTTTCTTTTATTGAAAGTTTGGCGAATGGTAAAACTCATGTAGTACATGTTATGATTAAATTAAGTAGAATATGGGGTTGCATAACATTTCATGATATATGGATGGTGGTTTTGTTGAAACATTCGTTAAAATGGTTTCATGGTTGTGTGACCTATTGCCATTGCATTGAAATTATTGAAGTTCATGATTATGAAAAGATGCTAATTGCTTGACTAAATTTTGCTTGTAGGGAAAGACCATATGTTATGACCTAAAAGTGAAGAATGAAAAGTATTAAATATGGAATCATTTTGATGGAAGATCCCAAAAGAGAAGAGGACAAATATGGATCCATCCAGAAACAAGGACAATCTCTTTTGTTATAGAAAATCATCCAAATCCTACAGAATATATGTTCCATGTGAAAGACACATTTAAGTCATCTAAGATGTGAAATTTCATGAAGAGGCTGCATTTAAGTGATAAAAAGAGGTTCACTATGATACAAACATTAAGATGCTTGAGTCTCCCATGTTGGAGGACCCAGAATCTGGTTCTCTCAATTCATTGTTTCAAAGGGAAAATCTAGGACTGTTGTCAGATTCACTAAATTCCTAAAGAACCAGTAGAAATGGTTGATGAACCTCCTCCTAAGACGAGATCCACATGGTGCTCGTATACAGAAGGAATTAGATTACAGTATTCAATAATATTGACATGATTCTTGGTATTACAGGTGTGGCAGAAACTTGATGATATTTTCCTTAGTTAAGGAAAATACATCATAGAGATCCTAGAGATATTCGGGACAATGGACATTAAGTCCACGGAAAAACACATGATGATGAATTTGCAGTCAATTCTTCTTCATATTTGGAGGATCTCACAGACAAGTAGATCCTATATGTACATGGTTAGCACCAGGCCAGATATATGCTTTGCAGTCAGTACATAGACATGTACAATAGAGCATGTGTTAAGGTACCTACATGGTACGATTGGATATGGATTCAGATATGTCTCGGATAGGTTATATACGATACACGGTGCATAAAGGAGCAATGTAACTCTAGTACATATCCATAAATGATAAAATTGTTGATATACTTACTAAGCCTATGTCCAAAGTAAAAGTTAAGTACTTATGAGACAAGCTTGGTGTAGCATAGAATCGATCCTCTAGTTGGGAGGGAGTTGCAGCAACAAAGCCTTGAAAAGAAGTATGAGGGATATAAATTGGAAGAATATGGAATTCTTAGCTATAATAATAGAATTTATATTCCAAATGTAGCAGATTTGAGGAGGGTTGTTATGGATGAAATCCATCAATCTCCATATTCTAGCCACCCAAGATATCAAAAGATGATTGCTACAGCTAAAAAGTAGTACTTTTGGCCAGGAATGAAAAATGACATGGTTGAATATATTTCAAGGTGCATGAAGTGTCAGCAAGTGAAGGTTGAACATCAACACCCAACAAGTTTGTTGCATCCTTTTCCGGTTCCAGAATAGAAATGGGAAGTTATTTCCATGGATTTTATTACAGGATTGCCAATGAATTGGATACAACATGATTCCATCATGGTTGTGGTAGACAAGCTGACAAAGGTAGTGCATTTTATACTAGTTAAGTCTACGCATAAGATTGATGACATTATGAAGATATTCATGAAGGATAATTTCAAATTGCATGGATTTCCTAAAGCAATAGTCTCTGACAGAGATGTCAAGTTCACCTCCAATTTTTGGAAGGGGTTGTTTGCAGATTTGGGTACAAAGTTGAATTTCAGCATGGCCTACCATCCTCAGACTGATGGATAGACTGAGAGAGTTAACCAGGTACTGGAAGACATGCTTTGCATGTATGTGATGGACAAACCATCGAAGTGGGAATCTTATTTGCACCTGGTAGAGTTTGCTTATAACAATGGACAACAAGCATCCTTGGGGATCAGTCCATATGAAGCTTTGTATGGAAGAAGGTGTAGGACACCAGTGAATTGGGATAATCTAGTGAATAGGGTTGTGCTTGGTCCAAAATTGCTCAAGGAGATGGAGCAGAAAGTTGTAAAGATCAGGCAGAATTTGAAGGTAGCCCAGGACAAACAGAAAAGTTATGTAGATAAGCATAGGGTGAATAGAGAGTTCAATGTTGGGGATCATGTTTACCTCAAACTAAAGGAAAAGAAAATTTCTTTGAAGCTTGTAATTTGTGCTAAGTTGTCACCTAGATATTGTGGGTCATTTGAAGTGCTTGAAATAATAGGACCAGTTGCATATAGAATTGCATTGCCTGCTAGCACTAGAGCTCATAATGTTTTTCATGTTTATTTGATTAAGAAATATGTACATGATCCTAACCATGTAATAAATTGGGATGTGATTTAGGTGGAACTAGAGGGAGAGTTCCAAATTGATCCTATGTGCATCCTCGCCAGGAAGGTCACAATGCTCCAGAATCGAGCAATAAGACAAATGAAGGTGCAATGGGAGCACTATAGTCCTGAAGAAGCTACGTGGGAGCTAGAGGATGCCATGCGACTGGCACATCTGTTTTTGTTCGAATCTGTGGATTGTTGAGGCCAGTACTAGCAAGCATTTTTGTTCAATATTGTAAAGCACTGAGGACAGTGATGCTGAAGCGGGAGGGGAATGTAACACCCTAGTTTTGAACCCGTTTGGATTTAAATAGATGATGTAAATAATCATGGTGTGGAGCTAGGAAAAATCCCCACCATCAATTTAGTATTTATGTTTCGGCAATTAAGGTTGGGCCGATGGTATTTTTTTATGCTAGCTGAACATTAAAGAGATGGACATTAAGTTAAAATTGCAATTTTTTTTAAAACCCACATTCAGCTATGCCAATGCAACTAAATGAGATGGGGGCATGATTTTTCCTAAGAATGAGGAAGTGGGGAATTGGAAGAGTGGGAAGAAATTCGAATTGGGCAGAGCACAATTTATAGAAAAATGTTTTTTGAATTTCTTGGGCAAGAAAACACCAAAAACGACCACCTTTCCCTCATGTGGAAGCGTTTCTCCTTCCCTCGCGATTGGTATTGAACAAAACATTTTTTGGAAACCCAATCGGGCATTTTTCATGCAATAGCAAGCAAGCAAAAATGTTTTCGAGTCTAAACCTTTCATGAATTTCCCCTGTCCGACGATCTGAATCCTTCAAGTTTTTGGTTTTCCTGCGTGGAATTGTTCTTTCTCACGTTTTCTCCCGTCTGCTAGTTTTTTTCTTGAACACTATTTCCCTGAATATGATTATGTGTCTTTGATTTGAAAGACTAGCAACATTTTTTTTTGGGTACTTTGCAGCAATCAATCAAGCACCGGTGATGTTCAGAAATTCTTGATTATTGTGTGTGTATGTAATCCCTGGAATCTGCTACATTTTGTTAAATTTCGGGACTGAGATAATTGTGTGTGCATCCACATTTGGCATTTGAATTGATTGAAGGAATGGAAATAGAGTCTAGACTTGCTTGATAAACCTAGTGTCTGAAAGAACCTCACAGACCAATCTAGAAGGATGGTTTTCTTCTTTGAATGCCCTGAATAACACTGGAAGGGAAGGCATGGCCTAAGGGATTGTGTAGCAGAGAAGGGAATGCTTCCTTGTGTTGGGTGTGTAATTGTTTAGAAATCAGGCTAGTTCCAGTGTGGGTGTTCATAGCTCTGGGGTTGAGCGCACTAGCTTAGCAGTCAATCCTTCCACCTCCTTGGAAGCTTGATAAACCCAACTAGAAGGATGTCTTGGCTGGTAGTTTGATAAAATCATCTGTTGGCTTGGTTGTGTCTCATGTGAATTTGGCTAAGTGTAAACCACTTCCTGTGTAAGTCTAATAAACCCAACTGTGTTGGCTTGACTAAATTTTATTGTATCCTTGTCTATGGGTGAATTCTGCTAGTGTTCCTTATTCCTTGGGGAAGATCACGCCCAACTTGGGGGTGGCAGTGTTGTTGAGATATTAAAGATCACACTAGCCTATGGTTGGGTGGAACATTACAGTGACATAGCTAGTTGTGGGACGAGCTTCTTTCAAAAGATAAGTATCCTTGTGTATTTAAGTTCTGCAACTGTATTTGTTTATGAAATATTATGAAATTATCATGAACATGTTAAATGCATGAATGTGTTGAATGAAAGATTTTCTTTTGATGTATATATCATGTACATTTCATTATGCATCTGTTTATTTATATGTTTTTATAAAATGCATTATTATATTATGTTCATGGGACTTAGTTTTCCCGGGTTGTTATACGTTGTCGCGTCCTCTCTGTCGATTAAGGGTTGGGGACGTGACACTAAGCCTCTATCCAAAGTAAAGTTGAGTACTTTTGGGACAAGCTTGGTGTAGTACAGAATGGATCCTCTAGTTGAGAGGGAGTTTGATGTTTCTCTATATGTAAAATCATAATATATAAAATCCCCATCGGTTATTCATGTGGCACATGACTTAGGATTTCTCCCCACCAATAAGCCATGTAGTGGTACATGGCTCAGAAACAGATTATCCATACAATTGTATATGGCTCAAATAACCATGTAGTGGTACATGGCTCAATTAATCCATGCAACAGATAATCCACTAAGTTATAGATAGCTCAGATTAGTCATGCGAGAATACCTAACTTAGATGTAGGTTAGTCAAGGTACATGACTCAACCATGGGATGTAGTATCTCATGTGTAGTGCAACCACATGAGGAGAGATATAATCAATACCTCACATGACTATCAGATAATAGTGAAGGTCTCCGAGACTATCAATGACTATCAGATACTCAAGTGAATTATAGTTAAGATTTTTGGAGAAGAGTCAAACCTCTTAGGGAGGTCAGATAACCATATAGTTGGCTAGTGAGGTACTGTAAGATATAAAAGAAAAATTAAACCACTTTGAAAGTGGCCAGGACTTGGAGAACATCACCGTGAGAATGGAAATCTCACAAATAAATTATCTAGAATGTAGAAGATTCTAGAAGTCAACAAGAAGAAAGAAAGTGTTGAAGATTGACAAAGGAAAGGTGGGATTTTATTTTTTCAAGAAAATTACACATTTGATGTGTTGCGGAATTTTGGTATAATGGATTGAAAATCCATGGTTTCTATTTAGGGAATCTATATAGGTTTGAATATGTAGCTTATAAATTCCTTAATGTATTTGATACATAGTAGAATTTCTATATGTTATGATGTGAGTCAGATCCTGTTTGAGGTTAGACATAGACATTAATCATGTGCTTAGGTACCTTTACCACCTAAGTTGTACTTAGTGGTTTTTATCAAGTGATCCTG
>LPNX010497329.1:331737-381084 GCA_001517045.1 Pseudotsuga menziesii | reverse complement strand
TATGAGGTATAATCTACTTTTGTTTATCATTGCTTTGCTGGTTAATTGTTGGCCTTGAAGGAGAGAGATCCCTCCTGTTAGGGTAAGAGTTTATTCTAGTTTAATTTATGCTGTTACTACTGCTTGTTCTAGATCTATTGGATTTGTATGTATTTTAATTTTAATTGCATGCTTTCCAATCATCTCTTTCTGCAGCACCTATGTTTTAACCATCTGTCTGTGCAAGGATTTTTAAGCTGCAGATGATCTCGCTAGTAGAAGAGGTTGAGCTGGTTTGAATATTCCTCATCTTCAGTATATTTTGAATGACATAGTCCCTCGGTGTTCCACCAAAGAAGAATCCAAAGCCCAACATTCCCGGGCTTCAAACACTCTTTCTCTCTCTTCCTCCTTTAAAAATTTTTAAACTTTCCTCAAACTGGTTACTTTAAGGTTTCTTTCTTAATTCTGATCTATCTCATAAAGAAACGCATACATAGATCTAATTAGCAAGATACCTTCAAATTTCTAGATCTTAGTTTCATTGTGCACTTAAATTTCAAATTCAAGAGATCTAGCTAAAATTGCCTTAGTTTCGCAAGTAGTTTATTGAAAAATTAATAGCTTGTTGTTAAGGTAGTTTCTTTTGCTTTTCAATAATTTCAATATTCTGCAATCAGTGCTTGTAATTGGCTGCACAAAAAGCAAGCCAAGATCCCAAGGAAAGCTTTCTTTCCTTGGTTCCTTTTTCGTCGGTTTAGCTAGTTTAATTACATAGTTTTCTGAGATAAAGTAGGCTGACCCAAAGCACTCTTAAAGTGATTTGGGGCATTTTTTATTCTAATTCGCTCACTATCATTTATCAGGTCTGACAGAGAAGAAAGGAAGCTGCTGTCCAAAGTGGCTTTTGGAACGCTCAAATCGCCCCAGGGGTCTCTCTTTTGTCACATAATTTGTAATTTTTTAATATAAACTGTAATATCTTGGTTTCAGCCTGTATAAGGACCAAGAAAGATCTATTTTATCAGTGCTTTTATATTGTAAACTCTGTAATAAAATCATCCTTTGAATAGGCTCTTTTAAGCCCATTCCCCATCCCCCTTGGGGGGATTCACGTCGGTGCCATTTTCGTCGTTTTCTGCTTATTTCCTTTCACTAGAATTGATCTGATTTGCAGGGTAGTATATTTGATATTTTTTTTAATTCCATATTCCATATCTTATTTTCAAAAGTAATCATAATACTTACCCCACGATTTCCCGAGTGACCCGAAAGGGGAAAGAGATTCGTGGTAGGATTAATCAGAAAACCATGTTCGTGTAGTTGTTTTTTCTATCTTTTGTTTTTCAGAAGCTTTAAAATTAACCCCTCCTTGATTCCCCGATTGAGATCCACTTGGATTGAAAGAGGTTCTTGGAGGCTTTTCTTTTAAACAAGAACACATCTCTTAATAACTTATTAAAATTTACAAGACTCTAGTGTGTATGCTCTGCACTTGGCTGCGGTTCGTCCGATCAGTCAAGTTGTATCAAAAGCACTTGGGTAACTAGCATAATTAGGAATCACCCTCCCCAATTAACAAACCATTAGGTGAAAATCCAACACCTCGACCAAACCTTTACGGTGGCAAAATACCCAAAGGAAGCAGGAACCTACTGAAAAGTGACCTCGGGGCGTCGATCTCTGTCACACCCTAACGGGTGTGTTACGAACACAGCCCCAGAGACTCCATTTCAGCCCACATATTCCTTGCGGGTAGCCGTATAGGCTTTGTTTTGGACATACTCCAAGTACTCTCGGGTATATCTGGAGTCCCTCTTTAGCCTAATTTAATCAATTCATACTTCATTTTTAACTTAAAACATACCAAGATGCAATCACAAAACATTTATTCCAAACACATGCAAGCACACTGATCTCTTTTGACTCCATTATTAAGGCACTGGTCTTTTTTTCTTCATATTTATATTGTGTATCAACTTTGTGCTTTCGTGTGTATCTCCGTATCTTGTCATATTGATTGTTTATAGTTAAAGTATTCAAACTCCTAAATAACTGATTCAGTACAACATCATTACACTAAGAAATCATCCTTAGTAACTTAATAGGGTCTACCCCCCTTGGCTTCGTTAGGAGTTGAGCCTAAACGGAGGAGTCAAGAACAAGGTGACAGCCTTGACTCGAGACTTGCCCCCAAGGACACACCGAGTGGCTTGAAGATTTCTGCCACGTGATCCAAGTGTGTGAAAAGGCAGCAACAGGTACCTTCAAGATACTATTACTTATGGACTTGGTTTTTCCTCCAATGGTGCACCATAAAAGTTACTTGGTTATGCCAACTCCAATTGGAGTTGTAGTGTATTGTGGCTAGTAGTACAAAAGTAAAGTATATTGTGGCTAGTACTACAGAAGAAAAACGTATTTTTGATAGTACTAAAAAAGCAAAGTGCATTACGTCTAGTACTACTTGCTAAGAAGAAGTGTGGCTTAGGAAGCTACTTGTTGGGTTATTTGGGGAGAAGCTTATGGGCATTCTATTTGATAATCATATTTGTATCAATGTTTCCAAAAACATTGTGTTTCATGATAAGTTGAAACACATTGAGATGAAGTATCACTTCATCGGAGACATGGTCTAGAGAGGTGAGACTTTAGTACATTTATAATAAATAGATTGTAGATGGGTTAACAAAGCCTCTGTCAGTGACAGAGTTTGGTAATTCTGAGATAATCTTGTCATTCTAGATAATACCTCCATCATTGAGAGGGAGTTTTAAAGATAAAGCATCACAAGTCATTCTCCAAGCCAATCTTGTGTGCATCTAGGATTGGGCCTCATGTGTTGAGGTAGGGAGCTTGATTTGGACTCACAAACTTGGAGTAGATTCTTGAGTTGGACTTAAGAATGACTAATAATTCTGTATAAAGATTATTCCTCATGTGTTGAGGTGAATGATTTGATTTATCAAAGTGATGATGTTGTAAAGTCTTGTTAATAAAGGATACAAACTTGTGTATCAACTTATATTCTCATCCAGGCCTCCAATTATAATAGGTACCCATGGGGTGGACCTCCAGCTATAGAGGTATTCATATTTTCATGTGGAGCTCCAGTTATAGTAGGTACCTATGGGTGGAACTCTAGTTATAGAGGTAAATGCTTTGCATGTTGAATCATTAATGTTGTGTGATGTATTACTAACCATGGTCACCGATTGGTATTAAGTCTCCTCTAGAGACTGACCACCTCTTGAGTGAATTACTTTAGCATATGATCATTTGGTTCGGAGTAATATAATATGATCAAATCATCAGAAAAATTGTCTTAGTATAATTTGATATGATAAATAAGGAAAGTTAACACATATTTACCATGCGGTAAAGATAATGCATAGAGAATAAGAGAATTCGAAATTTCTCATGAAATGACTTCAGCTGATTAAAGTGAAAATTGACTTTTTATAATATTTAGTTAAATAACAATGTATGCATCATTTAAAGCTTTAGTTAAATAACAATGTATACCTCAGTTAAATATTCAGTTAAAGTATCATTGTATGCAGCAGTTAACTAACAAAGAGCTCCTCAAAGTGGTCGCTTCAGTAAATCAATCAGCATGATTTCAGTTAACAATGGTTAACTAAAGTGTTAATAAAATGATCTAGTTAAGTAAATTGTTTTTGCATGATGAAACTTTAGTTAAACTAAAAAATGACACTTTAGTTAATCTAAAAGATTGCACTTAAGTCAAAAGATGACACTTATGTTTTAACACTTAATTTAAGGCTATTTCATGATGACACTTAAGTTACCATAATAACTAAGTGATCCTACATCCAGTTACGAGGTGAGTTCACTATGAAGAAAATATAGAAATATTTATTTTCAAAGAAGAAAAGCATTGCACATTATGTTATGCATGATTGAAGAAATCAAAGCATGACTCAATTCTCCAAGAAGGCAATTTGTTATAGTTTGTATGGGAGGCTAATTCCCCATGCAGTGATTCACTATTCCTTGCATGGAATTGATTTGAAAAGTTATATAGTGTATTGAACTCATTGCAAAGTTTAGTTGATTGATCTCTCTTCTCTATTGCTCTGTGTTTACACCTGGGGTGTTTGTTCTCTCCTATCTTGCACCCGGGGTGCTGAAAGCAATATGCTATTGTAAAAGGCATTCTCTGCTATATATCATATCTATACTCTAAATATTTGTTGGGGTTTTTCATCCTCATAGTTTTGGAGGTTTTCCCCAAGGTACATCTTTTGTTATGGTCAAATGATTTTTTGTGTATGAATGGTTCAATTGGTTTCAAGTATTTAGTATTCCTCACACAAATTTTTAAAGATCAAAGATCAACATATTTGCAAAAAAATTCAAAAAAATATGTGTTATGGGACATACAAGATAGCATAGAGGTTAGGCATGCATATTTCAAATGGCACCTAACATTAGGCAGTGGGTTGGAGAAGGGGGTAAGTTGGACCATTTTCCATTTTTTTATGTGAAGTCGGCCCAAGAAAATCTATGCAACCTCTTTAAATGTAATGCTCATGGTTTTAGGATGAATGATATGTTTAGATGGTGAAAATTTTATGGATCCCCTATGATGACAAGAGACCTGATTCTGTAGCTGCCCAGTTTTTTTAATAAGCTTAAAAGGATCAAATCTTGTACCATGGCTTGGGAAGTTGAAAGA
Organism: Pseudotsuga menziesii; assembly: GCA_001517045.1. Taxonomy (NCBI): domain Eukaryota; kingdom Viridiplantae; phylum Streptophyta; class Pinopsida; order Pinales; family Pinaceae; genus Pseudotsuga; species Pseudotsuga menziesii. The sequence goes on along the minus strand of LPNX010497329.1, from coordinate 376,403 downwards.
AGTAGGATGCATGGTATTGAGTTAAGCAATATTGAAGCTCAACTAGATTCTTTTGATGATAATAAGATCGAAGGTTTCTTGTATGCAAAAAAAAAGGGAATAGTGTTGAGTTCGAGTCTATGAGAAGAAATATATTAAATCATGAGGAAGAGGTCTTCATGAAACAAAAGAAAAGAACCATTTGGATGAAAAATGGTGATGATAATGCCACATTTTTTCAAAATTTTGTTAGACATCAGAAGAACACTAACACCTTGTTCCATATTGAGAACAAATAAGGTGAATAGGTGGCGGGGTTCAATAATATTGCAAGAGTAGGGGTGAACCATTTCAACTTTTTGTTCAAGGAAGATGAGAGGGTGTTTATTGGACATATGCTTTAAATATCATTGTTAGCTCATTATCCATCATTTGTTAATGAGGAACAAAATTTTTCTTTAAAATAGGAAGTGTCTCTAGAAAAACTAAAAAAGGTAGTACATTCCATGTAGAGGGATAAGAGTCTAGGGCATGATGGGTGGCTAATGGATTTTTTTGGTTCATGAATTTATTTGATTTGGAAATACTTTTAGTAATTGAAGAATCAATGATTATAGGAATGATTCTTCTTGTCTTCAATTCAATGTTTGTTTCCCTCATCCCCTTAGTTGAAAAGAGGGTAAGAATGGATGATTACAAGACCATTTCACTGTGTAACAATATTTACAAGATGATTTCCAAGGTAATTGGTAGAAGGATTAGAGGCACTCCGTCAAAATATATTTTACAAGATAAATTTTCTTTTTTAGAGGGAAAGAAAATTCATCTTTCCATAGGTACTACACATGAAGTGTCGCACTCTTCCAAGATGAAACATTTACTAGATGTAATTGTAAAGGTTGATTGATCTAAATCCTACTATCAAGTCAATTGGACTTTTTAAAGATTGCTTCTTCTTTAAGTAGGCTTTTATCTCTAGATGGTCAAATGGATATGTTCATTTTTTCAAAGTATTTATTTTTTAGTCTTAATTAATGGATCATCATCTACTTTCTTCAGGCCTAGAAGAGTCTTGAGGCAATATTTCCCCCTTACTCCTTTACTCTCCATTTTAGTTGCGAAAGGTTTGAGTAGAGAAGTATTTCATGCCAAGTCCAATGGAACGATTAGAGGGATCATGATCAAAGGAAATGTTTCCATTTCTCATTTACTTTTGTTGATAATATTTTTCTATTTACAAATGGTTCTAGGAGAGACATTACAAATTAAAAACTATCTTGTCATTATTTGCAAAAGCTATAGGGATGGAGCTTAAATCTTGTAAATATTCCTTAACTTTCAAGAATTTGGATCAAGAGGTGGATGAATGGATTTTTGCACAATTTGACTTTGCACTGATGGATTTATAAATTGGCTTAAAGTATTTTGGTTTTTATTATAAAACCTAATTATTATATTTGTATAGATAGCACATGGCTCATTAGAAAAGAGGAAAACATGCTACACCTTTGGTGTAACAATTGGCTATGTCGAGGAGGTGGGTTAATATTGATGAAGGTTGTTATAGAATCCATACATGTCTATTTGGTCACTTTGGTCGTTTCCCCCTTTGATATTTTAAAAGCTATCCAAGTTCTTTGTTATAATTTTTGTGGAAAGGGAAGTATCATGATAATCCTTATCACTGGGTTTCATGGAAAATGCTTATCCCCACCAAAATAATCTAGAGGATGGGTTTTGAAGCATCCCTCTTGTTTTGCAAAAGCCTTGGCAGCAAAATGAATATGGAGAATTATTAAAGATGAGGGTTTATGGGTTAGAATTTGTTACAGAAATATACTCACCCACTCACTAATGAGGAATGGTTTAGGGATAGAGAAAATCCCATAAGTTTAAATGTCTCCATCACGTGGAAGCCTATTGTGATGGATTTTGATGTAATAGGAAAATGGATTGCATGGGATGTAGGAAATGGAAAAAGCATTCAAGATATTCAAAATACCACACCATTAAGACATATGTGGATCAAATATAAGGAGTTGGGTTTTTTGGGAGCTAAAAATTTACAGTGGGAGGGATACATCAAGTCCCTATAGGTTATTCATATCTACTTGGTGGATATAGAGGATACTTTAATATGGACAAAGAATTTTGCTGGAGGATTTTACACACCTAGTCTAGGATACAATGCCATCATAGAAGAGGATGACTTACTTGAGTTTTCTCAATGGACCTTAAATTTTTGGAGGTTCAACAATCCGTTGAAGGTTCAATTGTTCCTATGGATGTATTTATCAAGAAGATGTGGTTTGTTCTTTCATTATCACCCTTGCATAGTGGACATCTGCTCAATCCACACCCAAATTTTATAATCAAATTGTCCGACATGGGATACATCAAGTCCCTATAGGTTATTCATATTTACTTGGTGGATAGAGAGGATACTTTAATATGGACAAAGAATGCCACTAGAGGATTTTACACACCTAGTATAGGATACAAGGCCATCATGGAAGAGGAGGACTTACTTGATTTTTCTCAATGGACCTTAAAGTTTTGGAGGATCAACAATCCGTTGAAGGTTAAGTTGTTCCTATGGATGTATTTATCAAGAAAATTTCCCATGTCGGATAATTTGATTAGAAAATTTGGGTGTGGATTGAGCAAATGTCCACTATGCAAGGGTGATAAGGAAAGAATAAACCATATTTACATTAAATGTCCATATTTGAATAACATGTGTACCTATACCTCACAGATAAAAGGAATTCAATTCATATAGAATGGTTGGGGGATTCAAGAAGCTTTGCAGGCTTGGTTAAATAATGTGGTTTTTTTAGATTATTAAGTTTTACCAGCGCTTATGACCTACGGAGCTTGTTTGGCCAAGAATAAGGATATTTTTTAGGATATCCCCATTCCTCCATAGGTGTATGATTCTAAAATTATGGAAATATTAGATCCATTTTCCCCATATCGATGCTCTTCCACAACAAAGAATGTAATATCCCAAACTGATATTTTCTCACTATTGTGTTGACTTGTCGATGTAATAATGATTTATTTTAGGATTTGTGGCACTCTGTGTTCATAAAAATATTTGCATGTACATAAACAACAATGCATTCTATTGCATGAACCCCAACAACAAGTAATTTAAATTATTAATTTGAACAAGATCAAGTTTCAAGCATGAACATACCAATGGACTATATTTGGGCAAGGGAACAATATGTTGAATACATGCATGTCGTGCACCCAATGTAACTAAGAAAACATGTTTCCCTCCTTTATCAATTCACCCATGCGAAGCTATGCTCCTTCCTTGTTATTCAGATCAATGGTATTTTCTCTGGAAATGTGATGAAGGATCCGATGATTAGTACTAAGGATTATAGTAGCCTCCATAATATAATGGAAGAGACATGTAGACCCTTTAGCAATTTTAGGTTGAGAAATGGAGATCGCCCTCTAAATACAATTTTCCAATGCAATAAATGTGTCAACCTCTAGTAGTATATCAATATTCCAGAATTATGATACAGTGATCAATAAGAAACAATACGATCACCAATATCTCTCTCAATGTGATAGATGGATATTCAATTCCCATAATAATTGGATAATTCTTCTATGGATAGGAATGATGGAGACCCTTGTGCTCTTAGTGGAATAGTCAACCTTACAAACTTGAAAAATATATTTTATTATGAATACTGTGAAACCTATGAAATATTGTGTGCACCCTTATGATATAATAACCCTTGTGACTTTAATAGAATGTTTCCTCAATGAATATGATGTAATTGTGAAGGGCTATGATATATCTGGATGATCTATCCTTGTAAGTGACTAGGGTAGATAGAATTCATTGCCAAAAAACACTTATTGGTTAAGGCTTGTTCCCTCAACAACCAATTCGCTCTCAGATCTCTCGAACCTATCTCTCAAAAGTGAATAATAACATAGGCATAGTTAATGATTTGATTTTCCTTATTTTATAGAGTTAATGTTGCATAAATTTATTTTGCATGCATGCAACTTAAATGGAACATGTCACATGCAAATTGAGTTATGGATCGCATGCTTCGCATGTCAATTGATAATTTCTCCACTGGACCCTATTTATCTACTAATGACTTAATATTACTGCTTGAGGTATTCCTTTTATTCCAGTTGGCATTTGTCCTTCGTCAATTCCCTACTTTTCAGTATTTGCTGGAACCTATGGGAATCAAATATGTTAGCGGGATGGTTCTTGGTTCTTAGGCAGAAGAGGACATTGCATTCCTCCCCACTCAAATTTGATTTTCCTCGAGCAATCTCTCACTGATATACTGAATAATCTGCTCATGTCTCTTCCTGTCCATTTTCATCAACAACTATATTCCCTTGCTAGGATGCTCTTTATTTTCTTTGAACTTCCATTTCTTCTCACTTATGCCATGTGTTCCCTCTTTATATCTCTTTGGGTACTTGTGAGGATTGAACATCCTAGTTTTGGTTGGACTCTTCCAAGCTCCTTGAGGTGTACAATACCTTTTTCTAGAGGCCAACCTAGAGAGTTCTTCTCATACCACTAGACCCACCTTGAATTATTTTTTGTAGGAGTTGGACATTTTCCTATGTGAGTCTTGTCCTCTTTCCTGATTATGGTTTTCATTCCCTTTGTTTTGGCTAAACTTGAATATTCATTGGTAATTACCCTTAGGAATATCCTTTTCCCATATGGTGTTGAAAACTCCATATCGACTAATGTTTGTTAATTTGTTGAATATTTCTTGATTGAGTACAACAACTACACTCCCAAAATAATGCTCATGTCTAGCACATCCACTACATAAAAATCATCGACCAATGTATAATTCCCAAGTTGTGCCTGTAACTGAGGTATTCTATGTGTGCATTCCATCATGTGATTTCCATCCATGAAAACAATAAATTCCTCAAATTTATTAGTGTGGAATCTCTTCCTATCTAAACAAGATGCATCTATGAAATTGTGGTTTTCCCCACCATCAATCAAAGAACTGTCATATTGTCCATGGAAACTTCTCCTAATACTAATAGTATGGAATGTGGGTATTCTTGAGAGGGTAGTAATAGTTCCTCTCTTTGGAAATTGTTCCAAGTTTTTACTAGGTAGTTCTCCCTATTGTTTCTGTTCCAATTCATCTTCCTCATTATTATTTGAAAGTACTTCGATTAGGTGTATCTTCTCTTTACCCAAAAACCTATGGTTTGGTACCCATGGATATTTGTAGTTGAAACATGAGTTCTTCATTTTGAAAGATCATCATGTGTCCTCATTTACTTTGTTCTTATCTAACCATTCTTCTACGAGGATGTCTTTTCCTTGTTTTCTAGAGGATTGGTGGGATTTAGTGGAGGCTTTCTCTTGGGAATAAAATATTGTAGATCACAAGTCCTGCTAATAACATCCAGTAGAGTGATTATCCTATATGTCTTCACCCAAAAACGTAGTGGCTCTTCTAGTGCTGATGTAAATAACATAACCATCCAAGCTTCAGATATATCTGTCACCATCACTGCGATCCTCTGAAACTCTGATATGAAGGAATCTAGGATACTTGTCTGCTTGAGCTGGGATGGCTCTCTTAAGTGAATTCGAGAATCCTTCACATCGAATATTTCAATGATTTTTTATGTGAAATATAAGTATGATGTAATACTATGATAAATTATTGTCACCAACCCATGGTACCACCACTCATGGGATTTACCATCAAGGTGAATTATGGAGAGTTTAATAAAACATGTCTCCATAATTGGGTTGAGTTGGAATTAAGAGTCTAACTTGTGTACCCAAATATTGGATGAACAGTTGGATGCCCCATCAAAGTTGGTAATGGTAATTTTCCCCACGGTGTGCTTCAACTCATAGTTTGGATTAAATTCCCTGTTAAATACCCTAGGCATGTTCCTGCTCTTTATATTGAAAAATTCTAAAAAGGACATGGGTGAGTGAAAATCATCCCCTATATCCTTGTATTCCTGTAAATAGGCCCCAAATGGTTCACTATGCTTTACTGGAACAACAGGTCATGTGGTGGGACTCTCCAAAAACTAAGGCATGGTAGTGTTGATGTATTTGTAACTTCAGAATGTATTCACTTGTATATCTTATGTATTGTACCCCGATGTTTATTCTGGGAAGTATCTGTAATGTAATTGAGTCATGTCATGCCCCAATGTTTCAATCGAGAGATCAATAATGTAAAAAAGTCATGTAAAGTCATTCAAGTTAACCCTCCATTTTAATTCGAGGCAGTAGTCCCCACAATTGAGTCAAGTTTAACCCTCCTTGTTGATCAGAGGGAAAATTCCCCATAGTTGTGGGGCACTAGGGTTATTAGACTCTCATAGAGATGTCGGTCCTGGTAAGTAATTGTTAAGTGGGGCCAACTTGTTGGAGTGGACATTAAGTGAAAAAAGAATATAAATAGAGAGTGAGCCTCTCTATTTTTTACACACACACTCACTCACTAGGGCATATGAGTGAGAGAGGAGAAGTTCTCTCAAGAGAGAGAGAGAGAACAAGCTGTTGGAGATCATCTTTATGTTTTCGTGTTTTACTGCTGCCATTGATTCTCATTCTATCTCTGAGGAAGTTGCAGGGTTTTCTCCTTTATGGTTTCCTTGACAAAAATTCTTTGTGTCTCTTTTCTCTTGTGTTTATTGTTGTGCATGTTATTCTCTCAGATAAGATCCTAAGGTCATATTACTTAAATGATAAAAAATTAACATGGTATCAGAGCTAACAAGAAAAGAAGACATTGTGCAGCTGTATAAGCTAGGGATTCTTAATTTTTGGGTCTATCTCCACAATCCATTAGAAAAAGAAGGCTAGCCTAACTCTCCATTCAAGGGAACATCTTTTTGTCAAAGCAGAATTTGATTCAGGGCATTTTTCAGTTTTTGGTACAGGAAATTAGGGCTTTTTACAGAAGAGGAATTTTTGAGTGAGCTCGACATAGGATTTCTCTCCTCATAAAAATAGAAATTTAGAGACCTGGGTGGATATTTTTGGTTGGGTGAAACTTCAGGAAATTCAAACCCTAGTTTGACCTCGGGCCTAAAAAACCCTAAAATACTGAAACTGACACGTTTTGGTATATTTTCCATATCTCGAGATTGGAGAAGGATCAGAAGATGAAACTTAGGCCAAAGATAAATTCTTGATGTACACTATTGTTAAATTTTCATATGCTTGACTAAGACATTAGTATATCATTTCATTTTTCATAATGAAAGCATATAAAACAGGATCACTGAAAGAAACAGTATCACAAGAACAACAGAAATTTATCCTGGGAAAACCCTAAAGGGAAAAACCCAGCAAAAGCTTCCTCAATATAGATGCCCCCAAAAGGAAAAAGGTAAAACCAATAAGGAGATCAAAAACCTGATACTCCTCCTTCTCCAGCAACTCCTCTCCTCCACAAGTGTGCTATTCCAAGTGAGTGTGTGTCTCAAATGAGGAGCGCTAAACCTCTATTTATATTCATCCATTTACTTAAAGTTTACTCAATTAACATGTCGGCTTAAGTTAACTCATGTAGGCTCGAGTTACACATGTAGGCTCAAGTAACCACACTGGGGTGCTGATGACCCACCTTTACAATTTGAGGGGACTACCTCATGACTCTTATTAGTTCTTCCGATTAGGAGCATCGGGGTACAATGTAATACAAGTGGTTCTCCCGTTTGGACCATCGAGGACCACAAAAGATACATAAAGAATATTCTTTGAAGTTACAATATTTCAACACTCCCCCTTAACGAGAAGGGTATTCTACATCAACAACAATAAGAGTAGAGATAGAGGACATCATCAACATCAGCAGGGCAACATATCTATAAATCATTGGAAGCTTTTCAACATCATGTAGTCTTCATCTTCAATCTTCAGTCTTCATCATCAACAACATCTTCAGTCTTTGATCAGCAACATCTTCAGCATTTTGATCTTTCAATTAGCAGCGACATTTTCAGCACTTGGACCTTTCAATCAGCAACATCTTCAGCACTTTGACTTGTTCGATCAGCAACAACATCTTCAGCATTTTTATCTTTCAATTTGCAACGACATCTTCAGCACTTGGACCTTTCGATCAGCAACATCTTTAGCACTTTTATTGTTCGAACAGCAACAACATATTCAGCATTTTGGATCTTTCGATCAGCAACATCTTTAGCACTTTGACTGTCCGATCAGCAACAACATTTTCAGCATTTTGAACTTTCGATCAGCAACATCTTCAACATTTTTGAATTTTCGATCAACAACAGCACCTTGACCTTTCGATCAGCAGCAACATCTTCAGTACTTTGACCTCTCGATCAGTAGCAACATCATTATCATCGTATTCTGATCTGTCGATCATAATCATCATCACATTCTGATCTTTCGATCAGAAACATCATCAACATAGAAACATCATCATCATACTCTGATCTTTCGATCAGAAACACCATCAACATACTCTGATCTTTCGATCAGAAACATCATCATCATACTCTGATCTTTCGATCAGAAACATCATCATCATACTCTGATCTTTCGATCAGAAACATCATAATCATAGTGCATCATCATCATACTCTGATCTTTTAGATCAGCACGTCATCATCATCATCAGCAACAACCTGCAATCCACAACTCAAAGACAAAAAGTCTTTGGTCGATCACTTTTGGACTTAAAGTCCAGGGATGATACAATCCCACCACATTCTCGACAACCGAAGTTACCAGATTGATTACGGGAGAATCAATCCCTATCACTTTAGGACTAAGTCCAAGGACGATGCAATCCTACCACATTCTCGACGACCGAAGTCATCGGATACAATTACGGGATAATCACTCCCTATCACTTTAGGACTTGAGTCCAAGGATGATGTAATCCTACCACATTCTCGACGACCGAAGTCACCGGATAAAATTACAGGATAATCACTCCCTATCACTTTAGGACTTGAGTCCAAGGATGATGCAATCCTACAACATTCTCGACGACCGAAGTCACCGGATACAATTACGGGATAATCACTCCCTATCACTTTAGGACTTGAGTCCAAGGATGATGCAATCCTACCACATTCTCAATGACTAAAGTCACCGGATACAATTACAGGATAATCACTCCCTATCACTTTAGGACTCTGTCCAAGGATGATGCAATCCTACCACATTCTCGAGGACTGAAGCCACCGGATCTATTATGGACAGATGTCCCAGGATGATACAATCCCTCTTCATTCTCAAAGACCGAGGTCTCTGGATCACTTTAGGTAAGGTGCCCAAGGATGATACAATCCCATCACGTTCTCGATGACCGAGGTCACCAGATCTATTATGGACAGATGTCCTGGGATGATACAATCCCTCTTCATTCTCAAGGACCGAGGTCTCCGGATCACTTTAGGACAAGTGTCCAGGGATGATACAATCCCATCACGTTCTCGATGGCCGAGGTCACCGGATCTATTATGGACAGATGTCCTGGGATGATACAATCCCTCTTCATTATCGAGGACCGAGGTCTTCGGATCACTTTAGGGCAAATTCCCAGGGATTATACAATCCTAGTGCAATATCACTACTCCCCCTTTCAAGGAAGGTCTTTCTGAACAACACCAAGCTTGTCTCGAAAGTGTTCAAACTCTACTTGAGGCAGAGGCTTCGTCGGTACATCATCATCCAAACCATCATCATCTACATCTTCAATATATGAATACAAATCTATCACCATCTGTATCTCTAGTATGTGAATACTAAAAGCATCATCATCTATATCTTTAGTATAGAAATACTGAAATCATCATCATCTCTATATTTAGTATAGAAATATGGAATCACCATCATCTATATCTACAGTATGTAAATACTGAAATATCATCTATATATTCAGTATGAGAATACTGAAATCATCATCTCTATATTTAGTATAGAAATACTAAATCACCATCATCTGCATCTACAGTATCATTATCTTCATCTTGTCTTGTATGTAGAAATACCGGATTTCTACGTGTTATGTGGAACACAGGGTTCTTTGTCATCACAACTGTGGTTATCACATAGAATCATTGTTGTATCTATCTTTAGGTCAAAGAGAGCTGATATCAGCTTCTGAAGCCATATGGATTCATAACATAGTAGAGCAATCTTCTATGTATTCTGCTTCAACCGAGCTAAGAGAAACACTGGACTGTTTCCTACTAAACCATGAACTCATAGCAGACCTCAAAGAATATACCTGATTTGATTTTCTTGTCTGAGATACTTCCATCCCAATCTGCATCTGTGTAGCCATACAATCTATACTCATGGCTAACATCATAGTGTTGACCAAAGTCTATAGTCCTCATCACATGTTTTGCAGCTACTAGGTGAACCCGTCTTGGTTGAACAAGATATTGACTTAAGGTGTTCACAGTAAAACAAATGTCTGGTCTGGTATTTGTTAAGTACATCAATGACCCAAAGATTTGTCTGTAGTGAGTCACATCCACTAACTCTGATGAGTCATCAGCTAATAAATTCAGGTTGGAGTCCATGGGTGTGGCCATGAATTTGCATTCCAACATATTCAATCTCTTCAATATCTCTACCACATACTTTCCCTGGTTGAGAAAGATTCCTTTTGAACTTTTCCATACTTTCAGACCTAGGAAATAAGCATTAACCCAAGGTTTTTCATTTCTTCTGCTAGTTTCTTCTTGCTTTCCATGATCTGTTTCTCTGTCAAGAATAAGTCATCCACATATATTAATAGAATGACAGGTACATCTTCTACAACCTTGTAGGAAAGGTTAGGATCGACTTTGCTCTTGGAAAAGCCCATGCTCATTAAGAAACTGTCTATTCTTCCATACCAAGCTCTAGGAGCTTGCTTCAGGCCATAGAGTGCCTTCTTCAACTTGCATACTTGATTCCTTCTGTCTTCAACTTCAAATCCTCATGACTATTTGATGTAAAAATCTTCCTCAATCATACCATTAAGGAAGGCTTGTCTTTACTTCATCATGGAAGAAACTACCATGATAGTTTTGAAGGAAGTGTACCTTGCTTCCTGGAGTAAGTGTCTCTTCAGAATTAATTCCCTCTTTCCTCTAGCCACAACTCTTACCTTACTTCTATCAGCAACATATCTTTTCTTGCAAATCCATTTGGAAGATACCACATTCTTGCTTTCTGGTTTGAGTACTATATCCCAAACATCATTCTAGTATCACAACATCTTCTATGAGTTTGTCTTCTTAGGTCATCAACATATCCTACTCTTTTGCATTCAACCTTGAAGGTTGGAAACTACTTTACTCTTGGTAAAGTCTTGATCCATCACAAAGCTATCCATCATGTCATACCATGTCGAACTCAGATATAATTTTCTGTAGTCACTCCCCCTGAAGTGGAGTGTCATCTTCCTTCTTCATTCTGTACAGGTGGTTCTATGCTTGACATATACTGGTCAATAGAGTATGTCATGTCATAGTCTATTCTTTCTAGGGAGAATCATGAACCTTGCTTTGAACATTTGTTTCATCATATCATATACATCATTCCCTATGATCAACTATTATTCTTTGATCATAGCTTATTCCATAGCATTCTTTTCTTGAGTTATCTCTTGTACCCATGGTGGTCTTCATCCTTCAAGGTGGATCTACAACTCTCTGAAGCTATTTATTTCATCATGGTGTCTCTGAACCTGGGATCTTCAGATTCATGTTTATTGGAGTGAATCTTGAATTGTCATCACTTGTTCTTCGGAACAAGTCTCATCCTTCTTTTCTTGAATGAGGCTGTACATGACCTTTCCTGCATTTCAAATGCACCAGTTGCATGGTTAGAACTATTTCATAAAACATATGCATAACGAAAAATTCTTATGTATCATGCAACTATTTAGTCAATACAACATTCAACCATATCTCACATAGACTTTCTAGATGCTTTCCATATCTACCATGACATTATTGAGATTGTGCACTAATCCAATATGTCAGCAAAGAGGTTTGATAAGTAGCAATGGGGAGTTGTATAGCACCATGAGCTACTTACCCATCACATGCATATTAGTAGTATACAGTCATTAATGCAAACAATCTATCATGCATAACACATCAAATGAATATAATCAAAGGTGTAACAAAACAATATCATGAAATGACAATTGAATACTTATCTTTATTTGTTTCATGGGTATACTCCTTCTTGAGTCTTCAGCTTCATCGACTTCTTGATGATAGCATCATTTCTTATCTGAATGCTAAGGTGGATAATAAGTTCTTCAAGAGTTGAGATCTTCATATTTCTCATTGATTGAGGGATCTTCTTTGGAAGATGAGAGCTTGATCTTCAGAGACAAGCTTCTTCTTCTTCCCAAAGTCAGCTGAAAGTAATCACTTCCTTCTGGAACACATTTCTTAAATGAATGAATTCTATGATCCTGGGAGGCCATTCAAGGTGGCCATCACCACTTCTGCATTCTTCACTTCTTCTATCCCTGCTTGAAGTTGTTCTTTGATTTGAGATATCCTTATGACTGCGTGGTCTCTGCATTCTGGATCTTCACATTCTTCAGCTGGTTTCTTAAGGTCATATTCTGATCTATGTTCTTCCCTTCAAATAGCTTGGTCAAGAAATAAACCCTCATCGATGTCTTTAGGGAAGACACTTGTAGTACAAGTTGATTCGTAACTGAATCATCAATGATCTTCTGGGATTTGACCAAGTTCTTCTTGAGAAAGGCTTCTAGCCTCATCTCCCTCTGAACCTGGAACCTCTATGCTCATGTAGGTGTCCAATCCATTTTCTTCAGAGAGATCATATAATTCTAGGCTTGGAAGTTGTCAACTTCACCAAGCTTATCATCAAGCTAATTTCATAGATCACTTTGAAAAGAGAACCTCAAATGAACATAGCAAAGGATTAGATCTTACCGATTTGAGGTGTCCGTCCTGGTTCCGGAGCTGACTGATCTAGGGTTTGTCACAGAAACCCTAATTTCAAAAACTTGGAATATTTTAGATCTTATTGGATAGACAGATAGATCTCTTCAAATGGAGCTGTCCAATGTACTCCATTTCTGAAAACAGTGGAGGGAAGCTCCCGGAACAGGAAGCCCTAATTTTCCAATTTCTTCTACAGAAATGTCTGTTACTGTTTCTTTGATATCTCCGAAATTTACGCTCCTCTATGTCTGAAATTTTGTATTAAGGTAACCTCGCATGTCCCTGATCCACCACCAAAGGTTTCATCAAAATTGGTTTCACCATTTGGGATTTATGATCCTTTTCCCAAGGTGACCTGTTACAGGACTGTTCAGAACAGCGAAGTTGTACGGCATGACACGTGTCACTGGTTCATCTTCTGAGTCTGAAATTCAGACCACCGAAATTAAAGTCCATGCCCTTTATAGAACATCTTCAGGAATTATATTTGGACCTCTGTAGCCCAATATATTGCAATTCTCCCCAGGTTTCCTGCTTAGTGATGAATTCTGGAAGAGGCTGGAACCCTAACTTGGAGAGAACATATCTCCTGGAATACAGAGAATATAAGGATAAATTTTGGACACAGTGTTCATCAAGATTTTTTATTTGGCCCCTGCAATTTTCAGCTCCTGATCCTTCTCCAATCTAGGAATATAGCGAATGTGCCAAAACGTAGCATTTTTAGTATTTAGGGTTTTTTTAGCTCGGGGTCAAACTAGGGTTTGACTTTCCCGGAGATTCACCCAACCAAAAATATTGATCCAGGTCTCTAAACTTCGGTTTTGATGAGGAGAACAATCCTATTCTGTTCTCACTCAAAAATTTCTCTTCTTTAGAAATCCCTAATTTCCACATCGAAAATTGAAAATGCTCGGAATCGAATTCCGCTTCGACAGAACGATGCACCCTTCAAAGGAGAGTTAGCCTAGCCTTATTTTGCTGATTGATTGTGGAGAGAGAACCAAAAAATAAGAAGCCCTAGATTCGATAACTTGTGAAAGCTTCCCTATTCAGGTTAGCTCTGATTCCATGTTAAATTTTCATATGCTTGACTAAGACATTAGTATATCATTTCATTTTTCATAATGAAAGCATATAAAACAGGATCACTGAAAGAAACAGTATCACAAGAACAACACAAATTTATCCTGGGAAAACCCTAAAGGGAAAAACCTAGAAAAAGCTTCCTCAATATAGATGCCCCAAAAAGTAAAAAGGTAAAACCAATAAGGAGATCAAAAACCTGATACTCCTCCTTCTCCAGCAACTCCTCTCCTCCACAAGTGCGCTATTCCAAGTGAGTGTGTGTCTCAAATGAGGAGCGCTACACCTCTATTCATATTCATCAGTTTACTTAAAGTTTACTCAATTAACATGTCGGCTTAAGTTAACTCATGTAGGATTGAGTTACACATGTAGGCTCAAGTAACCACACTGGGGTGCTGATGACCCACCTTTACAATTTGAGGGGACTACCTCATGACTCTTATTAGTTCTTCCGATTAGAAGCATCGGGGTACAATGTAATACAAGTGGTTCTCCCGGTTGGACCATCGGGGACCACAAAAGATACATAAATAATATTCTTTGAAGTTACAATATTTCAACAACTATGTCCATGTTTCAACCTCAGCTTCTCTATATTCTAGGAGATATGATTCCTCCAAGTTAGGTTTCCATCCTCTCCCAGGATTCCTCCCCAAATATGAAACCTGGGGAGAATTGCTATATCTCGGGATATGAAGGTATAAATAAAATTTCCCAAGATTTTCTAGAAAGGGCACGGATTGTAATTTCCGTGTTAAAAGTTTTGGACCCCGAAGATGAAACAATGACACGTGGAAGTCCGTACAACTTCGCTATGCTGAACAGTCCTAAAATAGGCCACCTTGGAAAAATGCTCATAAGTCCCAATTGGTGAAACCAATTCTGATGAAACCTATGGTGGTGGAACAAGGAAATATGTAGTTATCTCAGTATCCAATTTAAGACACTGAGGATTAGTAATTACAGAGATACTAAGAAAGAGTATCAGGAATTTCTGTAGAAGAAATTGGTAAACTCACTAGAGGAAATTTCAACTCAAAATGGGCCTTTTAACTTTTATTCAAATTCCATGTCATCATGTGTTAGCAAATGAAATCAATTTAAATTTTAAATACCGTATAGGTCTTAAACACTTTTTTAATATAAATTTGGGGTTAGGTATCATAAAAAAACCTACTTTTTTTTGTTTGTATTTTTGACATATCTCCCTGTGTTTTTACTCAAATTTCAATCGGGAGAGCTCGTTGGATGCGGAATTTAATTCTGCATCCAACGAGTATCAACTCGACATACTTTTGATGGACCCCACTACCCCCAAAACAAGAAATACCTGAAAAAATGGAATGATGACATCATCATTTCATTTTTTCAAGTATTTCTTGTTTTTGGGGTAGCGAGGTCTGTCAAAATTATGCCGAGTGGGTACTCGTTGGATGCGGAATTTAATTCTGCATCCAACGAGCTTTGCCGATCGAAATTTGAGTAAAAACACAGGGATATATGCTAAAAATACAAACAAAAAAGTAGTTTTTTTCTTTTCTTCCTCCAAAATTAATAAATATTATTTTATTATTTTAACTATTATTTTATTAGTTCATTTTAGGAGGCCCATTTTGAGTTGAAATTTTCTCTAATGAGGGCTTCCTATTCTGGGAGCTTCCCTCCACTATTTTCAGAAAATGACTTCATTGTACAGCTCACCTTTAAGAGGTCTATCTTTCTATCCAATCAGATATGAAATATTCCAAGTTTTTAAAATTAGGGTTTATATGACAAACCCTAGATCACCCAGCTCCGGAATGAGGATGAACACCTCAAATTGTATTGGATCTCACTTGTTCTTGAAGAAAATGAATTGGACACCTACATAAGTAGAGGGGTTCCAGTTCTAGAGGGAGATGAGGATAAAATCCTTACACAAGAAGAACTTGGTCAAGGCCAAGAATATCATTGCTGATTCAATCATGGATCACCTTATACCACAAGTGTATTCCCTAAAGACACCGAAAGAGATGTTTGATTCCTTGATAAAGATATTTGAAGGAAAGAATATAAATCGGAAGTTGAATTTGAGAAAATAGTTGAAGAATGTGTAATATACAGAATGCAAACATCATACAGTCATAATTTACAAGGGTCTCTCAAATCAAAGAAAAACTTGAAGCAGTAAAAGAAGAAGTGGAGAATGCAAAAGTTGTGATAATGGCCTCCCAGGATCATGGGATTCATTCATTCGAGGAATGTACACCAGAAGGAAGTGATTACTTTCAGAAGACTCCGGGAAGAAGAAGAAGCTCGACTTATAATAAGGTAAGAGAAGATGGGAGAAACTGAAGATCAAGCTCTCACCATCCAAAGAAGATCCCTCGAGCGATGAGGAATATGAAGAACTCAATTCTTGAAGAACCTCTTTTCCATATTAAGCATTTGGATAATAAATGATGATGTTATGAATGAAGAATATGATGAATTTGAAAGGAGTCTACCCATGAAACAAATAAAGATAAGTATCCAATTGTCATTTCATGATATTGTTTTGTTATGCACTTTTTATATTCAGTTGATGTGTTATGCATGATAGAATGTTTGCTTTAATGACAGTATACTACTAATATGCACATGATGGGTAAGTAGCTCATGGTTCTATACAAATCTCCATTGCTAATTATCTAGAATGAAACCTCTTTGTTGACATATTGGATCAATGCACAATCTCAATGTTGTCCTGGTAGAGATGGAAGGAATCTAGAAAGTTTCCGTGAGATATGGATGAATGTTGTATTGTCTAAAATAGTTGCATGATCATATATTTATGCATAATAATTTTCCATAATGAATATGCCTTATGAAATGTTTTTAACCATACAAATGCAATTGAATTGTAGTAAATATCGTGTACAATCACCTACAAGAAAATAAGGATGAGACTTTCTATAAAGAACAAGGGATGACAAGCTCACAGATGGGTGCGAGAAGAATGTTTTCAAGATAAAGGATCTTGGTATCCAGTGACCCTAGATGGATACATAGAATATTAGTAGCAGAGGAATCTAGTTGTCACTCAAGTATAGAATGTTTCAATGCATAAAGTACAAAAGGAAGAGGGAGAAGGATGCTCCGCTTCAGAGGGAGTGACTGCAGAAGATCTCGATGTTCAGTATGGTACGACAGGATGGATAGCTTATTGATGAATCTAGGATTTACTGAGAGTAAAGAATATTCCAACCTTTTCTTCAAGGTTGAAGGTGGAATACCAGTGATTCTCCTATTATATGTCGATGACTTGTTCCTGACAGAAAATAGGAACTCATTAAATTTGCAAGAAGGAGACTTGCTGCCGAGTTCGAGATGAAGGACTTGGATATGATGCATTACTTTCTAAGCATGGAAGTGTAGTAGAATGCATATGGAATATACTTGGGACAAGGGAAATATGCAGTAGATATCCTAAAGAGGCTCACGATTATGAACTACAAGTGCATGACCACACCTATGGCATAGAACCTGAAGCTATTGAGTGTTGCTTCATCAGAGATGGTTGATGCCATGATGTATCGTCAGATGATTTGTTCCTTAATGTACTTGACGAATATGAGACCAGATATTTTCTTTGTTGTGAACACATTGAGACATGTTCACCTGATGGTTACAAAGCATGCAATGAGGTACTTGAAGGGTATAGTTGATTATGGGCTCAAGTATGAAACGAATCAGAAGATTAACCTGTAGGGTTATGTGGATTTGTATTGGGAAGGCATTACCATTGATAAGAAGAGAACTTCGGGATGCTGCTTCAGTATGAGATTAGGTGTGATCTCTTGGTTTGGCAAGATGGAGTCCTGCATGGTGTTGAGTACAATCGAGGCAAAATATGTTTCCACTTGCTACTTCGGAGAGAGGAGCATTGAAGCTCAAGTATGTGATCCAGATCGAGATCTCTTGAAAGAGGGAATTCTAGCATATCAGGTGAGACAGGTTGTCTGAGCATAAATCCTGGAAAAGATCGTAGGTTGCTCAGATGTAATCGGTCCTGTAGGTTGTCCTCAGATGTAATAGGTCCTGGCGAAGCTCGTAGGTTATCCTTGGACGTAATCAGCCCTGATGTGATTCTATTCTAGAAATGTCTAGAGTGAATTTTGAGTACTTCAGGGAGAATCTTGGTGTTCTCCAAATTGAGGTTCCTTCTAATGGGAAGTGATGAGTCTGTGAGCCCTTCTGACATGGTGAGAGGATTGGTTCCTTCCATGGTCAGATATAATTGCGTTGGCCTTTCTGACATGGTGGAAGGTTAAGCTCCACATGGTCAAATATAAGTGCAAATATGTTCTGATGTGATTGTGGGTCATGTTACCACATGATCAGTGCAGGGATATTCTAATGGGATTATGGGATGTGTTCCCACATGATCAGTGCAGAGCCATTCTGATGTGATTGAGGGATGTATTCCCACATGATCAGATATAAGTGCTGAAGGACATTCTCTAGGAGAATGGAGGCACTTGATCAGTTACCAAGAACACTCAGCTTAGTGCTGAGAGGCCATTCTCTAGGAGAATGGGGGCATTTGGTCAGTTAACAGGAACACTCAGCTTAGTGCTGAGAGGCCATTATCTAGGAGAATGGAGGCACCTAGTTAGTTACCAGGAACACTTAGCTTAGTGCTGAGATGCCATTCTCTAGGAGAATGGAGGCACCTAGTCAGTTACCATGAACACTCATCTTAGTGCTGAGAGGCCATTCTCTAGGAGACTAGAGGAACATGGTCAATTACTGTTAGATTTTTAACATTAAGCTAGCATTATATTAGGATCTTTAACCGAGAGAATAACAAGCACAACAATCAAACACAAGAGACATTGAACACAATGTTTTTCCTCGGGGAAACCATAAATGGAGAAAACCCCACAACATCCTCAGAGATAAAATCAACACCAAAAGTAAAACCCCAAAACAGTAAGACGATCTCCCGACAGCAGTAGCCTCTTTCTTCTAGCCCTAGTAGCTTCTTCTTCTTTAGCTATGTGCTACAACTGAGTGTGAGTGAGTGTGTGATAAATAGAGAGACTCACTCTCTATTTATACTAATTCCCGACTTGACAATAGCCTACTAGGGATGACTTCTCTAGGAGAGTCTAATAACCCTAGTGCCCTGGAATTGTAGGGACTTTAACCCTTGATCAATAGGAGGGTTACCCACAATGACTGGACATGACTTGTTTACATTATAAAACCTACCAATAGGAACATCATGGAATGACATGACTCAAGTACATTACAGACACATCTCGGAATAAACATTGGGGTACAATACATATGATATACGGATGAATACATTCCAAAGTTACAAATACATTAACAATCCCTCTTAACTAGGAAGGTATTCTCTCGACACAATTTATCAGCACAAGTCTTCTTCTCTATATCATCTGGATCATCATCCAATCCTCGTCATATTCAAGTCATCTTCATCTTCAAGTCATATTCATCTTTAAGTTATCTTCATCTTCAAGCCATCTTCATCTTCGGATCTGGATCATCACCACTGGATCTGGATCATCACTGTTGGATCATCATCATGGGTTATATCTCATGATTCTTCTCATCACAGGAAGTTCTACAGAGCCAACCCTTTTTCATGCTAGTTGTAGGTCTAGCCTTCATGTAGGTCTTCTTCAATGCTTATATCTGACACTAAGTCAGAATGGCTTGCCCAGCACTTACATCTGACCATGAGAGGAACACATCCAACACCATGTCAGAAAGGCACACTTAGCACTCACATCTGACCATGCGGGAACAAATCCCATAACCCTATCAAAAAGGCCCAACACTCACATCCAATCATGCAGGAACACATACCACAATCCTGTAAAAAAGGCCCAGCACTCACATATGATCATGTGGGAACACATCCCACAACCCTATCGAAAAGGATCAACACTTATATCTATCCATGCGGGAACACATCCTGCAACCTTGATAGAAGGGCTTTGCACTTACATCTAGCCATTTGGGAACACATCCTACAACCTTGCTAGAAAGACTTTTCACTTACATCCATCCATGAGGGAACACATCCTGCAACCTTGCTAGAAAGGCTCTGCACTTACAACTAGCCATGTAGGAACACATCCTGTGACCTTGCTAGAAAGGCTCTGCACTTACATCCAGCCATGTGGGAACACATCCTGCAACCTTGCTAGAAAGGCTCTCAACCCTAGGTTGAGGATTCCTAGTAACTGACCAGGTGCCTCCATTCTCTCAAAGAATGGAATGAACCCTTATATCTGATCAAGTGGGAACACATCCCTCAATCACATCAGAATGGCCATGCACTCATATCTGATCATGTGAGAACACATCCCATAGTCATATCAGAATGGCCCTCAGTCCTAGACTGAGATTTCTTGGTAACTGACTAGGTGCCTCCATTCCAAGAATGGAAATATCCCCTTATATCTGATCATGTAGGAACCAATCCTGCATTCACATCAGAATGGCTCAACACTCATTTCTGACATGGAAGGAACCAATCCTCTCACCATGACAAAATGGATCAACCCTTACATATGACCATGGAAGGAACCAATCCTCTCATCATGTCAGAATGGATCATGGACTCATCACTTCCCCTTGGAAGGAACCTCGATCTAGAGAACACCAAGATTCTCCATGAAGTACTCAAAATTCACTCTAGCTAATGGCTTCATCAACACATCAGCTATCTGTTCATCCATCGCAACATACTAGAGCTTCACTGCTCCTCTCTGCACCATATCCCTGATATAGTGATACTTGATCTCGATATGCTTCGACTTGTCATGGAACACTAGGTTCTCGAACAACTTCACACAAATCTGGTTGTCGCAATATATATAGGTAGCATCTAACTAAAGATCAAATAAATCAAACAGTAGCTTCCTCATCCATACTGCCTTACAACTGGCTGAATAGGATGCAACATACTCTGCTTCAGCTGTACTCAGTGCTACATAGGATTGCTTCCTACTAAACCATGAGATCACACCTGATCCCATACTGAAGCAGCACCCTGAAGTGCTCTTCCTATCGATGGCACTACCTGCCTAATCTAAATCAACATAACCCTCCAAGTTAAGATTCTAATTCACCTCATACTTGAGCCCATAATCAACTATACCCTTTAGGTACCTCAAAATATGCTTTGTAGCAATCAAGTGAACATGTCTCAGATCTGTCAAGAACTGGCTCAAGGTGTTCACAGCAAAGAAAATATTTTGTCTCATGTTCATTAGGTACATCAAAGACCCAATCATCTGACAATACATTGTAGCATCAACCGCTTCTGATGAAGCATCACTCAATATCTTTAGGTTCGATGCCATACATGTGGTCATGGCCTTGCAGTCCATCATCCCAATTCTCTTCAGGATCTCTACTGCATATTTCCCTTGTCCCAGGGAAATTCCATCTGCATTCTACCACACCTCCATGCCTAGAAAATAATGCATCATACCCAAGTC
The DNA here is from genome assembly GCA_001517045.1 of Pseudotsuga menziesii. NCBI lineage: Eukaryota > Viridiplantae > Streptophyta > Pinopsida > Pinales > Pinaceae > Pseudotsuga > Pseudotsuga menziesii. The sequence continues at coordinate 354,849 of LPNX010497329.1, read as the reverse complement.
CTTCATCTCGAACTCGGTAGAAATATTCCTCTTCATATCGGTAATCAACCCATCCATACCTGCTACAAATAGATGATCTACATATAGTAGGAGCATCACTGGGTTTCCATCCTCAACCTTGTAGTAAAGGTTGGAATCTTCTTTACTCTTGGTAGAGCCCAAATTGGATAGAAAGCTGTCAATTCTGTCGTACCATGTCCTGGGTTCCTATTTCAAACCGTACAGGTCTTTCTTCAATTTACACACATGAGACTCCCTGTCATGTGTCTCAAAACCAAGTGGCTGCTCCACATACGCTTCCTCTTCCACTACACCATTCAAGAAGGCAGTCTTGACATCCATCTGGTGTATCTTCCATTTCATCACTGCAGCCAGATAAAGTACTGATCTGATGGAAGTGTATCTGGATATAGGTGCAAAAGTTTCTTCATAATCTATTCCCTTTTTTTATGGGAGAATCCACGAGCCACAAATCTTGCTTTATATTTTTCTATGCTACCATCTATAACATGCTTGATCTTGTAGATCCATTTGGAAGTTACAATAGACTTCCCTTCTAGTCTTGGGATAACATACCAAACATCATTCTTCATGATTGATTGATACTCTTAGATCATAGCATCCTTCCATTCTTTCCGTTCTATCGCTTATTCATAATTGGAATGTTATTTATCGATGAAATAACACAATAAGGCTACATAACTAGATCAGGACTTGGTTCTCTTTCTTTCTCTGTGATTCTCTTCTGTAGCCCCATATCATTCCGCACCTTCGATAGCTTCTCGTACCCAAGCAGGCTTCCTCTTATGAGGATTCTTCTCTTGAGGTGGATCTACATGTTCTTGAGGTTCTTCTATTTACAGATATTCTTCTTGATATTCTTCATTCATGGTTGTGTCATGAATTCTGGGTGCTTCTGTTTCTTCAGTAGGTCTCTTTGTGGATTTTTTGTAAGCTGAGTCTTCATCAAATGTTACATCCATGCTGATATTGATCTTCTTGAATCCTGGGAAGTATATTCTGTAAGCCTTCGAGCTTTCAGAGTATCCCACAAATATACCCTTCTTTCCTGAAGGATCTAACTTTTTCCTTTTTTCTTTCGGAATGTGTATGTACATGTTATAGCGGATTTCACCACCCTAGGTGAATCACACTTTGTATGGCCTTCCCCTTTACTGCTGCAGACTCTTTAGACCCCATGGACCATCTTTTATCCTTTGATGTTTCCTTGATCATCCCTAAAACTATATGAAAAATTATATACGTGGATTTTAACCTGATAACTATGTACATACGTGGGTTTGACCCCGATAACCGTGTACATTGGGATGTGTGCATAATCCAAATCCTTTTGGACTTTTCCTTGACATGGATCTGACTCATTCGACTCCTGGCCTTCCATATGCCTTGAGATCGCTCAAATTCGACCCTTCATTATCCCTTGTGAAGCTATATAAGGAACCCCTTGGTACATTGAAGACAGATAGAGAGATTGAAGCAAAGAAACTATAGTCCATAGTTGCCGGAATTTATACTTGAGTCTGCATCTCTTTGTCCCTTGGAGCACTGTTGTGTTCTTCCCAAGCTTGCCTTTTTCTAGTAAGCTTGCTATTGAGAGATGGAGGATTGAGGTGGTGGAGGCCCAAGTGGGGGATTCAGTTTCTCCGGTTCGCAGACGTGCCGTCAGAGGTTGTATCTATCTTGTAATCTCTGATTTATATTAATAAGAACTATCTTTTCCTGTCCAATGATGTGTATTTGATTGAATTTTGTATCCATTGGAATATTTCAAATGCTTCTACATTATTGATTATATATGCTAGAATAGATCTAACACCATGATATAGTATGCTTGTATTGTTTACTTGTTGTTGAGGAAGTATTATACCAATTCAAGCTGAAGATTGGAAAGCTCAATGGGGATCTACTTCAACTGTCCGGAATAAGGTACGAGGTCTGATCCTTTAGTGTTAGAAATTTTATTTCTATTGCATATTGGGAAAGATTGATTTCTGGAGTCAATTTTGTCTGTTGTGGTACCCCAAGCCATAGGAATTTCTCTCCGTTACAGAAGTGGTGACTCCACTGGGGAGTTCCTAGTAGTTGTCCTTTGGGGGTGATTTTCTTGGCATTCAATGTATTTGAATTTCTCTTTCTCTCTTGTTTCTGTGTCGGTTCTGGGGGCATGTATGCCTGGTAGAGTCTGATTGGAGTGAAGTTTGTCTCAGCCTGCCTATTTGCCTTGTTTTATGCACCTTTTCTTCCTGTACGTGGGTTTTTGATTTACAGTCGCGTATACACGTGGTTTCCTCTATGATTTCCGCGTATGCACGCGGGTTTACTGCGAACAGTCGCGTATACCCTAGATTTTTCCTTTTTGTGGAAGATTATTGGTTGCTGGGTGAATGCTGTTAGTTGCTGAGTCTCCTTTGGCACTGCCTGAGTCAGTTTTGACCTATGTTTTTTATCAGAAATGTTTTTTTTTAGCCTAATTTTTTTTTATAGGAAAGTTCTTGTCATGGCATTTTCGATTTTTTGTTTGAGATTAGTGCATTAGAGTTCTTTTACCTTAGTGGTATGCTTGGATGTTGTTTATGTGTGCTTGCAAAGTCTGAGGGTGGCATAATCATTCTTTTGCTTTTTTCATCTCTTATATTTTCAAAAAATCCAAAAACATTTGCTTATCATCATGCATTGCATTTTGCACTTTGCATTGTACTTGCACTAGATCTAGATTTGCTTTGGAGTACTAGTTAGGACTTCATATAGGAAAATTTGCATTCATCATTTGAAGAAGAATTGTGCATTTCACATAGTACACATACCCTGTTTACATGGACACAATGCATTTTCATTGATTGTTACGGTGTGCATTTTACTTCATGTTGCGTCATAACACCACTAGTTGCACGACCATATCCTATTTTTGAGTAATAAAGCCAACTAAAATCAACGCTAATTAAAATGAATTACACTCTTTTCTTTTCTAGGGTGCACCAACAAGCTTAGGTTTTAGGATCTTGGAATAGTTCATTGTAAGTTAATTCTCCAAGATCACTAAACAACAACAACTAGGTGTCTGTCCAGGGAGTGTGTGAAATCCTTGGTATAACCATCGTTCTCAGGATCCTCCTCTCAAACGGGAGTTAAGCATGAGGCAGTGTGAGTGGTTATTGATTGGGATGACCCCTAGTCATAACTGAGTAGCACTGGAGATATTTCCAGGATTGTATTCATATCTGTGGGCTCTTTCGAGAGTTTCGGGCTTTGCTACCCTGCCCATACGGTCAATCCTGCCTACAACTATCCGCCTGAGCTTTGATTATATTGAGGTGACCTTAGTGACCTTACCTAGGATATAGAGGGGGTACTTGTAGAGGTTATTCTGCATGTGTCTCGGCCAGGTTGGGGTTGGACGGCACAATCGCTTTATGCGTTGAAGCTAAGGGCCACAATAATTGGTTACGTACCTCCACTTGTTGTGTATGGGAGTCTCAGGCCTCTCCTAGGTGAGACATACCTACTTCATTCGAGAGCTCACTTATCCATCCCTTGTTTTCTTGCATTTGGCTTTAGATTTTATTAGTGATTGCTCTGTGCACGCTAGTTGGCCCAGGGTTTACGTAAATAGAGAGTCTTTGCTATTTTTTGAGTCATTGTGGAGTTGAGTGCGGTTCCGCACCGTTTTCATCGGTTAGCAGGACTTGCACCTTCTACTTATCCTCCTCCTTTGGGAGAGAGACCTAGGTAGACTATGTCACACACTAATTCACACACCATGGAGGACCATTCAGAGACTATTCCTGAGCCACCTCCTCCCGTTCGTATTGATGATGGGGAACTTACTCCTATGTGCGATCCTTCACCTGACCCAATTGAGTTCATTCCTATGATTTCCCAGATAGGATCCTTGCACGATCGACCTACTCACCCTAGGGCTGATCCCCCGTTGACACATTACCGGTATGGAATGCCGGAAGATGCTGAGGCTCACTTTGAACCTGCCAGTACTAGCTACGGTAGTTATGTTACGACTGGTTTTCCTATGCACGATTTGACATTTCATGTCGAATCCGACTTCGAGCCTAGCACTATGCCTGGGGGAAATCCCATTCCTTACCTTATGGAGAGGTTTGGGAGTACTAGTCACATTGCACCTTCCGTCCCAGTGGTGGAAGCTACATCTTATCTCCCTCCTAGGCCTAGGGTTAGCGATCCGATTAGGATACCAGGTCCCAGACGAGTGATGATAGGCACTAGTACATATATTATTACTGATATTCCTTCACCCTCGCTTCTGAGTTCTTCAAATGTACATCCTCCACCTTATCCACGTGGTCCTTCGAGCCAATATATGGCTATAAGTTAGGTCCGTACTGTAGTTACTAGGCCGATTGTGTCTCAAGTTCATATACCACCCACTGCTTCAGGAGGCTATATTCACCCTTCTAGTGGCCATCTTGTTACATCTGAGGCATATATACCTACTTCTGGTATGTATGTTCCTCCTTCCGGAGCTTATCTTCCTATATACGGAGTGTCCCATGGGACATCGCATGCGATGACCTATGGACCTTATTATGGGACGCAGTATGGAAAGGTTTCTTCACCTTACAGAGGTAGGTATCAACAACCTGCTTACTCTCCTAATTATGGCTTCGTAGCTCCCACTAGTCAAGGTCCACCTTACTATGGTACTTCCACGCCACCCTATACGGGTCAGACAGGAGGAGGACATTATGGCCAAGGCCATAATGGTGCTCAAACCTATGTGAACCAGGGAGCGGTCCATCGACCTCATCATCCTAGGCTCCCTTTCCTCATGACGCTTAACCTTCTTGACTTATCGAGACTTACAAATGATCCCGTAGCTCATGACCTAGCTTGGCCGGCTGTCCCTACCAAGCTTCCTTCAGACATACCTAAGTTCGAAGGAAAACCGAGAGAGGATTCGAGCGAAGATGTTACCACGTTTCACCTTTGGTGCTCTTCGAATTCATTACATCAGGACTCAGTCTGCTTGCGACTATTTCAACGCACCCTCACAGGGCCTACTGTGAAATGGTATATAGAGTTACCAAAGGGAGCCTTTACCTTGTTCGACGATCTTGCGATGACTTTTCTTAATCACTTCCAGATACCAGTACGATATGATGTCAGCACTGAACTCTTGTCGACATTTCGGCAAGATAAAGCCACCCATATTTCTAATCATATTCAGGAGTGGCATAGACGGAAGAGATTAATTAAAGATTTTATACCGCCAGAGTTCCTTCTCGAGTGGTTCCTCAAGTCTTTATTTCCATATATCATGAAGGATGTTTCCACATCCGGAGTGCAGAATGAGGAACAAGCGATCTTTAGGGCGCAGGAACTGGACTTGATTTATGCTCAGTCTGGTTTTTTGTATGAGATTATTCCCAACGCTCCTTGTTCCAGTTTCGATCCCAAGGTCAAACCTGGACCACATGCCGATGGCATTGTGGGTTGTGCAAGTGCCAAACCTGTAGATTTGGTTGCAAAACAAGTTAGTCAATTGTCTCTCAACCAATCTACTTTGGGACAAGCTATGGATTCATCTCAACCCGCCCAAACGACGAATGTACTTTCTGTACAATCGTCAGACCAGAAGGGTAACTAGCAGCCCAGACGGAATAGAAGAAAGGGTAAGAATAATAATCGAAAGGGTGGGAATAAGAATGAGAATGCTTCCAATCATGACAAGAATGGTCAGAATGCTGGGGGGGACAAGCAAGCGAAACATAAGGTTAATTTCCCTTGCAAGCTATGTAAGGATGATCACCTCACTTACTTGTGCCCTTGAATTGATGAAGCTTAGAGACTCTTAGCACAAGGCCCAACTATGCTAACGAACCCTTTACCACATAACCAGAACATGAACTCGAAGTCCCAGGAGCAATCTAGAGAGAATGATCCACTAGAGACTAGTGCTCATGGGTGCATTAACATGGTCAGTGCTGCTAAGGTTCTGACTCATGCGAAAGATTATGGATCGTCACAACCCAGCCCAGGCAAAGAACCTGATCCACCAGGAACCCCTTTGCGCATTGAGAAACCTACAGATAAACCAGAGGCATGTATCCATCCCTCATGGGAAGCTTTAGTTGTCCTGCACTGGTCCTCATGATAGGATCTTGTCTCGATAAGGCTTCGACTTCTACAACCTCAGTGTATTTTCGCATGACTGATATGGAAGATCCTTGGATTCTTCCTACGCTGAGTATTTCGAGTGAGCTTGTCAAGACCAATGTGCCACTTCCTATAGCCATGATAGCTTATCAAGCCAATCTTCAGAGTGTTGCGGAGCCTTGTTCTTCCTCTTCACGGATGGAGGAGGAAGACCTCTATGTGTTACCGGCATGGGCAGTACAGTCTTCTCATTCCCACGACTGCCTTGACATGATTTTCCCTTTAGATGAAGCGATCATCGAGGCTATGTCGGGTGTTGAGCCACCATGGGAGGAACTTCATCATAGATCATATTTCCTTCCACCACTTGACCGTTTGGAGCATGAGGATTATAGGGAGATTCTTAGTCAGAGATTTGGTAGTCCTATGGTTCCATTAAGCTCTCCTCGTCAGATGGCTGATGGAAACATGGAAAACATATCTTCCACGATTTCTATCAACATCTCTCGAAATAATGGCACCATTGAGAATGTCTATATTGGGGCCGAATGTTCCCAAGCTAGGATTCTAGAGTATACCGAGTATTCAAGGAATTCCGTGATGTTTTTGCTTGGTCTTGTGATGAGATGCCAGGTATTGACCCTCGGATTGTCGAACATGAAATTAAGACTTACTCCAATTTTAAGCCTGTTCGACAACATTTATGCGCTGTGAATCCTAGGAAATCACCCACCATTAAGGCAGAGATAGAGAAACTGTTGAAAGTCGGTTTCATCTATCCCGTTCCCTTGATGGAGTGGGTTTCAAACCCCATTCCGGTGGATAAGAAGCAAGGGGCGATCCTACTATGCACTGATTTCCATGATTTGAATCATGCCTATCCTAAGGATAACTTCCCCACACCATTTATAGATCATATTTTGGATGAGTGTGCGGGTAGCGAGGTGTTCTCCTTCATGGACGGCTTTTCTAGGTATAATCAGATCCAGATTAAACCTGAGGACCAACACAAGACTGCATTTATTTGTCCTTGGGGAACGTTTGCATATCGGAAAATGCCTTTTGGCCTTAAAAATGCCAGAGCTACATTTCAGCTGGCGATGACCTTGATTTTCCACGATCTCAAGCCTATTATTGAAGTATTTTTGGATGACCTCGCTGCTTATTCTCGTATGAGGATGCATCATCTCTATCACTTGAGATTGGTATTCGAAAGATGCCGGCACTATTCGGTTCGATTAAACCCTCATAAGTGCATATTTTGTGTGAAGTCAGGTCGTTTATTAGGATTCATCTTTTCAAAGGAGGGGATAAGATTCGATCCCTTGAAGGTTGAGGCAATACTTCAGTTGTCTCCCCCGAAGAACATTTGTCATCTTCAGTTTTTGCAAGGTATGGAAAACTTCTTATGAATATTTGTGGTCAAATTTGCCAATTTGACTAGAGGCTTCATGTGTCTCTTGAAGAAGGATACTCCCTTTGAATGGGATGAGCGAGCCCAGGAGTCCTTCGATGCACTTAAGCAAGCCCTAGCATCGGCCCCAGTGATTAGTCCTCCGGATTATAGTCGTGATTTCCTATTATATGTGGCCGCGTCATTAGAGATGATTGGTATGGTTTTGGTTCAGGAGGATGAGGAGCTCCAAGAGCATGTCATATATTATCTGAGCCGGAACCTTATTGACGCAGAGATCCGTTATTCTCATGTCGAGAAGCTTTCCCTAGCAACCGTACATGCGGTTCAACATTTGAGACATTATATTCTCCTTCGCCAGAACTTGGTTGTGGCCCATGTCAATCCATTTCAGTTCGTCCTCACACAAAGGATGATTGGGGGAAAGTATAATAAATGTATTGTCATTCTGCAAGAGTTCGATCTTGAATTTGTTTCGGCAAAGTCGAAGAAGTCATTAATTTTTGCAGAGCTTATATAGGATTTCTCGAGCGAGGCCGAGGAGTTGGTTTGTGAAGATACATTTGTCGATGAACATATATTCTTAATATCAACGCTTGACCCATGGTATGGAGATATCATAGTATATCTGCAAAAACAGAGGACCCCTACTCACCTCTCACGAGATGAATGATGACGATTATGTCACGTCTCTAAGAAATACCTTATAGTGGACAATAATTTGTACCACCATGGGGTAGATTCCATTTTACAACGTTGTTTAACTCATGAAGAGGCTAAGGTTGTGCTGAATGATTGCCATGGAGGGGCATGTGGTGGTCATTTATCTGGGCTTTCTACAGCTCAAAATATTTTGAGAGTGGGTTATTTCTGGTCATTGATCTTTAAAGATTGTATTGATGTGGTCAAGAGGTGCCACCCTTGCCAGGTGTTCGCACGAAATATGCACTCGAAGCCTGCCCCGTTACATCCTATTATCACCGCCGGTCCCTTCACCAAGTGGGGGCTTGATTTTATGGATTGCAACCCAGCTTCGGCTGGGGGGCACCATCATATTATAGTGGCTGTGGATTATTTCACGAAATGGGCTGAGGCAATGCCTACATTAAAATCCGACAGTGAGACAGCTGTTCACTTCGTATTCAACCAAATCATTACTCGGTTCGGGATTCCGAAAGAGCTTGTCACTAACCATGGCTCACACTTTCAAAATCGTATGATGGAAGAGTTGGCATCTAAGTTAGGGTATAAGAAAGAGCACTCCTCTTCTTATTACCCCCAAGCGAATGGACAGGTTGAAGCAGTGAATAAATCACTTCAGTCCATTCTCCAACGAACCATCGCACAAAGCAAGGCGAATTGGCATATTATGTTATACCCTGCTTTGTGGGCATATCGAACCGTGGTTAAGACTGCCACTGGTTTTTCTCCATATCAGCTCGTGCATGGAGTGGAATCGATATTGCTGGTTGAATGCGAGATTCCTTTGTTGAAGCTAGTTGTGAAACTCTTACCAGACACTTCACCTTTGGAGGAGCATTTGGTCCACCTTGAGCAACTTAATGAGCAGCGTCGAGATGCCTTGGTGGCTCTAGAGGTTAATAAATGTCACGTTAAGGTCCAATACAATAAGTCTGTCCATCCAAGAGTGTTTAGTGAAGGAGACTTGGTCCTTTTGTGGGATCAATCGAAAGAACCCTTGGGGGCAGGGAAATTTAATCCTATGTGGCGTGGTCCTTACGTGGTTAAGTGTGTCTTAGAGAAGGGTGCCTATGAGTTAGTCGATTACGAAGGCATAGCTTTGGCAGAGCCTAGAAATGGGCTCTATCTCAAAAAATGCTATGCATGATCTTTAGCCAAGGCTGCTTATTTTATATTATTGTACAGCTTTGTATAGTTAGGTCTTTTTCTTATCGTGATCGGGTTTGTGATTAGTTTCTGTTTCTTTTGGAAGATGTCAATGGAATCTTCCACCTACATAGGATTCGTGGATGGTGCAAGCCGTCACACTCAGCACTCAGCCTCTGCTGCTTGGGTGATTTATACTCCTATGGGTCAAGTGTTGTCTTCAAGAGGTGTATGTCTACGGCCATATTCCAATAGTGTTGTTGAATATAGTGCCGTTATTGAGCTTCTACGGGATGCCATTTCACATGGCGTTCTATCTCTTGAGGTACGTCTTGATTCAGAGTTAGTAGTGTCACAGCTCAATGGTTTGTACCATGTTAGAGATCTGACGTTATTAAGAAGATTCTTACGTGTGATATTGTTAGAACGAGAATTTGACAGTATAACATATATACACATTCCAAGAAATGATAATCAAGTTGCTGACTCATATGCTAACTACGTGTTATATTGGCATTTGTTTCATTCATAATAAATTAATCAAAAACATTTTTACACATGTAAATAAATAAACCGATCACCATAAAACGTTTTTATATATATCAAAAATGTGGTAATACATAGTATCATATACAAAAGTGGAGCTTTCAAAGCTTCCATCATATAGTACACGACCATACAAAACATATACACTCCCAGGTATCTAGTCCTGTGGAGTAGGAGGATTGTGATCATGATACATCACCACGGCTCTAGCTAGCCACTGGAATAAATGCACCCATGCGTGTGGCACACCCACCACCTGTCGCTGCATGGCCTTAGGAAAGTCCTCGACTTGCGCCATGGGAACTCTATGAGTCAGTCACATGAAGTTGGTATGAATGTTCTGGAGCATCTGCTCTGCATCTGCACCTGTAATGTGATCCTCTCTTCCCCTCCGTCTATGACGTGGGAAGCCCTCTGGTCGTCGTCGTCCCACATATGCACATGAATGGTAGATGTCACTATGTGTTGTCACGCAAAAACATGTCTTTTTTATTTCACATAATCAAGAAAACACAAAAAAATTAAATAACTCAAAAATTTTAAAAAAAAGAGTGAGAGTCGAGATTCGGTACCTATCTCTCCATATGCCGATCCTGGTGGCAATGGCATGTCCAGAAAACCCCAAAAATATATCCCCCCATAGGGGTAGTCATCTATGGAAACAATCTATCATCGCCACCATGGAAAGAAGTCAGATGGATAGGGGTTGGCCACCCTACCACCCCCCAGTCTGCGCATAGCATCTGCCCAACGCCGTTGGGCTGGGTCTTGAACCCCGTGGAGAGGAACATCCACTCTAGGGCTCAATTCTGGAACACGCTCGAATAAAAATGTGCTCAATATGCTGTTGAACCCGAAGTTCCGTATCCTTCCTGCCTTACACTCACTGAGCTGGTGTTTCATATTGCTTAGTAGTGTACTACTCCAGTCATATATGGTTGGTCTCATACACTCCACCGCGTAGAACATCAGTGGTCGCGAGGCTTGATGGAGTGAGGCTAATCCTGCTATCCTGCCCAGCGTCAGTAGTATGGCCTTTAGGCCTAGCACCTATATAGCATTGGTAGGGACTTGGCTCCCCACCTTCTCAGTATCTGGGTAGCAGTACACAACTACGTACTCATAGATAGTAAGCCCACCGCCTGGACCACCTCAGGAACGAAGGTTCACCACCTCCCCTCGTCTAGATAGACCCATGATAAAGTATATATCTTCCACCTCTATGGTGAGAGACATCCCGTCTATCCGAAAGGACTCTGAGTCTGGATCCCAATAGTCTACCAGCATCTCTAGCAATCTTGGTTTGGCCCTCAAACCACCAAGACACCAGAACATGTAGAGTCCGCATGCTTGAAGAGCTTGTTGAGCCCTTACATCGGCCCTTACAAATTCCTCTACCTCACCATGCTTGCGCTCTCTCCATTCTAGCACCATCCTGCATGAGAAATTGCCAAATTGTCCATTAGATTCTTGTAAATTCACTTGTGTGGCGTCATACACATATGTTTTGCAAACAACCACGTATGTACGAGCTTCGATGCCTGCATGGGCTATAGTGCTCATGTAGAGATGTCCTAAACAACCTCATTTCAACATCAAAATCAACAAAAATTATATCAAAATGCATGAGGAGAGCATGAGTAAATACCTGGAAGAAATGGTTGTGAATTCCGCCGGCTGGATCTCCTGGAATTTGCAGTTGAAAATCAGAGCTCCAATGGGTAAAAGTTTCAAATGATTTATATTTTTACCATTTATAGAAAAATTTTCAAATATTTGAAAATTTTTACCCCCTTTCCTATAGTTTTGACAGTTTCTAACCATTTTGGACCGTTTCTGACATAATTTGTGATGTAGAAGACCATTTTCAGTGTCGTTTCAGCCATCGGATTAACCCGTTCATACTAATATCAGGTATAACGTCTACATTGGCATATAGGTTAGGTTCACCACCATTTTCATTTTTGCATGACCTTATGACCATGTCACCATGACCTTAGGTACAAACCCACTCAATTATGTCACGGAACCTTCTTTCTGCTTTAGAAGTGGCATGATATGAGTGGTAGAGCTTCACCTTACATGGGTACCCTAGTTAGTGCCTTATTTGCATTTGGTTCCCATGCCGACGTTTTCTCCTTTGGGGTGTGGGAGTCTGTTGTATAGTACTGCCATGACATTTCGCAAGAGCCTCATACTCCTCTTGATCTTATGCTGGCATGTTTCCCTCTGGACTCCCCCTATGTCAAGTTGTGAATGAATTATCATGAGCTTTGCCTGCCTTATTGAGATTTATGCTGGCTCTCCTGACATTTCATTTCAGTCATATAGCCCGACCTTGTATCATGTCTATCCATGCAGAGCCATTTTTTATATCCTTAGAAGCTTGATTTCCCTTTTTACCGGGAGGGGATTTTCCCCCGAGTGTCAATATCCTACATATGTATCCTTGCATTGAGCATAGGTATGTTCCACTGCTTGGAACTAGTTTGTTTGTCCTGATGACACTCGTCTCCTCCTAGTTTGTAACTATAAAGCTAGTTTATTCTTTTTTCAAGCTTTTCAAATAACTAAAAAAGTCCAAAAACAATAAAAAAACCAAAAAGCCAAACAAGGAAAGATGTTATCTTTGGCAGCTGTTGAGTCGTGTCACCTTCGAACAGAGCACTGTATATCACATCCATTGGTTGGGTTATAGTTTGAATTTAGGAGCTGTACTCATTTATCTGAGTTTATCTCCATCGACTGGTTAAGCTTCCAGTCCCTATGGATCCTCTGTTGATGCCTCCTGTGTCACAGAGATGTCCCAGTTTGTATATTGATTCCATGCTACCTTCATTCAGTCACCATATGCCGTTATGCTCTTATTTGAAGGAAGTTGAAACCTGTGCCGGCCATTCCTCAGTTATCTTGACTTTTCATGTCAGCCATTCCTGATACAGTCACTGGTTCGTGCACCTTATGATCGAGTCCTTCCACATTAGAAAGCTTTGCTAAGTACCTCGTGTTGGATGATGGGGGATGCCTTAATGCCCTCCTTCCAGCGAATTTCATCCCATTGACTTCAGATCATCTATTCTGGGATTGGAATCTAGAGTCCTTTTGAGTTCCTTGAGACTTGTAGTCATTAGTGGCAGGTTCTCTCACCATTGACAGTTTCTTGGGAATACATTAATGTCCCCTGATCAATGGATCCTCTCAAGTGTTCAACCTCAACACATCTATTCACACTTGTTAGTTTTCACTCTAGTACCTTGATTCCCATTTTTCATTATCGATGGGTAATCTCGCGTCTGTTAATGGTATACATCAATGACCAGTAATCAGACGATGATCTACTATGTTCGACGTCGACACCTCTATTCGCATAGTAGAACATGAACTCATAGCGGTTGGTGTAGAAGACTTTCCAGACTGGTGGCATATTTTATATGCTACCTCCTTGATTGTGCCAGTGTTCGTGAGATTTCAGCTCTCGCGACTTGATACCAATGTATGTCAGATATTTCCAACCATTATGGAGATCTTGATCTATTGTATATCTTCAACGATTTTGGAGATCATGGTCCTTTGTATATCCTCATCATGGAGATTCTAATCTATGTATACTGTACGTGGTGATGACCACATATGTGATATCATGTATTATGCCTATTCATGGCCATTGTACTCTTATGTATCCAGGACTGCTATATGTACTTGCAGTTATATGCAAAGTTGTATTATTGTACTATGTTGATTGGGTGGCTGGTCTTCCATTTGGGTACCTTCATCACTCCACTTCTGGGATGGAATTATAATGTATTTCATCCATCGTATGACCCCTCTGACCTCACACATTAGGGGGCATTTGTTATAGTGGATTTCACCACCCTAGGTGAATCACACTTTGTATGGCCTTCCCCTGTCCCACTGCAGACTCTTTAGACCCCAATGGACCATCTTTTATCCTTTGATGTTTCCTTGATCATCCCTAAAACTATATGAAAAATGATATACACGGATTTTAACCCGATAACCGTGTACATACGCGGGTTTGACCCCGATAACCGTGTACATCGGGATGTGTGCATAATCCAAATCCTTTTGGAGTTTTCCTTGACCCGGAGTGGTGAAATCAGCTATAACAGATGCCCCCTAATGTGTGAGGTCAGAGGGGTCATATGATGGACGAAATATATTATAAGTCCATCATAGAAGTGGAGTGATGAAGGATCCCAAATGGAAGATCATCCACCCAATCAGCATAGTACAATAATACAACCCTGCACATAACTGCAAATACATATAGCAGTCCTAGATACATAAGAGTACAATGGCCATGAATAGGCATGATACAAGATATCACATAAGTGGTCATTGCCACATACAATATACATAGATCATAATCTCCATGATGAATATATACAAAGGACCATGATCTCCATAATGGCTGAAGATATATAAAAGATCAAAATATCCATAGTGTCTAGAAATATCTGACATATACTGGAATCAAATCACGAGAGCTGAAATCTCATGAAAACTGGCATGATCAAGGAGGTAGCATATAAGAGATGCCACCAATCTGGAAAGTCTTCTACACAAACCGCTACAAGTACATGTCCTACTATGTGAATATAGGTGTTGAGGTCGAACATAGTAGTCCATCATCTAATTACCGGTCATTAATGTATACCGTTAATAGACACGAGATCACCCACCGATAATGAAAATGGGAATCAAGGTACTAGAGTGAAAACTAACAAGTGTGAATAAATGTGTTGAGGTCGAACACTTGAGAGGATCCATCGATCAGGGGACATTGATGTATTCCCAAAGATTGTCGATGGTGAGAGAACCTGCCACTGATGACTACAAGTCTCAAGGCACTCAAAATGACTCTAGATTCCAATCCCAGAATAAATGATCTAAAGTCGATGGGATGAAATTCCCTGGAAGGAGGGCATTGAGGCATCCCCCATCATCCAACATGAGGTACTCAGCAAAGCTATATAATGTGGAAGGACTCGATCATAAGGTGCACGAACCAGTAACTGTATCGGAAATGGCCGACATGCAAAGTCAAGATAACTGAGGAATGGTCGAATCAGGCTTCAACTTCCTTCGAACAAGAGCATAATGGTGTATGGTGACTGAATAGAGGCAGCATAGACTCGATATAGAAACTAGGACATCTCTACAACATAGGAGGAATCGACAGAGGCTCCATAGGGACTGGAAGCTTAACCAGTCGGTGGAGATAAACTCAGATAAACGAGTATAGATCCTAAAGTCAAACTATAAACCCAACCAATGGATGTGATATACAGTGCTCTGTTCGAAGGCGACATGACTTGACAGCTGCCAAAGATAACATCTTTCCTTGTCCGACTTTCTGGTTTTTTTAATTTTTTTGGACTTTTTCAGTCATTTAAAAAGCTTGAAAAAGAATAAAATTGATTTATAGTTACAAACTAGGAGGAGATGAGTGTCATAAGGGCAAACAAACTAGTTCCAAGTAGTGGAACATACCTATGCTCAATGTAAGGATACATGTGTAGGATATCGACACTCGGGGGAAAATCCCCTCCCGGTAAAAAGGGAAACAAGTTGCGAAGGATATAAAATAATGGCTCTGCATTGCTAGACATGAGACAAGCTCGGGCTATATGGCTGAAACGTAATGTCAGGGAAGCTGACATAAATCTCAATAAGGTAGGCAAAGCTCATGATAATGCATTCACAACTTGACATGAGGTAGTATTGAGGGAAATAGGCCAGAAAAAGATCAAAAGGAGTATGAGGCTCTTGCAAAATGTCATGGCAGTACTATACAACGAAATCCCACACCCTAAAGGAGAAAAAGTCATCATGGGCACCAAATGAAAATAAGGCGCTAACTAGGGTACCCATGTAAGGTGAAGCTCTACCACTCATATCATGCCTTTTCTAAAACAACAAGAAGGCTCCGTGGCATTATAGAGTGGGTTCATACCTAAGGTCATGATGAGATGGTCATAAGGTCATGCAAAATGCAAATGGTGATGAAACCTAACATATATGCTAATTTAGATATGATACCTGAGATTAGCATGAACGGGTCAATCCAACGGTTGAAACGGCAATGAAAAAGGTCATCTACATCATGAATTATGTAAAAAGCGGTCCAAAATGGTTAGAAAATGTCGAAACTATAGAAAAGGGGGTAAAAATTTTCAAATATTTGAAAATTTTCTATAAATAGTAAACAATTCAAAATATTATAAAACATTTGAAACTTTTACCCATTTGAGCTTAGATTTTCCACAACAAATTCCAGGAGATCCAGCTGATGGAATCCACTACCGTTTCTTCTAGGTATTTACCCATGCTCTTATCTTCCATTTCAATGCAATTTTTATCAAATTCCATGGTCAATGAATCTTTCTAGGACAAACTAAAAAGGGAACTGTGGCCCACACGGAAATCAAGGGTTTTTTCGCGTATAGGGCTGGATATACACGAAAAATGCCCCCAAAGCTGTGTACATATGCGGCTGTTTTGAAAACAGTCACACATGAGGACGCGCATAAGGTTTTTTCAATAATATAATGGGAAAATTTGCAATTTCTTGTGCAGTATGGTCCTAGAGTGGAGAGAGTGTGAACATGGTGAGGTAGAGGAAGTAGTAAGGGCCGATCTAATGGCTCAACAAGCTCTATGTGCATGTGGAATCTATAAGTTTTGGTGTCTTGGTGGCTTGAGGGCCAAACCAAGACTATTACATATGCTAGTGGATTACTGGGATCCAGACTCGGAGTCCTTCTAGATAGATGGGATTTCCCTCACCATGGAGGTGGAGGACATATACTTCATTACTGGGCTTTCTAGATGATGGGAAGTGGTGAACCTTCGTTCTCATGGTGGGCTAGGAGGTGGCCTGACTATTGACGAGTACATTGTAGTGTACTGCTATACAGACACAGAGAAGGTGGGGAGTCAGGTCCCTACCAACGCTATATAGGTGTTGGGCCTACAGGCCATACTATTGACATTGGGCAAGATAGCAGGCTTCGCATCACTCCACCAGGCCTCACAGCCTCTGATGTTCTATGCAATGGAGTGTATGAGACCCACGATTTATGAATGAAGCATTACACTATTGAGCAACATGAAACATCAGCTCAGTGACTGTAAGGCAGGCAAAGTGCAGAACTTCGGGTTCAACAATATTTTGAGCATGTTTTTCTTCGAGCGTGTTCCAGGATTGAGCCCTAGAGTGGACGTTCCTCTTCACGAGGTTTGAGATCCGACCCAATGGCGTTGGGCAGATGTGATGCATAGACTAGGGGGTGGTAGGGTGGCCAACCCCTATCCAGCTGAGTTCTTTCCGTGGTGGTGATGACAGATAGTTGCCATCGATGACTACCAATATGCAGGGATAGATTTTCGGGGGGACCCGGACATGCCGCTACCACCAAGATTGGCATATGGCGATATAGGTAACGAATCTTGACCCTCTCTTTTTTAAATTTTTTGAGTTATTTAATTTTTTGTGTGTGTTTTCTGATTATATGGAATCAAAAAGACATATTTTTGCGTGACAATACATAGCGAAATCTACCATTTGTGTGCAGATGTGGGACCACGATGACCAGAAGGCTTCCCTCATCATAGACGGAGGGGAATAGGAGATGATATCATGGGTGTGGATGCGGAGCGGAAGATCCAAAGCATTCATACCAATTTTATGAGACTGACACATAGGGTTCCCATGGCGCAAGTTGAGGACTTGCCTGAGGCTATGCAGTGCCAGGTGGTAGGTGTACCATGAGCATGGGTGCAATTATTCCAATGGCTAGCTAGAGCCATAGTGACCTTCCATGATCACAACCCTCCTCCTTCTCCATAGGATTAGATACCTGGGAGTGTATACATTTTGTACTACCATGTATTATATGTTGGTGGCTCGAGAGCCCCAATTTTGTATCATGACATTATGTATTATCACATTTTGGATGTATATAAAAAGTTTTATGGTGATCGGTTTATTTATTTACATGTGTAAAAATTGTGTTTGTGATGAATTTATTGTGAATGAAACAAATGACAATATAACACGTAGTTAGCATATGAGTCAGCAACTTGATTATTAATTCTTGGAATATGTATGTATGTTATATTGTCAAATTGTCGTTCTAATAATATCAAATGTAAGAATCTTCTTAATAACGTCAGATCTCTAATATGGTACAAACCATTAAGCTGTGACACTACCAACTTCGAATCAAGACGTACCTCAAGAGAGAGAACGCTATGTGAAATGACATCCTGTAGAAGATCAATAACGGCACTATATTCAGCAACATTGTTGGAAGATGGTTGCAGACATATGCCCCCTGAATATAGTACCTGACCCATAGGAGTATAAATCACCCAAGCAGCAGAGGCTGAGTGTTTAGTGTGACAGCTCGCACCATCCATGAATCCTATGTAGGTGGAAGATTCCATTGACATCTGCCAAAAGAAACGGAAACTAATCACAAACCTGATCACGATAAGAAAAAGACCTAAATATGCAAAACTATACAATAATATAAAATAACCAGCTTGGCTAAAAATCATGCATAGTACTTCTTGCGATAGAGCCCATTCCCAGGATCCGCCAAGGTTGTTCCTTCGTAATCCAATAACTCATAAGCTCCCTTCTCTAAGACAAATTTGACCATGTTAGGACCACGCCACATAGGATTAAATTTTCCTGCGCCCAAGGGTTCTTTTAGTTGATCCCATAAAAGGACCAAGTCTCCCTCACTAAACCTCCTTGGATAGACAAACTTATTGTACTGGACCTTTACGCGATGTTTATTGACTTCTAGAGCCACCAAGGCATCCCCACGCTGCTCATCAAGTTGCTCAAGGTGGACCAGATGCTCCTTCAATGGTGAAGTGTCTGGTAAGAGTTCTACAGCTAGTTTCAAAGAAGGAATCTCACATTCAACAGAAATATTGACTCCACTCCATGTACAAGTTGATATGGAGAAAAACTTGTGGCAGTCTTAACAGTGGTTCTATATTCCCACAAAGCAGGATATAACATAATGTGCCAATTATTCTTGCTTTGTGCGATGGTTTGTTGGAGAATGGATTTGAGTGATTTATTCACTACTTCTACCTGTCCATTCACTTGAGGGTAGTAAAAGGAGGAATGCTCTTGCTTGTACCCTAACTTTGATGCCAACTCTTCCATCATACGATTCTGAAAGTGCGAGCCATGGTCAGTGATAAGCTCTTTCAGAATTCTAAACCGAGTAATAATTTGGTTGAATATGAAGTGGGAGGTTGTCTCACATTCAGATTTAACTATAGGCATAGCCTTAGCCCATTTCATGAAGTAAACAATAGCCACTACAATATGATGGTGCCCCCCAGCCGAAGTTGGGTCGCAATCCATAAAATCAAGCCCCCACTTACTGAAGGGACCAGCGGTGATAATGGGATGTAATGGGGCAGGTTTCGAGTGCATATTATGTGCGAACACCTGGAAAGGGTGGCACCTCTTGACCGCATCTACACAATCCTTAAAGATCGATGGCCAGAAATAACCTGCTCTTAAAATATTTTGATCTGTAGAAAGCCTAGATAAATGACCATCACACGCCCCTCCGTGGAAATCATTCAGCACTACCTCTACCTCTTCATGAGTTAAACAACATCATAAAATGGAATCTACCCCACGGCGGTACAAAGTGTTATCCACTATGAGGTAGTTCTTAGACACGTGACATAATTGTCGTTGTTCATCTCACGAGAGGTGAGTAGGGGTCTTCAATGTTTGTAAATATATTATGATATCCCCATACCATGGGTCTAAAGTTGAAATTAAGAATATGTGTTCATCGACAAATGTATCTTCACAAACCAACTCCTCGTCCTCGCTCAGGAAATCCAAGATAAGCTTTGCAAAAGTTAAAGACTTCTTCGATTTTGCCGAAAAAAATTTGAAATCGAACTCTTGCAGAATGAAAATCCATTTATTATATTTTCCCTCAATCATCCTTCAAGTGAGGACGAATTGAAATGGATTGACATGGGCTATAAACAAGTCTGGCAAAGGAGAATATAATGTCTCAACCGCTGAACCGCATGTACGGTAGCTAAAGCAAGCTTATCGACATGAGAATAATGAATCTCTACGTCAATAAGGTTCCAGCTCAGATAATATATGTCATGCTCTTGGAGCTCCTCATCCTCTTGAACCAAAACCATACCAATCGTCTCTAAGGATGCAGCCACATATAATAGAAAATCACGGCTATAGTTCGGGGGACTAATCACTGGGGCCGATGCTAGGGCTCGCTTGAGTGCATCAAAGGACTCCTGGGCTCACTCATCCCAACAAAAGGGGGTGTCCTTCTTCAAGAGACGCATGAAGCCTCTATTCAAATTGGCAATGTTGACAACAAATCTTCGTAAGAAGTTTGCCATGCCTTGCAAACACTGAAGATGATGAATATTCTTCGGGGGAGACAACTGAAGTATTGCCTCAACCTTCAAAGGGTCGACTCTTATGCCCTCTTTAGAAATGATGAATCCTAACAAATGACCTGACTTCACACAAAAGATGCACTTATGAGGATTTAATCTAACCAAATAGTGCTGGCATCTTTCGAATACCAATCTCAAGTGATAGGGATGACGCATTCTCATACGAGAATGAGCAGCAAGGTCATAACCACTTATACTATGAAACGATAACTTTATACTAAGAACGAGAACTCTATCCATAAAAACGATGATTTTTGCATAAAAAACACCAAAAAAAACCCCAAATAGAAAAGTGTTGATACCAGTATACCCATTTTTTTTTTGGGGTAAAAAATAGTGCCATGCCCTAAAAATGCCATACTGTTGTTTACAAAAACTCTGAAATCAACCCCTAGATTGGAAAAATATTTTTTTCTTCAAGAGATAAATTACAACTTTTTTGAAACTTGCATATTAAACAAAAACAAATATTTAATAAATAATTTCACCACTCTAGGCATTTAAAATTAAACAAATTATGTCGTGATTCATAACGAAATCATATATTAGACCTTACAAGAACAAATTATTCATATAAATGATCAAAAAATTCTTTAGAGTTTCAATTAAAAACATCATACTAATAAAAAACAACTAAAATGTTTCATGTGAAATTATTCACACTCATCCATGGATTCTGATACCCCATCAGACTCTATATTTTCTGCAGATGAACAACTGGATATAATAATAAAAAATTAAACCCATAACCCCTTTACCCCCCCCCAAAATTACATTACATTAAAAAAAAATTAAACATCCCCCTAACCCCCCAAAAACATTACATTTACAAAATTTAAAGCATTGCCCCCTAACCCCAAAATCCCCAACAACATTATATTAAAAAAAAATCTAACCCTTCACCCCTCCTCCCACCCTAATCCTTTCAACCCCTCCATAGAATTACATTTAAAAAAATATCTAAAGGATTTAAAACACCCCCCTAAATCCCCCAACAACATTAATTTAAAAAAAATTAAAACACCCCCACCCCCTACTACCAACATCATGACATTAAATTTTTCTTTTTTATTCTAAGGCCCCCTAACACCCCCACAACATTACATTTAAGAAAACATTTAAATTTTATAATAAACCAACGTAGGCCTATCAAAAACACAAAACTACAACAATCTATAATTTGTATTTTCCATAATTCGCGCTTTTCATGATGTCGTGGCTCTAAGGAATTTATTTTTCATATAAGAGAGACTTGCGACTAGGTTTAAAATACATATCTCCCTCTCATTTAAATTGTGTTTGATTCACATTATTGTTTGTATTTTCCATAATTCACGCTTTTCATGATATCGTGGCTCTAAGGACTTTATTTGTTTTATAGGAGAGACTTGCGACTAGGTTTAAAATACATATCTCCCTCTCATTTAAATTGTGTTTGTCTTCACATTATTGTTTGTATTTTCCATAATTCATACTTTTCATGATATCGTGGCTCTAAGGACTTTTTGTTTATAGGAGAGACTTGTGACTAGGTTTAAAATACATATCTTCCTCTCATTTAAATTGTGTTTGTCTTCACATTATTGTAAATATTGGGTTGTATTGAATAAAAAAGGGACAATGAATATAAGGTTTCAACGATGGGTTTATCATGAATCTAACACCTTCACACCAACTTACCTCTTATTTGTGATAACATAAAAGTAAGGGAAAATTGATAGTTTAAATTGAAATGATACAAATATATCAACGCCCATGCCCAACTCTTGGGGTAATTGGTTTTCTCAATTGAAATTATAAAAATATATCAATGCCCATCCCCAACCATTGAAACACATCACACATAATAATGAATAGTATATTATAACTAGTAGGGGAGATTTCTTACGTGTGGTCACACTTAAATGTTTTTAAGGGTGGCTTAATTATTTATGAAATAGACGACAACGCAATTAAGCCACCCTTAAAAACATTTTTCTTCTACAAACAAGTAACACATATGTCTCTGTTCCTAATAGGAATTTACGTATTAATATTTTATGGTATGGTGATAATGTGACGTCACATTTGAAAATGAACAGTGTGACCTTGCAAAACATTAAGCAAGGAAGGAATTACAATGCAACTGATACATGTATTGTATTTGACAAGCAGATTTCCCCCTTGACGGACACTCCGCTCTTAAAACTCCGGCAGAAACAAAAAGATGATTCAATTTTATCTTGGAAATTGCGCAAAAGAATGATTCAAACATCTTGGAAATTTCACATGGCTGTCCGATCAATGGACATGTCAACCTCCTCATTTAGGTACTCAGTGTTGTCTGATTCAACAAACAAAGATTTCTAAAACTCCAACTCCTCCGGCATTTGCTGGTCAGACAACTCCATTTCACAAACCGAAGATGACTGCGAGGGCTTCTCTTCACTCTTAATGCCGATATTATACTGGTGAGAGGGTGAAGATAAAGGGAATTCATGGTGATGGTATTAATTTTCTGATGGGAAAAAGAAGACGTGGCGGAAAGAAGAGGGGGAGGATGGGGGCGGGAGTGGAGCTCCGCTCCCTTGGCCTCCAAAGAGCCTCCATTCACTGGTGGCGCAATTCAAAGAGGCGCCATTCACTGGTGGTGTGATTCTGAGAAT